>CM014278.1:41064636-41155828 GCA_004135705.1 Alloteropsis semialata
GCCATGTGCCATTGTTTGTTGTAAAATTTATGTTCACCTAGGATGTGGTTGGTTGGGTGTACCAAGTGATGCATGAATACATGATTTTGGATAGAATGGTTCACTTATTAATAGATTAAATAAAGTGGGATGGTTTGATTTCATCCTGATTGAGATTTATTTGGATATTCATAGATATTGTTAGGTCCACACTCCATAAGGACCAAACACTCAGGAGTAACAGCCAAGTTTATCCGGCATGGGTCCATCCGTACGCAAAAGAACCTGTTAACGCTCGGTAATGCAAGCCAAACGCTTCTACTTCGATGACATCATCGTGTCCCGTGTGTACCAATCCACAAGGACCAAACACTAACGTTGGGGATATTTCTCCACATGCTATTTTAACTTTTCCACTAGTGCATTGCAAATCGCTTTCAAATTGTTCCCCGACAAATAACTTCACAAATACTCAAATTTTTTACCATTGATTTTTTATCACGATTTTGACCATTTGTCTTATTCAAAGTATTGTATGTATAATTGCTTTGAAAAAAAGTATTGTGTGTATATCATTTATTGTTTGTGGTTTGATTTATTTTTATATGTACTTTAGTATGTCGCATATTGCAATTTTTTTAATAAGATGAAAGTCAAGCATCTTAGAAAAGGTTAACAACGACATATATGTCGATAAGGAGGCAGGATCGTCGAAAATAGATATGACATGATTGGAACTGAAGCGACTAATAAATTGGACTGATACTCTCTAAACTCATTAATAGAACCTAACTAAAAGAGCACACAAGACCTAAATCATCCAGACTTCAAACTAAGCAAACCACAAGCCAACGTAACTAACCTACTGAGCATTTCACCACAAGATTTTTGTGCTCCGATTTTTTTTTTTTTGGATAATTGGATTCCGTAGCTCCCTCCGCTGGTCACTCGCTCGCTGCCCTCTTCACTTGGATGATGAGCTGCGATCACCACCACGCTTGCTCTTGGCCGCCGGCGTTGGCGACGACGTCCGCTGCTTCTCACGCAACTTCTTCGACTTCTTCAGCATGCTATGCATAGCCGTGGTCATGTACGGCTGCGGCGCGCGTTCGCGTTCGCGGTCACGGCCACGGCCACGGCCACGTTCACGGACGACACGACGGGTTTCGAGTCCAAACGAGGCGCGTTGCTGCCCGTGCGAGCTCATACCTTTGAGCACGCACGCGCGCCCCATCCTCTCGTACTCCTCCTCGTCCTCCACACCGTCCTCCATCTCTTCCAGCTCGTCGTCCAGGTCTTCGAGCATCGAGTCCCCGTACAGCCTGGATTCCAGCGACTTCTGCACGGCACGCCGCTGGCCGTGGAGTATCCTTCCGGCCTCCTCGAATTCGCCGCGCTCTGCCGCTTCGCGCGCCGCGGCGATCTCCTCGGCGGCGGCCACGCGGAGGCGCTCCCGCTCCACCTCCGTGGACGCTTCGGGGTTGGTCACCACAGCCGGCCTCTGGACCACGGCGTCGTCGGCGGCGACGTCGGCCGCCCGCTCGGTCGCCACGTCCCGGTACGTGCACCTCACCTTGACCAGCTGGGTGACCTGGGTCACGTCTTCTCCGGCTCCGGCCCTCGGCACGTCCACGAGCAGCAGGAACCGCCTCTCCTCCTCGGCGTAGAGCTCGCCGACGTCCACCGAGGCGGCGCGGCCGTCGTTGTCGATGCGGCTCTCGTAGCGGCCGGACTTGACCTCCCGGATGCGCACGCCCGGTTGCGCGCACTCGACGGCGATGCGCGCGTCCTGCGCCACGACCGAGAGGAGCCCGCCGATGCACTGCGCGAACGAGTCCTGGATGACGGACAGGTTCTGGATGAAGGAAAACGTGCCGCCCGTCACCTCGGCGATGGTATGCATCGCCGCCGCGTCGTGATCCATGCCGAAGCCGAACGTGTGGATCGGGCCCGGCCGGTCGCCGGCTCCCCTGAACGAAGGTGGCACGAGGTTTGCGTAGTTGCTACCAACACCGGACCGGTTGTCCTGCCCATCGGAGAGAAGGATGATGCCGGTGACCGGGTTCCTGTGCTGCCGGTCATCGAGCACCCTGGCGGCCACGCGGAGGCCCTCGCCGATGTTCGTCCATCCATAGGCAACAAGGGACTCCACGGCGTGCTTCGCCGAGGCCTTCCCATCCACCGACATGCGCGTGAGCCGGATCTTGCGGTTTGCGCGGCCCGAGAAGGACACGACGCTGAGGCGGTCGGCGGGACCGAGGTTGTCGATGACGAACCCCATGGCCTCCTTCAGCAGCTCCAGCTTGCCGCCCTCCATGCTGCCGCTGACGTCAAGCACCGTCACGAGGTCGAGCGGCGCGCGCGGGGCTTCTGCATCCGCCGTGGCCGCGGCCCCCGGCGCCGTGGCGTGCACGAGCACCGCGAAGTTGTCGCGGGACTCGTCCCTCGCAACGGCCGGGAACTCGCAGTGCGTCCTCAGCGCCATCTGTGCAACCTCCGCGGCGGCCTGGCCATCAGCTTGAGCCTGGGCCGCGGTCTGCGCCACGGGATCGTCGTCGGCGTACAAGAGCGGCGCCATCGGAGGATCGACGGCCGGCACGTCGCGCCACAGGGCCTGGCAGAGCGGGCAGCGGCGGTTGCCGTGCGCGACGTTGCGGGAGATGCAGCTGTGGTGGAAGGTGTGGGAGCACTCGGCCACGAAGGCGGCCTGGCCGCGGCTGATCTCGTCGAAGCAGATGGCGCAGGGGTCGGCGGCGGCGGCGGCCATGGAAGTTGGGACAAGATGACCCAGATTGGCGCAAAAACGTCAGGGCCGAGGGATCGCCTTTGTTTGCAGTTGGCGTCGGCGTCAGCGTTGAGAAGATACCAAACGTGCGCGTATATATAGCAGGGGACCACAGGCAAAGGATTTACCGCCTGCACGTCAGCACGTGTGCGCATGCGTAGGCGGCACGAAGATTTCAGAAGCTAAAAGGAATTTTATTTCGTATATATATAGGATAGGATTCTTTTTTTCCAAATAAATAAACCGCCTTTGCCTATAGGCTACAGGATAATTTCTCCTCTTCTTTTTTTTTCCCCGGGTACGGAAGAGATAGGATTTGGGCGCGGTGCGGGTGTGAATATTAAGTAGTACCAAGAGCCTGTTCGGCTGGTAGAATGAATAGTGCTCGGCTGGTAGAATGAATAGTATTGTGTGAGAGGAAATAAACCGAAAGAAGCCAGCCGAGCACTGTTCATCGGACCAGCCGAACAGGCTCTAACTACCTCAAAAGATAGGAGGATCTTTTTACAGAAAAGTGCTGCGAGGATCTTTTTACAGAAAAGTGCTACATGCCCTATAACATATTTTTGTAATTTCACCGGACTAGGGGCGTGTTTGGCTCCCGGCCACCGCCGGCCACGCCACAGGGTTGTGGCACCGATTATCAGCGCCACACCCGCCATGACACTGTAGCATGGCGTGGTGTGGCCGGGGACCAAGCAGGCCCTAGGTTCATGCCCGTGCGTTGCTACGGGAAGGAAACAAAAAATCTAAACACCATAAGTTTCGCCCGAAAAAATCATAAGTTGTGAATCGCGATAATCGACTTATGTATAAATGTTGCATCGCGACCCACCTGACAGCCAGCGACACGCAGGAACACAACGAACGCGAGAGAGATAGGCAACCGAGACGCCCAAAGATCGTATTGATCTTGAGTACATCTTACACGAATTTAAGGATAGCGTACACAACTGCTACGGCAAGCCTGCGGCGCGGCAACTGCCGGCGTGCCCTCAGCCATGGCTTCTATGCTGGTAGACCTGGCCGATCATAACAACGACAAAAAACACGCTTATTTAGATTACCAAATATACAAAACTCATTAGACAAAACTCATTAGACATGCACTAATTCCACAACACAATGGGAGCAGTCTGGTAGACATGCAAAGACCAGAACTGACAGAGACAATTGACAAAATTTGCATCACGTCCTTTTACGAGTCATTGTAACTCAGCACCACAGACGGCAGCCAAGGAAAAAGAAAAGACACCAAATCACAAGTTTAAGTGTAGTTCCAGAGCCGAACCAGATGTAACCAGAAACCTTCAAGCTGTCAAGCTCGACCATGCTGGGGATGGACTTGAACCGGGCAAGCAATTTGGCAACCTATCAATTTTCAGTGGGAATAATATTTCAATAGTGCTTGCTGACCAATTTTCACTCCATTTGTTAGGAATGTCAGTTTTCACTGATCAACGGTTTCATCAGTACCAGTCATCTTCACTACTCTGCTGGAATAACAAGAGTATTCTCTATGCTATAGAGCAAAACTACTTTACATTTTTAAACATAGGTCCAAGCTCAATTGAAGAGTTAGCTGGATTCGATCTGGCTATGTTGCTATGACAGCCATCAAACAAGGTGTAAAGATCACACAGTGGGAACAAAAAAGAGCTCCTCAATAATGTTATTATGATATTAAACCAACCAAACATTGTCATGAATTTAGAAATGCATGCACAGGCAACAATTCAGATGTAAGCCTTCACAGGGAGAAACCTTGAATGAGGAACATTAATTCCAATCACTTTGTTGAAGAACTATTTAAAGGTGATAAAATCATTAGAGCATGTATTCAAGAAAAATGAACAAAATTCATTATTTACTTATCATATGATGGGAGTTGCTTGCATACCCGAATAGCTGCCCTAACTGCAGTTTAAGTTGGAAGGACTTTCAGACCATCAACTATCCGTAAATTCCAACTTCTTAGTGGAAGAACTCGTCGTTTGTAACAGCACTCAACAAATAGTTGTATAAGAGCATATTATGAAAAAAAATAGTCAGATGAAATACCTTAGGGTTTGGAATAATTTCCATCTTAAGCGCCTCAGCGATAGAGAACATGCCAAACCACAACCATTTGCGAAACTATTTAATACATTACAACATCCTAAAAAAGAAGCCAACCTGTCAGAACCATCTCCATTATCAGGAACTGAACATATTGATTAATCCTAAAGCAGTAGTTTTTTTAACTAAAGAGTGCAGTTGCACACCTACAAAAACTCTAACCTTGTATGCCACTGGAAACTGCTTGGTTCAGGTGAGCATAAAAAACTCTGAGCAAAAACACCACAGGCCGCTCAACATTAAAACTTAAAACATAGGTGCTCAACTCCAGCATCTATCGCTTGCATCATAAGGTTTGTTAATGGACGAAGGTGAGGCCATATCGAATACATTGGCGCAAATGGACACTGCTAAAAGTTCTTATATTGCACAAACTAAGGTTAGAAGATCAAGTGGTTACCGATCCTTCCCTCTGCATTTGTTTATTCCACAACATTTGCAGCAAATGACTGCCAACACAAACTCAAGAATATAAAAGATCCTATTCATTTTAGAACAAATCAGCTGCTCCCATCAGCTTATATTAGAAAAGGAACATAAGCTTCTGAAGCTAATATTGAGGAGTGTTACTGAGTAACCTTGTGGACCGGAAGAAGTAGCTGCAGAAGCTCCTTGGTGTCACATTGATCACTGACACAAATCATGGTATGATGTGCCATGGCAATCTTCCACCTTGCAGTTGGTTTTTTCATATCCTCATCCAAATCCTGTGAACACACCAAAGAGGACTGAAACAATTTTGCTCTGAAACAATCGCAAGGGAAAATAAATCTGGAAAGCAGGAGACCCATTGGATGAACACGTACGAATACGATGACTTTCATATGACACTATATTGTCATATGGGAAACATTAGGAACTACTGAATTCAATAGCATTGTTAAAATGATATGATGTGTGTATATGTTAATACCTGCAAACAGTATTTCCTTTCCGATCTCAGCTCAATATAGGACAATACTCATTGAGGTAGCATGACAAGAGCTTTTCTAGGAACACTCAGGATGCTGACTATCATGCCTTGTAGGAACACTCAGGAAGGATCGAGATCAGCATGAACTTGGTGGACACCACAAAAACGATCCGGTGCTGCCCCATAAAATTCAATTTGCACCACATCCAACAAAAATCAGATGGCACCCAGTCCTAGCAATCAATATTTCACATGTATACCTTCAACCGGGCCTCAGCAGCATGCTTTTGATTGAGAGAGTTGAACAAAGGACAACAGTTTCACTGCAAGCTCATTAATATGGTAGATATAATCTGCATAAAAATGTAGCAAAACGGAAGCATTTAAACTGTAGAAAATTAGCTGTACAAAAATTAGATAAATAAATTGTAGATCTGAATGTGTACTTATTAATTTTGAATCAAATGATTACCCATAACCTACATGAGTAAGAAATAGAACATCAGTAGCATAACTTAATCCCCATTATGACTTTATTTACTGGGTACTTATCCCTAAATCATATCCTGGGAGGAAGCACATGGGGAAGCCATTCTGGTTGACAAGGGGATGAAGACATACCCATTGTTTCCTCTTCCATTCGTGAACCACGAACCTAACACATTGCATTTGCCCCAACATTGTGGCCGCTGGAGGAGAAAAAATTGCGGGTAGGAAGTGCAGATTGTTGAGGGGAGTATACAGCATCTGAGCACTCTTTGTTTATTTTGTCCATGACTCTAGGCTTCCACTAATGCGTCCCTCACGCTCCACCGCTACGGGGTCTCGTTCCTGTTAGCCGCTGTCCCTAATCCAAGATGCGTTCAAGCTGGGGTTATGGTGTTGACTGTGTGGCAGGAGGTTTGGACAGCGGCGGCGTCACAGCCCAATTTGATCAGTGCAGAGCAAGGAAGGCGGTGGGTGAGGGAGGGATTGAAGGGAGGGGGATTGAGTGCGGGTGAGGGAGGGATTGAAAGGAGGGGGATTGAGCGCGAGGGAGAGAGGGGGGATGGGCGAGGGAGGCAGGGGAGAGAGAGATCGATGGTCAGGAAGATGGATCGTACCAGGTGATTTGCCGGACGCACGTCTTCACAGACGGGGCACGAAGGATGATGGCCAGCCAAGGTCGGCCCGATCCGGAAGTAGGCGTCCTAGCTGAGCTCCTTCACCGGGACGGACATGGTGGCAGTGGCGATGAACTCGTTGTCTGGGTGGGGCAGCGCCGTTAGGGTGGAAGCGGTGGATGTGGCATGAGAGGATGGGATTGGCGAGAGATCGGTGGCGGTGCGGGCAACGGCAGGCGCGCGCGTGCAAGAAGACGGAGGGCGCGTGCGGAGGGCGGCGGCCCGGAACTCACAGGTTTTTATTGGAGAGTGAGGGACGGACGATGGGGGCAGAGAAAGCGCGGTTTTCCGGTTCGACGGTCGCGGGAGGCGTTGCGGGAGGAGAATTGTCGCGGAAAAACATCGAAAATTAACGATTGTCGTTGGAGGAATCGAACGCGGACCGGACGGTAGCGTTCTCGCATGGAGCCGCGGAGGGAGCGTCGCGGAGATTGGTCGGACGTCGGAGGACGAAAACTGACGAAAAAAGCTGGAAAAAAAAGGACGAAGATAGTACGTTTTAGGGGTAGAGAAAAACGACGTGGATTTTAGCCACAATCACAATGATTTGTTTTAGTTGAGGATCGGGCCAAATCACAACCCTCGGGATCTCGTCAATGCATTTCTATCCAGGAATATGTAACCTTCGGGAACTTGTCAAAGGCACGGCTCCACCTTCGGCTTCATCTGACCTTCGGGCATCATAAAACAGAGAAACACTTGTTTTTCTTTGCTCTGTCTTTGTGTCAGTGACCAAGCTAGCGAAAGCCCAGCAATGATCGAGAGGAAGCAGGGGGGAGACGGAGACCAAAATATCCATCCTCCCTCGGCCCTCTTACCTTTGTGGGAAAGCAAAGACCTCCGGAAAGGCAAGAGCAGGAGACAAAGACCTGAAGGTACAAGGCCGGAGCAACATGAAGCTCGTGATCCTTCCGGATTTCACAGTGTCGTCCTGATGAGAGCTGATAATAATGGTCTAGCACAAGGAACATGATATGGGATTTTCACGGGTAAAATATGTATAGTAAGTATGCAAATCCCCCTCCCACCTCTCTCTACGTGCCCCCTTGGATCAAGATCATGTGGTCCAGATTGAGGTTTGCATAGTTTGCACGGGGAGGTTGGTTTGCACCTGATAAGTTGCCCGTTATAAAAGGGGTGACTCCCCCTCCATATAAGGGATTGGATTGTTTTAATACTTGATATATATCAACGGTATTCTTGACCGTGTCCTCTGTACAGCGCCCAGGACCTATTCTCTTGGTCCTTCCTGTAATCTTGTGCACGATAGCTAGATTCTAGGAATTCAGTTAGCATCCCGTGGCTTCTGAACATGTATATATATGTAAACACTGTGATCAATGGAATGAACGCCGAGCATTGCATTCCAACTCTCTTCACTTGGCAATCCATTAAGTTCCGTTCCACTTGACCCCATTCTTAGAGTAGTTGCTTGAGCCCAAAGTCTCGACCTCCGGACCAACAGTTTTCAATGAAATTATTCAATTTTTCATGTGATCCCTAATATGAAATCCACAAGAACTAGCGCTCCAAACTTTACGCTAGTGGAGAATATAAAGTTCAAGCTCGCAAGTTAGCCAAGAAAATTAGTACTCCAAACTTTATTTGATCCGCCAATAGAACTGGGGCCATTGCTAGTGCTAGATCTTGAACCTAAACATTCGAACAGAAAGGCCCATTTATTTTGGGCCTAAAAGCTTTGTCCAAACCCGCCCATAAATTTCATCAGGCCTATCTAGGGGGGCTTCTCGTCATTTTCCAATGAAAAAAATAATAAATTTATTATTTTTGGGCTGAACTTGGGTAGGCCTGATTTTGGTCACCAAAATCAGCGCCATGCCCGGCCCTAAATGTGTGTCGGGTTCAAGCCGGACCTATTTTTGCTTGTATCAGTTGACCACCGATGCGGCCGGATGGCAACGCAAATATGGACAGTCACGGTGATGGTGCCACCGCAAACCTATATATCACGCGGGAGAATTTTCGCTTACCCACATGCTCCGCACCACTGCACTCGCTTCGCGGCCGGAGGACGGGAAGTGGGCGGCGGTGGCTCGGCGACGCTCCGCCGTACTCGCTTCGTGGCCGGAGGACTGGAAGTGGGCAGCAGCGGCTCGGCGACAAGTTCGCCGCCGGCTGCACAGGTGGTGTTCAAGGCGGCGGTGTGCAGCAGGATTAGGGTTAGGATTTCGGTTACTGGGGTGGGGTTCCAATGGTCGGTGTCCATAAAAGAGGAGGTAGGGGCGGGGCTCCAATTATCTACTATGTATAATTTTAGGCAACTACGTGGAGAATTAGAAAAATATGGGCTGCAGACATGCTAGTCATGAAGCACTACGTGATAAACTGATAATGCGGTTTCGATTATCTTTACAATTTTGGGCAACTACGTGGAGAATTAGAAGAATATATGGGCTACAACATGCTTGTCGGGAAGCGCTATTATCATTGACGGTGCTGATTTTAGAGAACAGTAACAATTGTGCATCGTGATTTGATCATTTGAAATTATACAGATTTAAAAGTTTCACGTGGTGGTACTTGTCGTCTACGTCAACACCGCAGAGCATATATGTGTAGCATTATTACTCGTACTTTACCATCCAAAAGGATTGTTGGGTTCACACGAATTAGACGCGAAAACACGTGATGATACAAACTTAATTTGAGATACGTTTGTTTTTCACTTGACTGTCACCAAACAATCACAGACTGTAACAAAATTAGATTGGCACGGGCGCCAGGCGCCAGCGCACCAGCTAACAAAAAGAGCGCATGAATAAAATTCTACTAGTTGAATATTGCTTTCTGAATGTTCTTCACTAAATAATTCAAGAAGCAATAGCAAGAAAATGAAAATAATCTAACATAACTGAAAAGGCTAACCTAACCAAAAGAGCTCCGAGATCCGCTTGCATCTAAATCATCCAGACTTAATTGTTCAACCAAACGTAAAGAAATAAACCGTGCATAAATTAAACCAACCTAATTAACCTAAATTAAGCATTTCACCAGCTCGAAGCAGTAATCCCTACGTACGGTAGGGCCGTCGAAAACCTTCATCCGTAGTTCACTTGTCGTTGATCAGTGATCACTTTTCGCTCCCTCCTTTCCTCTTCTTCACCAAGTTAACGAAGTCCTCTTTCCTCCTCTTCCTCGTGCTACCGTCGTCGCCATCGATGGCGAGTGGGGCATACTGCTTCGACCTCTTCACCATGCTCCTCGCCGCGCGGGTCGTGAACTGCCCCGCCGATTTACGCGCGGTCTGCTTCGTACGCCCGCCAGGACGCTCCCGTACCGCCAGCAAGGTGCCGCGCTGCTGAAAGTGCGCGCTCATGCCGGTCAGCACGCAGGCGCGCCCCGTCCTCTCGTACTCGCCCTCGTCCTCCACGCGGGCGCTCAGGTCCTCCAGCTCCTCCAGCAGCGCGTCGTACGACGGGTCCCCGGCGGCCGACTGCAGCACGGACTGCCGCCGGCGCTGGAGGATCCGCCCGGCCTCCGCGTGCTCGCCGCTCTCCGCTGCCGCCCGCGCAGCCGCGATGTCCTCGGCGGCGGCGCCGGAGTTCGTACTGCATGCAAAAAGCTAGCGCTAGCTGGGAAGCTGCAGCTGGACCGGATGTGGCCGCTGCTAATGAACAAGCTAGCAGAGGCAGGAAGGATGATCTCGGGCCGGCCTCCATCGATCATGGATCAGCTACCATGCATGCATATCATGGTCCTGGGCACGGGTGCTGGAGGCCGTGAGGATAGGGGATAAACTTTGGCACCCATTGCTTCGCCTCGACGAAGATGTCAGCCGTGTAGTGCGCAACGCAGCCTCGGTGCAGGTGGCGACGTGCACTGCGTGATTCTGCTTGACACGTACGGCGCATCGTGTTGGCGCCTGGGCCTGCGTTGGCGTACTCGAGGAACACTACCGTGTCTGGGATCTGCTCATGGCTCCTGTTCTACTCCACCCAACCTGCGAAGTTAACAATAGAGTCGAGGACCAGTTGCTCCCAGTAGATTTAAGCCTTCTGTTCCTGATTCACTTGTATGCATGGCGGCCGGCAAGCCCGCGTCGGGGTCTCCGCCATTGCCACCGAGCTCATCTACGACAACTGCTGCTACCACGTCGACAAGTACTGCAATGACTTTCTCCACTAACACCCACATGGTGTGGTTTGTTCTTGCTTTGATCTAGGCACATTTGGGTCAGCACTTGTGCAGTTGTGCTGATTTCTGCGGAAAGTTGTAGTAATCTTGCCTGTGTTTAGGATTTTGACCTGTCTTTAAATGATTTGATCTGTAAAACTTTGCAGGAATCAGAAAGCAGTGGAAAGACTACCCTAGCTCTGCATGCAATTGCTGAAGTACAGGTTTGTCTTTTATGATATTGCGGTAATGAAAATGTTTATGATATATCTTTAAACAATGATGACAATAAGAGTTATTCAGTATCCAATATGCAGAAACTAGGAGGA
This sequence comes from Alloteropsis semialata, assembly GCA_004135705.1. Lineage (NCBI taxonomy): Eukaryota > Viridiplantae > Streptophyta > Magnoliopsida > Poales > Poaceae > Alloteropsis > Alloteropsis semialata. The sequence goes on from CM014278.1 coordinate 41,076,058, forward strand.
ATTGCCATGCTCGTCAATACAGAGCATGCTTTTGATCCAGCTTATTCAAAAGCTCCTGGGGTATATATTGAAAATCGGATTGTCTGCCAACCTGATAATGGAGAGATGGCACTACAAAGTAATCAATTTGCACATATGGAGCTCAATAATTCCTTTATCTAATATCCATCCTTCTATTTTAGTACCACACATTCACACTACAATTCTTACCCTTATCCATCTCTTGAGTCTTCTTCTAAAGTCACCTACTCTTCCTCTCGGGTCAGATATTATTTCTTTTTTTTATTCTGAGGGTCTTGATGAATAGTGGTATTGCTTGACACTGAAATAATTTTTGTTGTTATTTTTTAAAAAATAAGCCCATGGTCAGTTGATGTTTGTACAGACTTTTACCAGATCTCTGCAATGGAACTTTATTTTGTCATTCTGAGAACGCATATATCAGTAGAATATATATGTCCAGTGTTTCAATCGCCAGTTAGGCTAATGTTTTTTTAGCGACCGTGCCTTAGCACGTTTTTCATTAAGAAGAAGAGGACACAGAAAGTTTTTTGATACAAGTAGTCATCCAAGCGTGATGACTAAGAAGGCAGGAGCGAGAAAGAAAAGTCTGGGGGCTACATGATTACAAAGGCGCGACCTAAAGAAGCGAGCACTTGAGAGGAGGGAGGGAGGCCAACATCGGACAGAGGAAGAAACCCTGCTAGCGACCATTTGTTGATCTCGTCGAGAATGTGGCTGAAGAGTTCAGAGATAGACTTGCTGCATCTATTGAGCACCCTGGCATTTCGCTCCAACCATAAAGACCACACCACCAGGACAACCATCGTATCCATTATTTTGCGCAGGGTCTTGGGAATTTTCGTTCTTGAACGCGCCCACCAGTCCGCCAGGGAAAGATCAGCTGGGGTCGGCGTCATTGCTTGAGCGCCAACCCAACGCAGTAACCTGTACCAAACTTGCCGGCTGAAAGAGCAACCAAGTAGAAGATGTGTTATCGTTTCGGACTCTTGACAGCACAGGGAGCAGGTGTCAACATATTGTAGCCCATGTCGCTTCCGTCTTGCCGCGGTCCAGCAACAGTCATGCAGTGCTGTCCAAACAAAAAATTTGCACTTCGCAGGTGCCCTCGATTTCCATAACACCTTTGCGCCCGGATTGCATACTGTCCCATAAAGAAAGCTCTATAAGCCGAGGCCGTGGTGAAATTCCCATCCGCAGTCCATCTCCAAACGAATCTGTCACGAATTCCATCTTCTAAAGCAAAATCTTGGAGCCGTTCCCAGAGTTCCAGGTATTCAAGAATCACCTGAACCGTAAGTGCCCCATTGATGTCACGCGTCCATCTCCGGTTCTGTAAGGCCTCCATCACCGTTCTGGTGTTTTTGACTCGGGGGCCAACTGCTTGCAGCAGACGTGGAGCAAAGTCCTCTACTGATTTTCCATCTAGCCATTTGTCTGCCCAAAAAAGCGTTCTAGCGCCATCGCCGACCTGGACCGTGATCGAAGCATGAAACATGGCTGCAACCTGGGGTTCAACTTCATCTGGCAGGGAGTTCCAAGGCTTATTGTCCTCCATCCGTTTGGCCCATAACCACCACATCCTGAGAGCGTGACCAAAGATCACCAGATTCGGTATTCCAAGTCCTCCCAAGTCAGGCGGTCTGCAAACCTTAGGCCAAGCTAGTAGACAGTGACCTCCAGAGACAGTTGCTGTTCCCTTCCATAGGAAAGCTCTTCGCCTCTTATCAATTTGTGTAATCGCCCATGGTGAAAGTGCAACGGCAACAGCCGTATGAATAGGAATGGCTGACATCTTTACTTTCACTAAGACCCCGCGACCGGCCTTGGTCATCATGTGTGCCTTCCAAGTCGGAAGGCCTGCTGCAATTTTGTCCACCAGAGGGATTAGGTCCTTCTTTTTCAGCTTGGTGATAGAAAGTGGAATGCCAAGATATCTGCAAGGGAATGACTCCAGCTGACCCGAGAAGAATTGCATGAGCACAGCCGTCTGGTCCAGGTTGCACTGGATTGGAGAGATCAGGCACTTGTTCGGATTTATATGCAAGCCCGAGGCCGAACCGAAAAGCTCTAGTATGACTCTTGTTAGCACCAGGTCTTGTTGCACCGGCGAAAGAAACAAGACTACATCATCAGCATAAAGGTAAGTGCGCTCCTTAATCTTGTCCGTTCCCAAAGGAAGTAACAGTCCCTCCCTGTCTGCTAGATGCAGCATGGAATTCAAAACTTCCATAACCAGGACGACAAGCATGGGCGAGAGGGGATCCCCTTGCCGGAGTCCTCTGGCATGGCAAATCCGGCGACCAGGCAAGCCGTTCAGAACTATTTTGGTGCTCGCCGTGGACAAAAGCAGGCTGATCCAATCAAGCCATCTCATCGTGAATCCCATGTGCTTCAAAACCCGTAAAAGGAAAGACCAGTTCACCGTATCAAACGCCTTCGCAATGTCCACTTTGATCAGTGCTGCCGGCTTCTTGGTCCGATGGAGCAGTTTTGCTGTCAATTGGACAGCTCTGAAATTGTCGTGTATAAGCCTCCCTCAGATGAAAGCGCTTTGGTTTTCTCGTATCAGTAGAGGGAGCTGTGTAGCAAGCCTGTTGGACAGGACTTTAGTGACCAACTTAGAGAAGCTGTGTACCAAGCTGATCGGTCTGTAATCCCCAATCGAAGCAGCATCCTCTTTCTTGCGCAACAGAACCATATAAGCCTGATTTACCAGGTATAAGCTGCGCCCATCCAACGACCATAATGCCTGGAAGGCTCTCATTATATCTGCTTTGATGATGGGCCAGGCGATCCTGTAGAAGAGCCCCGTGAAGCCGTCTGGACCAGGCGCCTTGTCCAACGGCAATTCTTGTATCACTTTCCAGACCTCTTCATCGGAGAAACAATGGTCCAAACTTGACATGTCGACGGAAGGGATGCCCAATCTGTGAAAGTCAAGTGAAATGGTGGACGGTGCCTGAGTTCCAATCAGATTGTCATAATGTTGGAAGATCGCCTCTGCCTTGGCTTCCTCGTGTACCAGCTCCACGTCTCCCACCCTGAGGGATGGAATGATATGTTTCCGATTGCGGTGACACGCTTGTAGGTGGAAGAATTTGGTATTGGCGTCCCCTTCGGCCAGATAAGTGATCCGAGAGCGTTGGCGCATGATGGTACGAAGAAGGGACGCTAAACCAAGACATTTCAGTTTCATCTTGTTGCGTAGGTTTCGCTCATGGGGTGCCAGCGCCCTTGTGTCTTGGGCCTGATCGAACCGGAGAACCAACTCCTTAGCGATGGCCAGCTGCAGACGGATACCCCCAACATGTTTCGCGCTCCATCTCTTAAGAGCAATGGCGGTATTTCGGAGCTTGTAGTCCAGCGTCCGAAACGCATCCACTTCCGTGGGTTGCCATGGGCAAGTCCAGGCCTGCCTGATGGTGTCCAGGCAGCCATCATACTGCGGCCAGATGTTTTCAAAGCGAAACCGTTGGAAGGAGGTGTATATGCAGCTGGTCTGAAGGAGTAGAGGCGCGTGATCCGAGTGCTCTGAAGATAACGCACGCAGACCATGATCAGTGAAGGTTGAGAGCCAATCTTCGGTGACAAAAACCCGGTCTATGCGTTCCAGCGTCGGCGCATCACGCTCATTGCTCCAAGTGAAGAGACGGCCCTGGAGGTGCAATTCCTGTAATTCCAGGTCGTCCAAGAAACGACGAAAACGACTCATCATGCGACGATTTAAGCGGTCGTTGTTCTTATCTTCTGCCTTGTAGATGAGGTTAAAGTCTCCACAGACCATCCAGGCGCCAGAACGACCTCTGCCTGTTTCCCGTAGCTCATCCAGGAAACTGATCTTACTAGCATCAGAGTGAGGGCCATACACACAGGTTAGAAGCTAGTTCTCACCAGAGGATAACAGCTTAACACGTGCAGTAACCGAGTGTTCGCGAATGGATGGGTTAGAAACCTCCCAGATGTCCCGTTTCCAGGCAAGAAGGACCCCCCCGGCCGTATTGATCGCAGGCAAATGCACGAAATCGAAAGAAGTACCGAGCAGGTCCATCACCAAAGCATCATCACAGTTGGCAAGTTTGGTTTCTTGAAGAGAGAGAAGTGAAATGCGTTCTTGCGCGACCAACTCACGGACCACACAGCGCTTGGCCCGTGCATTGAGCCCTCGAACATTCCAGACTAACACATTTTCACCATTCATCATTACAACAGTTCGCGACCACAACAGAGCGTATGCAAGAGCCTAAGGCTCGGATTCCACCAGAGCGGCCGAGAAGGTCGGCCCTCCATCCGGAAACAAAGTATCAAGAGCTTCGCATTGAGAGGCGGACATTGTGGCCGTAAAGACCTCTAGGAAGCGCTGGAAAGCAGCAGCGTCCGGAGGTTCGGCCGTCGACGTGATGCCCAGGCGCTTCATCAGGACATTTTGGGCCTGCAACGCTGGTTTTGAAGCTCGATTGTGCGACTTCTTGGCCAGCCGCTCGCTTCGTCGGATGGCCGGTGTCATGCACGGCGACCGTGGGCGTCGCGTCCTTCGGCGTGGAGGAGATCGCTGCAGCGCCGGAGGCGGACTGTCCCTGCACAACGATTGTGCAAAGTGAGAAGCGGTATCTCTCACTGGCGTATTAGCATCAGGTGGAATGTGCAGGGGGAGGGTCGGCAGTGATCCCCTGGTGGTAGTAACAAAGTCACTGTGGGCCGGCGACACCGGTAGCCCCACAGTCGGTACCTCAGGAAAACGTACCAACTCCAATTGGGCTGCAGTCAGGACGTCATTTTGCGACCAAGTGGAGATGGGAGCAGGCCCATCCAGTGTATCAGGGATGGTGCAACCCACGCAGTTTTCCAGCGACGGCCCAGGCGGCGGCCTAGGTGACGGCCCAGGCGACGGCCCAGGCGGCGTCCCAGGCGACGGCCCAGGTGCGGCCCAGGTGACGGCCCAGCCTCACCCACCCTTGCCCCCTCCGAGCGGACAGCGAGGTTCCGAGGCCGTGGTCCTTCCCCAACGGTCGCAAGCGAAGCTTCCAAGGACATCGGATCCAACAAGGGGGACCCCGGCCCGCACCCATGCCGGGCTCTCAGTGGGATGAAGTCAACAGCGTCCCACGCGTCCACCCTTGTCCGACCCTTGTCCGCATGCGTGTGGCCGGTAGCTGCTTCGTGCGTCTTCGAAGGAGGACTCCTGTGCCCCTCTAGGACAGTGGGGCCCACAGGAGGCGTGGGCTCCTGCATGGGCTTCGTACTCTGCAGGCGCGCAGTTACTCCAGAGGTGACAGCACCAGTGCCCCTGGACTCGCGCCGGGCTAGGGCACGGCGACCGAAGCGTAGAGGTGCCGCCAACGACCAAGCTCGGCAGAAAAGGGAGGACCCCAGCCCGGACCCAGGGAAAGGCCGCCGCCAGGGCCACTCCGCCCCTCAGGAGTGCTCTTCTTCGGCCATGGATTACCTCTGCAGCGGCGTGAAGCGCCTGGATGGTGACCTTCTTCCTCATCGGAGCTTCCAAAGTGATCGGGCGAGTCATCATCTGATGAATCACTGGATAGATTCCAGTCTTGAAGCTCAATCAGCCGGACGTGCACCCGATACCAGAGACCTTCCTGCCTGCAATGGATGGTCTCATGGGGCCTTAGGAACAGGTTGCCTGGCTCATGTGGCTGCTGTGGTTCGGGGATGAAGAGCAGCTTCTCTGTGGGAATGAAATCAGGATGAATGCACCAAGCAGCCACGTACAAGAACCCCAGATCATCACCAGCAAGCTGCTCCGGCGGTTCCACCAGGTTGGAGCAGGCCGGTGCAAGCACCATGTGTGCCGTCGAAAGATTTCTGGCATGATCTGGGATTCCTTGTAACTCGACCAGCACCCTGTAACGCAAGGCAGCCAGGCTCGCTCTTGACTGGCGCCGCCATCGCCGCCAAGAAAGCTGAAAGGGAGCGTCACTGGGCAGATGGGTGTGCAGGATGCGGTGAGCGTTGCTTTCCGACGAGAACTCGACGAGGTAGTCGTCCGGCGTGTGGCGGTGCACCACAAAATCCTCCGGTAGCAGTGTGTAGAACTCTTCGAGCAGTCTTGCCAGCTGAGGTGGGGTGACGGCCGGACGAACGCCCCCCACCATCGCGACCAGGGCATGAGACGCGAGGTGAACATCCCTCGCATCGATCTCCGGCGTGCGCTGCAGCACACAAATCTCACGACTGGGACGCCGTGAAGGATCCCCCGGTGGACGGGGCGACGGTGGCGGAGAAGGCATGGAGGCGTCTTCGCCGTCGGACGACGGAGGACGACAAACCTCAAGTGGTGGACTGCTAGGCCCCGTTGACTGGGAGCGTGCAGACCGCGTCACGTCTGAAGAAGAAGAGCGACCATGGCCATCAGGTGGGGCACGCCGCGGCGGCGGGTGTCGTGCGGCAGTGGACGCAGCCCACGAACGGCCTCTCCTGCAGTACCGCGACCGGTGCCCCTCCCGCCCGCAGCGCAGACAACGAGAAGGATTCCGGCACGCCGCCGCGACGTGGTCCGAAGCAAGGCAGTTGAAGCACCACCCCACTAAATCAGCCGGCACCGGGCGCGGAGCATGGCGCGTCGGGGCGGGGTCACGACGTGGACGCCTTCTCCTTCGAACCTCCGTCCAGTCATCCTCCTCCTGGCCCGGCCCGGAATCCCGCCCACAGCGGACGACTACCGACGCCAGAGGAACGGGACGAGGGTGAGAGCGGACCGGGGGATCCGCCCGCCCTTGCCAGGCGCGGCGCGCATCAGCCATGAAGCCGCCAGAAGTTTGTTGAGTCCGACGGTCGGCGGCCGGCGAAGACGACGAAGCGACCAAGACCGCCTTGCCCTTGGCACGAGCGGCGGCGGCTGCCGTAGCAGCAGGCGACCGGGTGGGGGATGAGAGATCCTCCGACATGGAATCCGGCGACGCGCTGAATCGGAGCCAATCCGGCGTTTCCTCCCCCGCGTCCGCTGCCTGCCGAATGAACGGCGTGGCCAACGGATTGAGTGATGGGGAAGAAGGTCCCGGAGCATGGATCCAGCCTGGAGGGAGGCTGGCCGCAGCCGCCGCTGCAAGAGGTGGGAGACGCGGGCTGCCTCCATCCCCATCACGGTCTTCATCCGATACTTCCATGGTGGCTAGATCTGGGCCGACAGGGCCCCGCGCCGGTAGGGAATGCCGGGACCAGCAGGGCCCCAGCTTATGAGGTGGACGCCGGGACCGGAGGGGTCACCGGCGTGAGAGGACGCCCGCTCCCAGGAGTTAGAGAGAGAAACTAGAGAGAGAGCGCTCAACCCTGCTTTTTTTTTTGGCGTGCATCCATTTGAGCCTCAGTTAGGCTAATGTTGGTATGTAGCTCTAAGAACTAAGTGTGATGCACATGCTTTTATGTTCACAAGTAATTTATTATTTTGTAGCCTTGTTTGGATACAAAGTCTTTTTCCCTATCGAGCAACTCCAAGTAATGGCCCGGATCCCCTCGTCCTCTACACAAAACCCTAGCTGATTTCTTGGCCTGGTTCTAGTTCTTCCCCAAATGGCGCGATGCTTTGTCATGTGGTTTGTGGTCTGATGGACGGCCGTCCGGAAGCCTGTGATGCAGAACATCAAGCAGGCCACCAATATAATTCAGCGACATGTGAGCCTTCATCTTCTTGAGGCTTTGGTATGTTTTCAGTTGTGCTAAATACTTCTGGCTGTACAGGTGGATTCATTTCTACTCTAGCTCGCTGCTGCATCTGTTCATTTAATTGGCTAAAGCAGCAAAATGATAGAAGCCTACCACACTCCTGATTCCTGAAGAAATATGCAGTTTGCATCTTGTCTGAAACTCTGAATGATCCTTCTTAAGGTAACAATCATTATTACTCTTTGCAATCCTTTGTTAGTTGATTTACGGAGTACAAGAAATATACATGTTCCTCTATTTAGTTCTTGTCAATGATGGTCATCCGCAGACAGAGCTTCCTGCCAAATCTTTTTTTTACTAGCGGATGTATGTTCTTCCTCTATCAATAGCACAATTGTTTTTTACTGCTGGAAAGTTTCAGGGCTTCCCACCTGCTTTGTGTGCTGTAGTACTTCATGTCATCGGATTGAGTGTCATTTTGGCTATGCAGAGGCCGGGAATGTTTCAAGATTTTCGTATCAACTCGATGTAAAGATCTTGATTAATAAATTCTTCCCTTATCGAAAAAAAGTACTTCATGTATGCCTCTTCTATAGACATCAAGACATATTGTAGATGGTAAAATCGGATGGATTGTAAAAAAGATAGGAATTTGCCATACGCCAATGTTAAATCTGATTGTTGATTACTCTTGAAACTTTAATGTGCAGAGATAATGAGAATACCAAGCTTGCTTTCACATACCATCTGCTAATTGGCAACTGGGAATGACCAAAGCAATAATTTATGACTCAGCATGTCCATAGAGTTAGTCAAAAGATCATTGCTAATCAAACAAAAATCACATTGCCTCCTCATCCTGCCTCTTAAGAGGCTTCAGAGTTCAGATCCATAACTAATTGTATCAATGAAGAGTTCTGGGTTTCTTTAGTTCCTTTCTAGCCTATTGATGGCTAAAAGTAAATTTAGGATTTTATTTTTTTATCACAGTTGAAAACACCTGGTTTTATGGAATTTGGTGTAGCAGCATAGTCAGATGATTAGTGTTGTATCTAACAAAAAAAAAAAAAAAAAAAAAAAAAAAAAAAAAAAAAAAAAAAAAAAAAAAAAAAAAAAAAAAAAAAAAAAAAAAAAAAAAAAAAAAAAAAAAAAAAAAAAAAAAAAAAAAAAAAAAAAAAAAAAAAAAAAAAAAAAAAAAAAAAAAAAAAAAAAAAAATATGAGTTTTTAACGTAGTTCAGTACAAATGCTTAAAAATCGATTCTTGTTTGGCATGTTTAAAAGTAGGAAGTTCATGCAAGTGTAAGCTGACAAAACTTCACAGGCCTTTTCCTAAGTAGGTAGGTCTAATTTCATTTTGCCAGGTCAATGTTATCGTTTTGGATGGTTTAGTCTTCCATTCATGGTGTGTACCGACATTAGGATAACTCCAGTCTTTTGAGCCGACACCTCAGGAAAAAAAATCAAGGGTCCTTTATTCTTCCTCTGTTTTGACTTGTTTCATGTTTAATGTTGTTAGGCTAGGGTGATGTCTCCTTATGTTAGAACATGCTTTACTGGCATAAGGTTACTCATGCTGAATTTATCAGATGATAGTCTTGTTTTTGCTACAACTATTGAGCTTCCAGTATCATCCTCTGCCTTCATGATTGCCAGAAAAATAGTTAGCTGCAGGAATTTGGCATGTATTAGGGAAGGATCTAAATATGTTGTTCAGTACAAATTCATGCTCCACATCACCATACCTGTTTCAAGTGAATTAGTTTGATATGCACTGTCTACTTAATAACTGTACGTGATTAAAATCCATTCATCCAATCATCATACCTTTTACAGCTATGTTGAATTGCCATCACTCGAATAGTTTTTTTTTAAAAAAAACATTTGTATGCATATTTTGCTACCATGTCTTCTTTCAGCTATCAAACTGCTTGACCAGGAAAATCTAACTGCCGGAATGGTGTGTGCCTAGGTTTATAATGAGCTGAACAAAGGGTCTGTAGTAGTACCACCACGAGTTTTCCTTTTTCTAATCCCCCTCAATATTTACTTGGCCAAAGTGACGCTGGTTAGTTAAATTGTATTGGCGACACCTGCACGACCATTTTTATCGATCAATTTTTAATAGTGAATACATATTTCTATTCCTATTTGGCGTCAGTTCTCCCTACTTTTAAGGCAAATTCAATGTGTGGGCCTTGTATTTCTGTAGAACAAAGGGTCAGACGTTCTCACGGTATTAATTGGCTGCTCAAGTTCTTTCGTTAAACTTGCTCTGTTGTTGTCTTGCACTTTAGAAATTTAGTATAGGCAACGACAAGGCATGATGTTTGCTGAGGTGGCCCATGCACATTATTATTAACAATTGATAATTTGGCGCCATGAGTTTTGGCATCGAACCGTGTTGCCACCTCAGCTTCACGTATGTCATGACTGCTGCTACGGTAATAGACATCGGTGCCCTGGTTTACGGCGCCGAGACGTGTAAGCTCGGCGCCGTGACTTGTGGCGCCGAGTTCAGGGTCTATTTTTGCAATTTTTTCTGCCAGGGTAGGAAAAAAAAACGTCGGCAAATTAAACAGCGGATGAGGGATGCTGTGTCCATCCAGCTGAGGGCCTGAGACTGAAAGAAAGGAAACACTGGTCCGGCCCCGACAGCAAGCACTGTTCGTTCCTCACCTTGATCGATCGTCGGCAACGTCCGTACGAGCATTCATCCACTCGATTTAGGCCTTGTTTGTTTAGTTCGTAGAGTCAAGTTTGCAAACTTTACTGTAGCAATTTTAAATCAAAGATTAGGAGGACTAAACATGATCTAATTATAAAACTAATTACACGGATGGACGGGAAATCGCGAGACGAATCTATTAAGCCTAATTAATTCATCATTAGAGATTGTTTACTGTAGCACGACGTTGTCTAATCATGGCCTAATTAGGCTCATTAGATTCGTCTCACGAAGTTACCCGGGGTTATGGAATGGGTTTTGTCATTAACAGACGTTTACTACTCCATGCATGTAAGATTCCTTTTGATAAATAATAAAAATTCAAAAAAGTTTGAAAAGCAGAGGCAAGCCTTATTCATTTGCACGTACTCTCGTCGATCGATCTCCTTCAATTCTCGGCCTATGCCGGAATAGTGAAAAGTTCTACTTTGATGTTTCGAAGGATAACCATGTTCCATGAGACAACAAATTAAAATGATATAATTGGACCAAAAAGACACTAGGAGGTAAGAGCATCTCTAACAAATTGAGAAAATCAATCTCTTTTTTCTTTATTTCTGGTTAAAAATGGATTGAGATGGAAAAAAACCCCTCTCCAACAGATCCCCCTTCTATTTTTCTTTCTCTTTATTTTTTTCTCAATCCCCCTTTAACTCCCCTCCTCTCCTCTTTTTAAAGGGGATTCGCCCCTCTTTCCTTTCCTTCTTTTTTTTTCTATTCATCTCAGCCGCATGATTTCTTGGCCCTGCACAAATCTTGGAGCACAATTGTCAGATGAGATAGAAAAGGAAAAGGAAAAAGGGATTTGCTTTATTCACTCTCTCCAATATCTTGAATTGATGAAAGGGGATTCCCCTATAGCTAGAAAAAAGGGAAATGGGAAAAGAGAACTGTTGGAGATGCTCTAATGGGAGTTATCTTTTTTTTAGAGATTCTATCTATTTTGATACCATTTATATCTTTTTTAAAGTATCTCTTATGTCTCAACCATCAGATTCAACCTGACAGACGATCACCGTTTGTTTCAACCATTGCAAATCATGAATACACGAATCGACCGCAGCCAAAATAAAAAGATGAGACTGACTTCAATTCGCCACGCACAGAAACTAAACAAATTCAAAATATTTGACCCGATGGTGAACCACAGCTCAATAACGTCGACGACGACTCGGCGTACGTCGTCCCTCCGTAACCGCGTGTACATTGCTCGGTCTACCATTCAACGAGCAAGAGGTACATACGAACCCGGCCGGCCGGCCGCCCTGCGTCGATCTTAGATCGTTTTCTTTGACATTATTAATTCGCTGGCTCCTTGCTTTGCTAGTACTACTACTCCAATTCCTGTCAAATATATACTGTACGTACTTTTCGATCACAGCGAGCGAGCAAAAAGCAAAAAGTGAGGCAATGCATGCATCAACGACCTTCTAGTCCTAGCTATAGCTACTTTTCCATATGTGGCAATGCCATGGTCACACAAATATTTGTGTTGACGCAAATTTAGGTCAACACACGAGAGCACTAGAACGTGCGGGTCACGAAAGGACCGAAGAGCAGTGAAGCTGTGCAGACCGGTCAGTCCGGTTCTACGGACCGGTCAGACAGGTTCGTCTAGGGTTTCGCTGGAAACGGTCGTCTCGAGGGATAAATATCACGCTTACGTGGTGAAGAACGGCAAGGTTTACGAGCAAACCAGCAAAGAGATAACCAACGCACTTACGTAGCGAAAAATGACTAGTTTACGAGCAAACTAGCAAAGGCCGTCGAAGCTCTCGTCTGGGAGCGACCCCGTCAGGGCGTAAACGTCGGCGGACGTGCCCTAGGTTGTCCAGCAAGCTTAGGACGCCATCTCGATCGTGGAGATCAGTAGACGAACAGCATGGAGAGGTTGGAAGAGGGATCTAGGGTTTAGAAGTAAAAAGTAAAGACGTAATTGATTTGTTCGATTGTGTGTGTATCAATCGGCCATAGCCCTTTATATTTATAGGGTGGGGAGGTCTGTACCCGTGGAAAAAAGTTTTACAACTCGTAATCTACCCAAACTGAGAGTCCTAGTCGGATTACACAGGGTAACCGGTCTGACTGGTCCCTCAAACCGGTCAGACCGGTCTGGGCTCAGATTCTCCTTTCTTGCGCCAATCCTCCGTCTTGCTTCTTGCATCGACTCTTGCCTGTGCCAATTTTGGTTGTCAACATATGCCACCCTGTTTCTTGGTAAAGCTTGCGTACCAAGAAACATCTCTTTTAGTCAAAACCGTAGAATGACTATCCTTAGCTCATTGTCCATGCTTCTATACTAAGAGCAATAAAACTTCATCAGCCATGTCACTTGACATTAACCAGCGCGATGATCTCATCCTTGCTGTTCTCCTTCGTACATCATGGGTGGATAACAAGCCTGAGTACACACCACCTTGACTATAATTATTTAATGCAATGGTTAAAACCATCTTCGCACCCTCAAATGACCATAGATGCATAAATCGACCAAATCATTGTTAAAACAATTAAATGACCATAGATGCATAAATCGACCAAATCATTGTTAAAACAATTAAATGACCATAGATGCATAAATCGACCAAATCATTGTTAAAACAATTGGTCTTTGCAATGTTCCTCAATTTAGCATGAAGAAAGAAATCAAATAACTCGATATAACTTTTGTAGACCATTGTGATCATAAGCTAAGCAAGAATGACATATAGAACATGCTCTTTACCAATAATATAATCGGCCTCATAAACATGCCACAATCAAGATGCAAATGGCCAAGATTAAATTATTGTCAAGAATAGACCTTCGGCATTTCAATGGCATAGCCCATCATCGAGATATAATTGAATGTGATACCGACGTCTATGCAGCTAAAACTCTGTTGATAATCAATTAAAGGTTTTCTCCAAACACTAACCTCGGCCGCATTAAGATTTAGAGCTATCATAACCGATATAGTGTTCTTCGCGTGAATGAGGTCAGACCGGTCTTACAAACGGTCAGACCGGCCTCGAAATCCGGTCAGACCGGTCTCATAAACCAGTTAGACCGGTCTGTCCAGAGAATGCATCTTTGACAGCAACAAACATTGGCCTTTTTGATATGAGAGTGACCTTCTATAATCACATAGCCTGATGTTTGATGTATCAAAGTATTGGTTCTATCATTGGCATGTCCAAATATACGATAAATAATGAATTCATGAATTTCAATATCATATCTAGACATTTTGCCCCCCTCCCCAAGCATCAAAACCATCAATATGACTACTATTGAAATCTTGCTGGGGAATCACCATCTTAACACGATGATCAAGAACATTCATCGGCTATACACGTTGCTAAGGTCGATAATAAAAATACCACCCATGTAGAATCCATCCATAAGAGTATAAATAACCGAAATAACTAGAGAGGTATTATAAATGTAAAAGTATCATGATAAGCTCATAAGTACTTCGGCTTTTGAATTAATAGCAATATGATTGCAATTAACATGTATAGCACTCTGATGATAGTCCTCCATGATAAAATGATCCATGCAGCATACAAGGATCAAAACTAGAGTATGAAGGATAACCAAACATGTTATAAGATGGATTCCATGACATAGGTATGTGTGGTCCTTGTAAATCATGAGGATAATGCAATGACCAATAATTTTGATGATTTGGTGCAAACCTTAGATTTTGGAATCGTCTTTTAGACCTTTTCTTCTCATTCTCTTTGTTTGCACCTTTTTCTTGAACATCATCCTTGTCTTGAGTATGAATACTCTTCTTTGGAACCCATGCCATGTCCTTGTCTTGCAGCTCTTGTTCACTCAGCCTTTGTAGCTTCTTCTTCCGTCCAATTTGATAAACTAAGTGAATGGCTTGGCTTTGCTTCAACTTTGGACAGCAGCGCTCTTTTCTTGATTTTTGGCTTATTCAACTCCTTTTGTTCAGATTTGGCACTTAGAGAATCAACAACTGAATTTATCTTCCCTTTGCCATTAATAGCCGAAATCTTCAACACATTAATCGGCTTTTCATCAACTGAATTCAGATCTGAATTTTTATCTTCGCGGTCATCCTTTTTCACTCGATAAATCTGTTTGACAACCTTTTTTCTTATTTTGAACTTTAAACCGATCCTTATGCTCGAAACGGTCATTCTCATAGAATGAGAACCAAGGATTATACCAAAACTATGGATTATGATTAGATACACCTGAATATGTACTCCATGGCACATGCATCGATGGAATAAATGATGAAGACCAATGTGATGACCGTTGATGCTTCTTTGCTCTTGGTAATGAAGAGCTCTCCTTTTGATGAACTTCTAACCGATTTTGCTTTTGCTCGGCTATTCTCTGATATTTATGTAATAATTCATCAAAACTTGGCTTCTTCTTCACCATCTTACCCTTTGGTGCAACATTCTTGGCTCTACCAGAATTTCTGGCACAACCGGTCAGACCGGTTGGAACACCAGTTAGACCGGTTCCTTCAGAACCAGCCACTTTGAGATCATCATGCCCTTGCTCAGCTATATTGTTTGAAATATGCTCATCATTGTCGGATGTTTGGACCCGGCAGTCCACACAGGGTAGCCTACGTGGTTGATTTGTTGAGGGACAGATCGAGGATCAGAAGTCGATGGTAACACAAGACGCAAGGATTGAACAGGTTCGGGCCGTCGAGATGACGTAACACCCTACGTCCTGTGTTGGCGGCGATTGTATTGCTGTGTATGAAGTTCCTGGAAGGATCTCCGTAGTTGGGTTCTGTCCTAGGGTTGTATGATCGTGGGTTGTAGCGTAGATGTTGATGCTCTGGAGGGGGGTCTCAAGGCGCCTTATATAGTCCGGCTGCCTTGAGTTACAAGTCGGCCAGAGATCGTAACCTACCCGAATTACAAGGATTTGATCCTATAACGATTACAGATATCTTTCCCTACAATTCCGGCTAGTTTATCCTGATCTCCGAGCTTCTTGCGGGACACGCCGTGTGCTTTCCTTGCTGCGCGCGTCGTCGCGCCCATTCGGTTCGCCCGACTGGTGGGCCCCCGACTGGTGGGCCAGCTAGTCCGACAAACCGATCCAGATGTACTCGGATTGGGCCGCCCCTTGCTGGTTGGGCCAATCCGCCTTCTGGGTACCCCTGGGGGTCTACCCCCGACAAGCCCCCGAGTAGTACGTGGTTGAGGGACAAGTCGGCGAGGTCGCGCTGTCCGATGAGCGTCGAGCCTGCTGCAGTTGGAAGCGAAACCGCGTGATACTGGAGAGAAAAAAGCCGTTTACCCAACGGATGCGCCGCGAGGTGCGTCCGTTGGCCGTAGCCCCCGAGCCTTGAAGCGATTCCGAAGGAATCGGTCCAAGGGTTAGTAGCCTTCTTCTGAGGTCGTCGGACAATCAACGGATGCGCCGCGAGGTGCGTCCGTTGGCCGTAGCCCCCGAGCCTTGAAGCGATTCCGTAGAAATCGGTCCAAGGGTTAGTCAAGGAGCATCTGGCTAGATCATCCGACGTTAATTTCGGCGCCCAGCCCCCGAGCGTGAGGGCCGGGTCGAGCTGTCCGAGGCACGCCGAATAGTCGTCCGCGCCAGCCCCCGAGCGTGAGGGCTGAGCACGCCGAGTAGTCGTCCCGGCGCCAGCCCCGGAGCGTGAGGGCTGAGCACGCCGAGTAGTCGTCCCGGCGCCAGCCCCCGAGCGTGAGGGCCGAGTCGAGCCGTCCGAGGCACGCCGAGTAGTCCCCCCGGCGCCCAGCCCCTGAGCGTGAGGGCCGAGTCGAGCCGTCCGAGGCACGCCGAGTAGTCGCCCCGGCGCCAGCCCCCGAGCGTGAGGGCTGAGGCACGCCGAGTAGTCGTCCCGGCGCCAGCCCCCGAGCGTGAGGGCCGAGTCGAGCCGTCCGAGGCACGCCGAGTAGTCGCCCCGGCGCCCAGCCCCCGAGCGTGAGGGCTGAGGCACGCCGAGTAGTCGTCCCGGCGCCAGCCCCCGAGCGTGAGGGCCGAGTCGAGCCGTCCGAGGCACGCCGAGTAGTCGCCCCGGCGCCCAAGCCCCCGAGCGTGAGGGCTGAGCACGCCGAGTAGTCGTCCCGGCGCCAGCCCCCGAGCGTGAGGGCCGAGTCGAGCCGTCCGAGGCACGCCGAGTAGTCGCCCCGGCGCCCAGCCCCCGAGCGCGAGGGCCGAGTTGAGGGTCCGTCAAGTCTTCGTCTTCCTCGTCATGCGGTAGCGCCAGCCCAGTACTCAAAAGCACTCAGCTAGCGATCCTTGTGGAGTGTAGCGCCAGCCCGAGTGCTGCAAAGCACTCGGCTAGCGACCGTCGTGGAGTGTAACGCCAGCCCGAGTCCTGATTGACTCGAGTACTCAGCTGGCGGCGATGCCGGAGTGGTCCAGCCCTCGAGCGTAACAGGCAAGCTCGGGATCCAAACCTGTGCCCTGCAATGAAGATATGAAGGATAGGTAGTATATGGTGTAGCAAATACTAATTCTGGAGAAAAACATTTGGCGTTGTATGTAACAGAATTTCTACTTCCAACTCTTTAAGTCTATTAATTTCCTCGGGTAGTTATCCTGTTACGTTTATGCACCTGATCCCCGATAGCCGTAGTCCATAGCGCAGGGAGCTGGGCCGCATGCACGCGTAGGAGCGTAGGCGTACGGAAGAGTCGAGGTTTCACGGATTAAGGCGTGTGCTTCCCAAGTACTTTAGCGACTTGTACAAGAGTGGAAAAAGAAATAAACGATGGAGAAAAATGCAATATACGTCCGTTGGGTGTAGCCCGACTGCTCGTGTAGCGCTCGGGCTGTATAAGCAGTCGGGAACAAACCAAGGGTAGTCGGCGATGATCATGGAGACATGTATGTGGAGATTCACGGTGACCGAAAAATATTATGAAAATATTAAAGTATGACTTAGCTTGATTTATGCTGAGTGAATTCGATTCATGCGTGCATGCGCATGCATCTGAACTCTTGCTAATCCGCGGCGGTCTGACTCATGAATGCATCAACTGTGATCAGGGCCCACAGGGCCATCGGCGTGGCGCCCGAGGCCGATGCTATCTCCGCCCGTCGTCATGCACCGTCAAGTCGAGGATGTCGACGATGATGGATGGTCATGGCTGGATGTCGCCACAGAGGGACTAGATGGTTCCGCCCGTGCCATTGCATGTACACCGTGCTTGGCCGTCCGCACATACCCATGCATACAAGCAAGAGATAGAAAAGAGATTAAAAAAAACAATTAGGTGCTCCATGCGTGCGTATACAGGGAATGCTCGAGAAACAGAAAGGATTAAAAAATAATTAAGAAAGTGCCCATCCTGTAGTCTATAGATGGACGTGGAGTGCATGCCCGCAGGAAAGGCACGTGAAAAATTCACCCAGGTCATGGCGTTCTCATCGAGCTGATGCAGAGTTGGATCCCGTGGCGGCATGGGTTGGCACAGTCGCACAGATGAGTCCGCGCGTCGACGACTCGGCGGGATAGCGCGACAGTCGCCTGATCACCTCCTACGGTATTCAATCAGCGGGAGGTCGGCACATAGCCCGTCTCGCATGCACAATTAGAAGAGAGATTAGAATAATCCTTATCAAGCCAGCGACAGAATAGGGCATACATAAATTAAATCGGATATAGAGGAAAAACGAGAAGGAATCTTCCCTGTATGATTTACGTATGCATTTGGTGGCCCGTGGCCGTCTCCGGCGGCGCGCATGCAGATCGGAGTGGGAAAGCGAATTGGAGATCGATCTTCGTGGACGCCGTGACCACGCCCGACGGAGCTGATGATGTTGTTGTTGATCTGCCATCAAGCTTGTAGATTGATCTCGTCGATCAGCCCCTACCTGGCGCGCCAACTGTCGGATGTTTGGACCCGGCAGTCCACACAGGGTAGCCTACGTGGTTGATTTGTTGAGGACAGATCGAGGATCAGAAGTCGATGGTAACACAAGACGCAAGGATTGAACAGGTTCGGGCCGTCGAGATGACGTAACACCCTACGTCCTGTGTTGGCGGCGATTGTATTGCTGTGTATGAAGTTCCTGAAGGATCTCCGTAGTTGGGTTCTGTCCTAGGGTTGTATGATCGTGGGTTGTAGCGTAGATGTTGATGCTCTGGAGGGGGGTCTCAAGGCGCCTTATATAGTCCGGCTGCCTTGAGTTACAAGTCGGCCAGAGATCGTAACCTACCCGAATTACAAGGATTTGATCCTATAACGATTACAGATATCTTTCCCTACAATTCCGGCTAGTTTATCCTGATCTCCGAGCTTCTTGCGGGACACGCCGTGCGCTTTCCTTGCTGCGCGCGTCGTCGCGCCCATTCGGTTCGCCCGACTGGTGGGCCCCCGACTGGTGGGCCAGCCAGTCCGACAAACCGATCCAGATGTACTCGGATTGGGCCGCCCCTTGCTGGTTGGGCCAATCCGCCTTCTGGGTACCCCTGGGGGTCTACCCCCGACAATCATTGAGGACAATTTGATCAACTAAACTAGCCGATGATTTTTCAATTGTCGGCTTTTCTATGTCTAGTATCAAATCTGAATTTGGATTCAATCTATCATCCCTTTTGACACGATAGACTTGCTTAATCACCTTACGCTTATTTCTGTACATGGACCGATTCTTTTATCAAAACAGTCATTATCAACATAAGGTTGCCTTACACTTGATGGTTCTCTTGGAGCTGCATACTCCACAAGATATGGTCTAAAATATGAAGGAGTATGTACCCAAGGATTATTCCACTCCCATGATGAGTAAGGATTAAAACAAGTGGGATGTGGAGCATATGGAACTGGCATTGATGGTTCAAAAGGAGAATATGATGCTGCTGAATGAAGATTTTTTTCTTTACCAATTCTAATTCCTAGAATTATGTTTAGGAAGTGATCTTGATGATTTAACATCATTTGACCGATTAGCACGCTTGGCCTCATTTTCTTTTGGGTATTTAGCCAGAAGTTCATCAAAAGTGAGCTTCGGCTTTTTGCCATTGTGCTTGTCACGGTCTTTAACCCCTTGCGCTGCAGAACACTCAGGCTCCAGAATTTTTGGACGCCTCTGACCAGGACCGGTCTGACCGGTCTGCACAATCGTTTTGACCGGTCTGACCTGTTTAGTCAGCCCAGCAGGAGCAATCGGCTCTTGTTCTGATTCAGAAATATTCGCTTGCCCCCCAGCGACTTCTGGGATTTTTGTAGGCTCATCATCCTCAATAATTGCTTGATCTTGCAGGTCATAGACGATGTCCTTTTCATCACTTGGGGGTATTGAAGTTTCCACTTTACCAATTTCTATTGGATCTTTGCATGAACCGGCTGATGCTAACCGATCTGATGATCCCTTGCCATCAAAACCAATTGGAGTCAACTGGTCATCTTCTGAAATTTCAGTAAATCTCAATCGTCCTGCATTAATGGCCGATTAGATGACTTGGCAAAAAATATTGCAATGGCTAGTGCTATGACCAAATGAATTATGCCACTTACAATATTCTTTCTCTTTTACTTCCAAAAGTGATGCATGACTTTGTGATCAAATAACTTAATAAAATTATGCTCAAACAAGATATCAAATAAGTCATCACACAAAGTCAAATCAAAGGTGTATTTTGTTTTCTTTAGCTGATTCTTTTGTGGAGAAGGTTTCAAGACTAAGCAAACGAATGGTTCAGATTTATCATCGATCCATTCGACTATACCTTTACTTATGCTTCCCTTGCCCGATGTTTTGGAATTGATTATTATATTATCACCGGGCTTCACAATGTTTATCAACTTTGGTTTCTTGCTTTTAAATCCAGAATGACCACAAGCAATCCATGAAGATAAAAACTTTGGCAATGATGATGGAGAAATCTTAAATGCCAAAATATTGTTTTTATTGGCCTTTCTAACTTTTACAGTACAATGACCGACACAATCTGAATTCATTTTGTTGCTAACAAATAAATCACCTCCCTCAATCGGTCTTTTAGGATTATTCATAGAATTGTCATCAGTAGATGAATTGATTGAAAACATATGATCTGATTGGGAATTAGGTAAATTACTCGTAAAGCATACCTTATCAAATATGTTGGAAAGGCGTGGAACCTTGATGTAGATGGTATCGTACTTCTTCTCTTGATGGCAGCCCACAATAGCTGCTCCCCGTTGAAACCGGTCAGACCGGTTTGCAGGACCGGTTAGACCGGTTTTTCCAGGGTTGCTGGAAATCACCGAATCACAACACGCCAATGCCTCCTTTTTTCTTCCAACGTCATGATCTGCAACACTTTGATTGGCCAAAGTCTGATTTTGTGCAGCCAAGCTTGCCTCTTTTGATTGAACAGATTCAGATCGTTCAGTTGCTATAATAACCGAACTATTGCTCAAATCTGAATCGTTCTTCTTTTTCTTATTGATTGCCCTTTGAGACAAGTAATTCTGTCTGCATTGTCTAAGAAACATCTCCAGTTCTTGGCGATACTCATCAGAGAGATCCTCATATTTGACTTCTTCATCTAGAAAATCGGATGCTTTGGTTTCAAGGACAGCACATCCCGATTTTGCAATTACTACATGTTCTTTACATGTGGAGATAAATGCATGCTTGCTGAATTTTCATTAATCCGGCTAGAGTCAAAGGTACCATATGAAGCCGGATCATGATTATTAGCATTCACATAGGACACTGAATTTATAGATGCATAATCCACTCTAGTAACTTGTTGTGCAGCACATGGTAATTGAGAATAACTGGTCGGATAACTAAAATTAGCATGGCCAATTTCCTCTTTCACCGGCATGTATCGTGGTGAAACCAAATATTGTGAATTTGCTGCCGATGAATTAAAAGATGAAACACCTTGCTGAATGTTACTAGAATCATTAAGACATGGTGCTTCATAAAAATTGGCCGAACTCATAATGTTAGTTTGGCCTTGATAATCACTAACCGGCATTTGAACTTGTTCTGCTGCCGGTGTAGAGAATAATGTTGCATGTTGCTAGTAACATTAAAATCTGAGGTATGCATACTATTTGACAATGGCTTTTGCATGTAACATTCAGAATTGTAATTTACATAACTGAAAGTATTATCTGAACAATGACTAGCCGATGCAATATGCCTACTAATATCATATCTAGCAACATCAACATGAGGATTTGTGGTACTTGCAAAATAATTATTAGAATCACATAATAAATTTGCAAATTGTACCTCGGGCTCGCTGTAATAGCACTGCTGTGAAGTGTATTGATAACCCGCCATAACAGGTATTGATGCTCCTGATCTAGTGGCCAATAGATCCAATTGTTCTTGACAACTTGAGCAATCAATGACCAATAAAATCCTTGCTACTTTGCCTTTCTTTGATTTTCAGAATATGCAGCAGCAAGCAAGTGCAATGCAATCGGCTTGAGCAGCCTGATGCAATATCACAGGTGTAGTTACAATCGGTCCCGAAAAGACCAGATGCAACAATTGTGGTGAACCAAAGTAGTAGATCAATTAGGTAATTGGCTAGGTTAGAAAAATTCGGATGTTGAGATATCCAGAATATTCTTCCCCAGCGGAGTCGTCAAAAGTATGTTGATGCAAATTTAGGTCAACACACGAGAGCACTAGAACGTGCGGGTCGCGAACGCACAGAAGAGCAGTGAAGCTATGCAGACCAGTCAGACCGGTTCTACGGACCGGTCAAACCGGTCGTCTCGAGGGATAAGTATCACGCTTACGTGGTGAAGAACGGCAAGGTTTACGAGCAAACCAGCAAAGAGATAACCAACGCACTCACGTAGCGAAGAACGACTAGTTTACGAGCAAACTAGCAAAGGCCGTCGAAGCTCTCGTTCGGGATAGACCCCGTCAGGGCGTGAACATCGGCGGACGTGCTCTAGGTTGACCAACAAGCTTAGGACGCCATCTCGATCGTGGAGATCAGTAGACGAACAGCATGGAGAGGTTGGAAGAGGGATCTAGGGTTTGGAAGTAAAAAGTAAAGACATAATTGATTTGTTCGATTGTGTGTGTATCAATCAGCCATAGTCCTTTATATTTATAGGGTGGGGAGGTCTGTACCCGTGGAAAATGGTTTTACAACTCGTAATCTACCCAAACTAAGAGTCCTAGTCGGATTACACAGGGTAACTGTCGGGGTTCTCTACCGCCGGCAAGTAATATTTCTACGATCGCGTGTCAGGGCACCGGATGGTGGCTCAAGAGACACAGGAGATTTAGACTGGTTCGGGCCTCCGGAGAGTAATACCCTACGTCCAGTGAGAGCCGGTGTTCTCGAGCCCAAGTCTGTAGTAGGGGTTACAAACTAGTCGGGAGAGGGAGACGGTCCCAAGTCCCTGCGTGGTGTTGTGAAGCGTGTGAGTGTGCTGTGTGTTGGTCGGCCGTTCCTCCTGTCTACTGATGCCCCCTTTTCCCCTTTTATAGTCTCAAGGGGAAAGGGATGAAGGGAGGTAAAAAGTGGAAATTACAACAAGAGTTACTGCCCCGAGACCTTTAACCCCATCCTGCATCCCGAGCCGTACGTGGAGTAGGTGTTGACGGAGTGGGCGCCCCACTTGACCCGGGGTCGTACTCGCCCGGGTGGTTGATGTAGATAGCTTCTCGGGTAAGTCTCCGGGTGGTTGCCGGGTCGTGGTTGACCTGTACTGTGCCAACTTGGACTCCAGGTGTCCTCGCCGGGCTCCAGGTGTCGTCCTTGGGTCGCAGGTGTCCTGCATGCGTGTCTCTCCGGAACTGTAGTGTTCCTGTTCGGATGAGACGGATGCTCCTGTGGCTGCCGTGGCGAAGGACGGAGGCCCATCATGCCCTGACACGGTGGGTACCAAGTTGGTACGGCGCCGGATGGGCCGAAGCGGGGCGGAGCCGAGCAGCCCAGTCGGGCGAATCGGGAGCCAGTCGGAGGCGGAGACTCCTCGGGCGAATCGGGAGCCAGTCGGAGGCGGAAACTCCTCGGGCGAATCGGGAGCCAGTCGGAGGCGGAAACTCCTCGGGCGAATCGGGAGCCAGTCGGAGGCGGAAACTCCTCGGGCGAATCGAAGACTCCTCGGGCGACCTCCGAGCTGTCTGGGTATGGAGGATCTGCTTGATTTGGGTCTTCGGCTTTTGATTTTTGGAAGGTTGATTATCGTCACGTCGTAGATTTAAGGGCTAAATCGGGTACCCCTGATCTAGACCCTCGTCAGTAGCCCCCGAGCCTGGGGGAGAGTAAAGGACTCTCGCCCAGGTTTAGACGTGATGGAGAAGTGATGAGTCGTGGTTCTTCCGGTGGGGGCGCGCGAGCGCACCCGCCGGGTGTAGCCCCCGAGCCTTGAGGAGAGCATATGCTCTTGTTAAGGCTTTGAATCCGAGCAGTTGGTCTTGGAGGTCGTCGGGGGTGTGTAGGGTTCGAAACTTGTTGGAGACATAGAGCTCGTCGGGGGCGCGGAGCTTGTTGGGCCGGGCCTTTACCCGGCCATTGGTGGGCCGAGCGTGGAGGCGTTGGCCAGCTTTTCCGCCGCGTGGGGAGCGGGCGCGCCTTTTCAGGCCGTCAGGCGAAGCGACGTGCGCACGTCGCGATGCGCCGAAGGTGGGCCCGCGCATTTAACGCCGCCGCCCCGTTTCACCTGTCTTTCCCTTCTTATAGCCTCGCACCGCGGCCGCCGAGGGTTTTCCTTACCTTGGCTTTTCGCCTTCTGTCGCGCGCTTCATCTTCCTCGCCCTCTCGCCTCTTCTGCCACCGCCGCACTCACGCTCTTCTGAGGAAGGAGAGGCCGAATCCCCTCCACAGCTGGTGTTCTCTTCGTCGGGCGACATTGCGATGTCGATCTGGGAGCGTTCCAGGGTGACGCAGAGGCAGCTGGAGGGGCTCGTGAGGGACGGCTCGCTTCCGCCGCTGACGGAGGCCGAGGAGTGGAAGAGGCCCGGCGTCGAGGACTCCCCCCGGCCGCCGGCCGGGTATGTCGTCTCTCTCGTCGCCTTCCACGAGCGCGGGTTCTCCGTCCCCGCGGGAAGGTTCATCCGCGCCGTGCTCAACGAGTACGGGCTGGAGCTCCAGCACATCAACCCCAACGGGGTGCAGCAGATGGCGGTGTTCGTGGCACTGTGTGAAGGGTACCTGGGGATGGAGGCCCATTGGGACCTCTTCAGGTACTTTTTCAAGTTCGTGTTGCAAGCTGCCGAAGGCGGCGGACCTGCAACGGTCGGGTGCGCCGTGTTGAAGCTGAAGCAGGGACGGTCGCGCGACTACATCCCGGGGTCCCTGATTAGCTCGAACAAGGGTTGGCACCCCGGGTGGTTCTACCTCAAGAACGACCCCAAGAATCCTCTTCCGGAGTACACCGGGAAGTCGTTCGAGAAGGCGCCCGACAACTGGGGGTACGGGCCTGAGAAGAGGCTCCAGGAGAAACTCCTCGGGAACCTCTGGAAGGCCCTTGCGCGACTCCGGGCCAGGAACGTGTCCGCGGCGGAGGTCATCGGTGGGTACCTCTTGAGAGGTATCGTACCGCTGAGACGGCGCGTCCTCCAGATATGGTAGATGGTCCCGGAGAAGGCCCCTTCGTGGGGACCGTGACGATGAACCTCCTGCCCTCGGAGACCAAGATGGAGCGCAGGGTGACGGCAGCGGTGGGGAGGGCCCATGCCGCATACCCGCCGCGGGACCTTCTGCCGATGCTGCCGAACGCCAACACCAAAGCCCTTGTAACGATTCTTTCATCCGTCTTGAATTCAATCCTGAGTACTTTTTTCGTCTTTTGATCCCTAGTCCTTTAGGTGAAGAGCAATGACTGCTCCTTCTCCCTGCCGCCACTTCACGAGGACCGGGCGAAGAATCGGGCTGCCGCCGAGCGGGCCAAGGAGAAGAAGGACCGCCGGGAGAAGTGGAAGAAGCGCGAGGTGGCCAAGCGGGAGAGAAACGCCGAGCGGGCCAGGTGAAGGGGAAGGGACCGAGTCTCCGAGGACGAGGACCCCGAGTCGGAGCCCGCGGAGGGGGACTCGTGGAGCGAGGACGACTCGGAGGATGAGGGCGAGGACGCTCCCCCTACGAAGCTCAGGGCAGTTGCCGTGGTGACGGCTTCGCCCTCGGCGCAGCAGCCGAGGTCCAGCGGGAGAGGGAGGTCGCCTCCACCGGACGCGGAAAGGGGCGAGAGTTCCCGGTCGAGCCGGCATCAACGGTCTTCCGGGGACAGCCAGCGCGAGAGGCGCGACCGCATGCCTCCGTCCACCCGTCGTGCGTCCGAGGAGCGGGCGGACCCTCGTCGGGACGCGACCTCCTCGCGTCGGGAGAGGAGCCGGGACCCGTCAGAGCGCGCCCACAGGGGCGGTTCGTCGTCGGGGGCGTCGCGCTCCCCCCAGAGGTCCGCGCCGCGAGACGACAGGCGGCCGCCGCCAGCCCCTCAAACAACACGGGCGCAGAGCGGAGGGCGGGACGCACCCCGGACGCCCGCACCTGCCGCAGGGGCAAATCCTGTCGGGGGCAGTGCCTCGCCCGCGTCGCCCACGGTGGAGGCGCGGGTCCCTTCCGCCCCGGTGAGGGCCACGGCGGGGCGGCCGGATCCGTCCCCAGTTGAAGGAGGAGGCTCGACTGGCCAGGCGGCGCCCCACTCGGGCAGGAGCGCCGAGACCACGCAGGCGGCCCCCGCCCCGACGGCGCTTGCGGGGTCCAAGAGGCCCTCGTCCCCGCGGGGCCCGACGCCGGCAAGTGCCAAGCGGACCCGGACCGTCTCGTCGAGGTGAGTCACGCTCTGTCTTTCTCGAGTAGTTTCTGTTTCCGCAGTTGCCTTTTTGCTCAGTCGGACTCCTCGACTCGTGATACACCAGCCGAGCCGAGAAGCCACTCGAGACGGCGCCGAAGAAGAAGTTGCGCTCGGCAGTGCAGACACCGAGGCCCGCGGCGGAGCAGGCCGAGGAGGCGACACGGAGGGAGACGCCTTCCGTTGAGGAGGTGCCTGAGGACGGCGGTGACAGCCCGGGAAGTGCCCTCCCGACGGGCCTGGTTGTCACGCAGACGGTTCCCACAGAGGCGGCTGTCGCGGCGCTCCAAGCCGAGTTGGAGCAGCAGCTGGTGGGGGCGGCCCTTCCTGCCCCTCAGGAGGCGGCGAGCCACCCTGGGGCAGGGGAGGTCGCCCTGCTTTGTGACGCGGCCTTGGCTGGGGCCGAGGAGATTGTTGCCGGGACAGACGGCCGCGGGGTTGCTACCCCTCCGGGGACCGCGGCCGACCCCGAGGAAGCGGAGGCGGGGACGACCCGCGCCCTCCAGAGCGTCGCCATCCCGGCGGCGACAGCTGCTGCAGCCCCCGAGCCCTCCTCCGGGGTAGTTCCCCCAGAGGTCGTCGTGCTCGAGGACTCGCCAGAGGATGGCTCTCGGAGGATCGACGGCGATCCCAGCAAGGGACCAGCTGCGGAGCCCCCGAGGCCTTCGAGCCCCTTGAGTGGGGTTCTGGACTCCTTCAGGGCCCCTCCGGGGATGATGACGATGGATCGTCGCTTCCAGACCATCGTACCCATCGAGAACAACCCGAACCTGTCGTGCGAGGGTCGGTTGATGTGGTACGATCGTCAGAACCCGGGGAGTCCCGTCTTCGAGCTCGACGACGGGTCGGAGAGGGAGCAGTGCCATCTTCTCGCGGAGGGCCTCCACAACATGAAGGAGATCTTCAACGAGATGATCATCAAGCCTTCCCGGGTAAGTTCTCAGGTTTCCTCCTTCTGGTTTTTAAGGTGGCGCCGTTTTGGGGAGTATCTTACTGCTCTTCTTTTCTGCTTTCGTACAGAAAATCATGGAGCGCAGCTCCGAGAAGTCCTTGTTCCTTCGCCGGGAGGCTGGGCTGTGGCACGCCGTCCAGCAGCTGAAGGCCGAGAAAGAGCTACTCGAGGCTCGGCTGGCCGAGGCCCAGGAGGCTAGGACAGAGGCGCTTGCCCACGCTGAGGAGGACAGGGTCGCCCTCGAGGCGAAGGTGGAGGAGGCCGAGAAGACGGTGGCGGCGGCGCTGGCGGCTGCCGACGCCTCCGATCGGGAAAAGGAGGTCGCCGTGCGGGAGGCCGAGGGGCTGAAGGTGAAGGTGACGGACCTCCAGACAGACGTCCAGCACCGCGACCTCGACCTCAAGACGGCCAACAACCAGTTGGTCGAGCTGGCCGGGAAGTTGAAGGCCGCAGAGGATGAGGGGGCCCGCCTCGGAGAAGTCGCCCAGAAGAGGGAGGAGGAGATCCTCGGTAAGCTACCCTTCCTTGTTTCTTGTCGGGCTATTGCTTTCTGTACTTCCCGAGGGGCCGCGAGTTTGCTTAGCCTTGTCTGCCAACGCAGTCCTGCGAAACCAAAAGGCCGGCCTGGAGGCCGACTTGGTGTCGGAGAAGCGCGAGGTCGCCAGGGCCCTTGCCACGAACCAGGAGCTGGTGCGGGTCGGTCATCGGCTGGAGAAGGAGATGACAAGTAAGCGTCATACTTCCCCTCGACCTTCCCCTTGTTTTTCCTTGGTGGCTCAGCCGAGGCGATTCTCTCAGGAGTGGTCGAGGATCTCCGGAAGTCGAGGGAGGAGGCCGAGCAGACCCAGAAGGCCCTCGAGGAGAAGACCGGGGTCCACCAGGCTCTGGTTCAGGCTGTCGAGCATCTGTTCGAGGAGCTCAATGTCGGCAGCGGCCCGTCCCTGGTGGAGCGCCTTGCCCTTGTCCCGGGAAGAACTCGGGCGCAAGCTACAAATCTTGCGCAGCGCGTGGCGCGGAAGATCGTCGCCATGTTCTTGTCGCATTACCCGAGCATGGAGCGGGAGTGTCTGCAAGGTGGATGGGCCCCTGGCTATGAGGACCACGAATATGATGAAATCGAGGCCGAGTCCTCCTCCTTTGCTGACAAGATGGTCGACGTCGCCCTGAAGGATCTTGGGCTGTAAATAGAGTAGAAAGTAGGAGACTTAGCCATTTTATATTGTAATGAACTTGACTCCCCCTTGAAGGGTATTCGTTGTTGCTTAAAAACTCATGTTTTTATCTGTTGCTTGCCATTTCCATTTTCTTCCGAATGCTTTTGGGGTCATGGGTCGAGATGGTAAGGCGCAGGAGCCTGCCCGTCAGACTCTATTCCGTAGCCACCGGGGCGTAGGAACTCGGGAGTTTGGGCACTCGGACTCGCAACCCCCGAGCAGTTTCAGAAGATTCGAACAATGACAAACAGCAGCCTGATACGTTGAAAGCAACAACTAGTCGAGGCGATTCCTTTATTGCTTCTCGGGAAAGATACGTCGGTCCGAGGACTTGGATTTTGCCCGCAAGTCAGCGCTGTAGCCGCAGGGGCGTGAGCACTCGGAACTTGGACAAGCGCGATCATAGAGCCACTCGAGCTGACGTTTCTTTCTCGCAAGCGCAAAAGTATACCGCTTGATCGCACACGGGAGCGATCACTTGTCAGATTTTTTGCGAAAAAAGGAGGGGCACCGGGCCCCGGGTGGAGCCCCCGAGCGGTGGGCGATCCCGCACAAGGAGAGGGTCGCCCGCCGCTTAGTTTTGGGAACTCGCAAGGTACATTTCGGAAAAACGACCGTACGCATATAAAGTACTCGGAACGGAGCGGCACTTTATTTATTATCGCAAGCGAAAAGTACAGGTACTTTCAAGGGTAAAAGCGACGTAGCTGCTCTATGTTCCAAGCGTTTGTAAGGACTTGGCCGTCGGCGTCCTTGAGCTTGAAAGTCCCCGGGCGGAGGACTTGGTCGACGATGTAAGGGCCTTCCCATGGCGGCGACAGCTTGTGGCAGCCGCAGTTGCTCTGAACTCGTCGGAGGACGAGGTCGCCGACTTGAAAGGCCCGGCTTCGAATGTTGCGGTCGTGGTACCGCCGTAGGGCCTGCTGGTACTTGGCCGAGTGGAGGAGGGCGATACTGCGTGCTTCATCCAGCTGGTCGATGGCGTCTTCCAGGGAGGCTTGGTTCCCCTCGTCGTCGTAGGCACGAACTCTTGGGCTACCATAGTCGAGATCCGTCGGGAGGACCGCCTCGGACCCGTGTACCATGAAGAAGGGCGTGCAGTCGGTAGCCCGACTTGGAGTAGTCCGCAAGCTCCAGAGGACCGACGGGAGCTCTGCGACCCACCTTGCGCGGAACTTCTCGAGGCGTTTGAAGATTCGCGGCTTCAGTCCCTGCAGGATCATGCCATTTGCTCTCTCCACCTGCCCGTTGGTTTTTGGGTGGCTGACAGCAGCCCAATCCACTCGGATGTTGTTGGCGTCGCAGAAGTTGAGAAACTTCTTGCCCGTGAATTGGGTGCCGTTGTCAGTGATGATAACGTTTGGGACTCCGAAGCGGTAGATGATGTCGGTGAAGAACTGGACAGCTTCTTGTGAGCGAACCCGCCTGATGGGCCTGGCCTCGATCCACTTGGAGAACTTGTTGACGGCGACAAGGAGATGCGTGAAGCCCTCGGGCGCTTTTTTTAGTGGCCCGACTAGATCCAGACCCCACACGGCAAAGGGCCAGGTGATGGGGATGGTCTGTAGGGCTTGCACCGGGAGGTGAGTTTGTCGTGCGTAGAACTGGCACCCTTCGCAGCTGCGTACGATGTCCTTGGCATTGGCGACCGCGGTTGGCCAGTAGAATCCTTGTCGGAAAGCTTTCCCGACAAGAGTCTTCGGCGCGGCGTGGTGCCCGCAGGCTCCTGCGTGGATGTCCCACAGCAACTCTTTACCTTGGTCGGTTGGAATGCATCGCATCAGGACGCCAAAGGTGCCTCGCCTGTAGAGCTCTCCTTCAATGAGCGTGAACGTCTTGGCCCAGTGTGCGATTCGCCGGGCCTCAGTCTTGTCGGATGGGAGTTTGCCGTGTACGATCCACTCGAGGAGCGGGATCCTCCAGTCGGGATCTTCGAGGTTGGGCTCCGGTACTGCGTCGATTTCCATCACTTCCGTTTCCTCTTGCGTCGGCGGCTCTGGTGGCTCGTCGTCTAGCCGGATTGATGGGACGTACTGGTCTTTAGCGAACACACCATGGGGGACGGGCTTCCGGTTGGAGGCCGCCTTGGCGAGGGTGTCGGCCGCTTCGTTGTACCGTCGTTGGACGTGTTTGAGCTCGAGGCCGAGAAATTTGTCTTCCAGCTCACGGACCGCCCGGCAGTAGGCCGCCATCTTGGGGCTGACGCAGCTCGACTCCTTCATCACTTGATCGACGACCAGCTCCGAATCGCCTCGGACCTCGAGACGCCGTATTCCCAGCTCGAGGGCGATACGGAGTCCGTTGATGAGGGCTTCATACTCGGCGGCGTTGTTGGAGGCCGGAAAGTGCAGTCGGACCTTGTACTTCATGCGCACGCCCAAGGGCGAGACAAAGACAAGGCCGACACCTGCTTCCTCCTTCATGAGCGATCCATCGAAATACATGACCCACGTCTCGTGCTCGATAGAGGTCGGGGGAGTCTGGGCCTCGGTCCACTCGGCGACGAAGTCGACCAGCGCTTGCGACTTGATGGCGTCCCGGGGGGCATAGGTGATGTTTTTTCCCATTAGCTCGAGTGCCCACTTGGCTACCCTTCCCTCGGCCTCGGGGCTCTGGATCACCTCGCTGAGTGGATACTTTGTGTCGGATATCAATATCCGACCCTCTCACCGACGGGTGGGACCACGCAGTTTCAGGAAAAAGATAGGCATAAGAAAGCCCGAAGAACATCAGATTAAGGGAAGATCGGTTTTCCCCTGACTCGGCCGACCCCCGTCCGCCTCGGCCGACCCTCATCCGTCTCGGTTGACTCCAGTCCGCCTCGGCCGACCCGTGTCCGCCTCGGCCGACCCTCGTCCGCCTCGGCCGACCCCCCGTCTGCCTCGGCCGAACCACTCCTGTCACTATCTCGCCCGACCTCTTTTCGTCTCGCCCGAGTCGGCGTGGGCCCGAGACGAAGTGGAGCGTCCGGAAGACCCGGCGTAAGGATGTGTCATCATACGTCCAAGCCATTTCCCATCGGAGGCCGCCCGACGAGTCTCCGGTTCGCCCGAGGGGTTCTCCGCTCCCGAGTGGTCTCCAGCTCCTCGGGTAAAACTACCCGGCCACGCCCCGTCCCGTCCGGCGCCGTACCCACTTGGTACCTGCCGCGTCAGAACATCATGGGCGTCTGCCCTACGCCACGGCAGCCACAGTGGCGCCCGTCTCGTCCCAACAGGAGCGCTACAGTCTGGAGAGGAATGCATGCGCTACACCCGGCGTCCAAGTACGACCCCAGGCGTCCACCGACGACACCTGGAGCCCAGGCAGGACACCTGGTGCGTCCGAAGACCTCGAGCAAGTCAACCACGACCCAGGAGCCACCCGGGAGCTTACCCGGGAAGACATCGACTCCGACTCCGGCGGGGCGTCCACTTCGTCAACACCTGCTCCCGGTACGGCTCGGCAGACGGCGCTGGATGAAACTCTCGGGGGCAGTAACTCCCCTTGTAATTTCCCCTTTCTTACCCCCCGCTCCCTCCTCCCCTTGAGACTATAAAAGGGGACGAGGGGACATCAGTGAGGGGGCTTCTTTTTCGAACACTGGTCGGACGCTAGGTCACGGCACACACCACACACCGCTCAGGGACTTGGGATCTTCTCCCTCTCCCGACTACGTTTGTACATCCACACTACAGACTAGGACGAAGAAGAACACACGACACACATGCACCAGAACACTCACGCTTAGACGCACCCAGAGACTTGGGAGCCCCTCCCTCTCTCGACCGCTTGTAACCCCTACTACGAGCAACGCGAGTAACACGAGCAGCCTCGAACTGGACGTAGGGCGTTCGTGCCCGAACCAGTATAATCCCTTGTGTCCTCTCGCGAANCTGATGGGCCTGGCCTCGATCCACTTGGAGAACTTGTCGACGGTGACAAGGAGATGCGTGAAGCCCTCGGGCGCTTTTTTTAGTGGCCCGACTAGATCCAGACCCCACACGGCAAAGGGCCAGGTGATGGGGATGGTCTGTAGGGCTTGCGCCGGGAGGTGAGTTTGTCGTGCGTAGAACTGGCACCCTTCGCAGCTGCGTACGATGTCCTTGGCATTGGCGACCGCGGTTTGCCAGTAGAATCCTTGTCGGAAAGCTTTCCCGACAAGAGTCTTCGGCGCGGCGTGGTGCCCGCAGGCTCCTGCGTGGATGTCCCACAGCAACTCTTTACCTTGGTCGGTTGGAATGCATCGCATCAGGACGCCAAAGGTGCCTCGCCTGTAGAGCTCTCCTTCAATGAGCGTGAACGTCTTGGCCCAGTGTGCGATTCGCCGGGCCTCAGTCTTGTCGGATGGGAGCTTGCCGTGTACGATCCACTCGAGGAGCGGGATCCTCCAGTCGGGATCTTCGAGGTTGGGCTCCGGTACTGCGTCGATTTCCATCACTTCCGTTTCCTCTTGCGTCGGCGGCTCTGGTGGCTCGTCGTCTAGCCGGATTGATGGGACGTACTGGTCTTTAGCGAACACACCATGGGGGACGGGCTTCCGGTTGGAGGCCGCCTTGGCGAGGGTGTCGGCCGCTTCGTTGTACCGTCGTTGGACGTGTTTGAGCTCGAGGCCGAGAAATTTGTCTTCCAGCTCACGGACCGCCCGGCAGTAGGCCGCCATCTTGGGGCTGACGCAGCTCGACTCCTTCATCACTTGATCGACGACCAGCTCCGAATCGCCTCGGACCTCGAGACGCCGTATTCCCAGCTCGAGGGCGATACGGAGTCCGTTGATGAGGGCTTCATACTCGGCGGCGTTGTTGGAGGCCGGGAAGTGCAGTCGGACCTTGTACTTCATGCGCACGCCCAAGGGCGAGACAAAGACAAGGCCGACGCCTGCTTCCTCCTTCATGAGCGATCCATCGAAATACATGACCCACGTCTCGTGCTCGATAGAGGTCGGGGGAGTCTGGGCCTCGGTCCACTCGGCGACGAAGTCGACCAGCGCTTGCGACTTGATGGCGTCCCGGGGGGCATAGGTGATGTTTTTTCCCATCAGCTCGAGTGCCCACTTGGCTATCCTTCCCTCGGCCTCGGGGCTCTGGATCACCTCGCCGAGTGGATACTTTGACACCACCGTGATGGGGTGGGCGTCAAAGTAATGTCGGAGCTTCCGTTTGGTGATGAGGACAGCGTAGACCAGTTTTTGGATCTGGGGGTACCGCACCTTGGTGTCGGACAGGACCTCACTGATGAAGTAGACGGGGCGTTGCACCTTCTGGACCTTCTCAGGCTCGTTGCGCTCAACGACGAGGGCAGTGCTTACCACGTGGGTGGTGGCCGCGATGTAAAGCAGCATGGGTTCTCCTTCCGCCGGGGCGGTCAGGATCGGCGGATTTTTGAGCGACGCCTTAAGCGAGTCGAGGGCCTCCTTCGCCTCGGCATTCCAGGCGAAGTGGTCCGACTTCTTGAGCAGGCGGTACAAGGGCAGGCTCCATTCCCCGAGTCGGGCGATGAAACGGCTGAGCGCGGCCAAGCAACCCGTAACGCGTTGGACCCCCTTCACGTTCTGGGTCGGCCCCATGTCGGTGATGGCGGAGATCTTCTCGGAGTTGGCTTCGATGCCTCGTTCCGATACGATAAAGCCGAGGAGCATGCCCCTCGGGACCCCGAAAACACATTTCTCGGGGTTGAGCTTTACTTTGTTTAGCCGGAGCTTCTTGAAGACCGCTGCGAGGTCGGGGACCAAGTCGCCGATGCGTTTGGATTTTACTACTATGTCGTCAACGTATGCCTCGACCAGTCGGCCGATAAGGTCGCCAAAGACGCGACGCATGCATCTTTGGAATGTGGCGCCTGCGTTTTTCAGCCCGAATGGCATTGACGAATAGCAGTAAGTGCCGTAAGGCGTGATGAATGAAGTTGCGAGCTGGTCGGCCAAGCTCATTGCGATCTGATGGTACCCGGAGTACGCATCGAGAAAGCAGAGGGTTTCGCACCCTGCGGTGGAGTCGACCACCTGATCTATGCACGGAAGAGGAAAGGAGTCTTTTGGACATGCCTTGTTCAGGCCAGTATAGTCAACGCACATCCTCCATTTTCTATTCTTCTTTTCTACAAGGACAGGGTTTGCTAACCACTCGGGGTGGTACACTTCCCTAATGAAGCCGGCACTAAGAAGCTTTTTGAGCTCTTCGCCGATGGCTTTGCACTTGTCCGTGTCGTATCGTCGAAGCCTCTGTTTGACCGGTCGAGCGCCAGGCTTAATGTCAAGTTTGTGCTCGGCGACCTCCCTTGGAATCCCCGGCATATCCGAGGGCTTCCATGCAAACACGTCGAGGTTTGCGCGGAGAAAGTCGACGAGCGCGCTTTCCTATTTAGGATCGAGCGCCGTCCCGACACGGAGGGTGCGACCATCGTTGGCCACGGCAACCTTCTTGACGTCCTTGGCTGGCTCAAAGGAGCACGCAGCGCGCTTGGAGGTCTCGGGGATATCCAGGTCCCTGGGCGAAGGCTCAGCGGCGAGCTTCTCGGACCGGATGAGCGCCTCCGCGAATTGGAAGCACTCGGTATCGCATGCGTACGCATGCTCAAACGAAGTCCCCACCGTGATGACACCTTTGGGTCCGGGGATCTTCAGTTTAAGGTACGTATAGTTCGGGACAGCCATAAACTTTGCGTATGCT
The DNA here is from genome assembly GCA_004135705.1 of Alloteropsis semialata. Taxonomy (NCBI): domain Eukaryota; kingdom Viridiplantae; phylum Streptophyta; class Magnoliopsida; order Poales; family Poaceae; genus Alloteropsis; species Alloteropsis semialata. The sequence continues at coordinate 41,110,963 of CM014278.1, forward strand.
GGCCTCCCAAGGATGGCGTGATACGTCCCAGGGAATCCCACCACTTCAAAAGTGAGTGTCTCCCTGCGGAAGTTCCGTGGAGTCCCGAACGTGACGGGCAGGTCGATCTGCCCAAGGGGCATTGCGTCTGCCCCGGGGACAACCCCGTGGAATGGCGCCGCGGATGGCCGAAGCCGGGATCGCGGGATCCCCATCTCATCGAGGGTTTCGGCGTAGAGGATGTTGAGGCCGCTCCCTCTATCCATCAGCACCTTGTGGATGCGCTTCATCCCGAAGAGAGGAGCGACGACGAGCGGGTACCTTCCCGGTTGCGGGACATGGTCGGGGTGATCGGAGCGATCAAAGGTGATCGGGGCCTCGGACCACCTTAGGTAGGAGGGCACCACGGGCTCCGTGTGACAAACTTCTCGTCGGATCAGCTTCTCGTCGTGCTTTGATGGGCAGGCCGCCGATCCCCCAACAATCATCAGGACCGCGCCATCCTCCTTGGGGTATCCGTCGTCGTCGTTCGGGCCTCCGGCCCCATCTTTGGTGATCTCGTGGGGTTTCTTCTTCAGAGTGCCGGTGAGGAAGCTCTTCATGAGCTTGCAATCCTTCAGGGCGTGCTTGACGGGGCCCTCGTGGTTGGTGCAAGGTGCCTCGAGGAGTTTCTCGAAGTGATCCCTTGGCGCGTTGCCCTTGGGCTTGGTAGGCTTTCGCTCAGCCGCCGCCACCATGTTGCCGTCACGCCGCCGCTTGTCCTTCTTCTTTTTCTTGTCGGGCTGTACGGAGGGGCCCTCGCTGGCCGCCCCCGACTGCTTGCCCTTGCTTTGAGGCCGATCAAGGGTTGCGGCGACAGCGTCCTCCCCGTCGGCGTAGTCGGTGGCGATGTCGAGGAGCTCCCGGATGGTTCGCGGCTTCTTGCACCCTAATTCATGGATGAGGGTCGCGCAGGTGGTTCCGAACCGGAATGCTGAGACGACGTCGGTGTCGGCGGTGTTCGGCAGCTCGGTGCAGCGTTTGGAGAAGCGCTTGATGTAGTCGCGCAGGCTTTCATCCCCCCTCTGGAGACAGTTGCGTAGATCCCAGGGGTTCCCGGGATGGGTGTAGGTCCCCTGGAAGTTGCCGATGAACGCATCGCGCAACTGTGCCCAGCTGTCGATCCTGCCCGCAGGGAGGTGCTCCAGCCACGTTCGCGCCGAGTCGGCGAGGTAGAGGGGAAGACTTTTGATGATGAAGTGGTCGTCTTGTGCTCCGCCCGCGTGGCACGCGAGCCGGTAGTCCTCCAGCCAAACGCTGGGATTTGTGTCCCCGTCGTACTTGGGCATCGTCGTGGGAGCCCGGAAGCGCGGAGGAACCTGAGCGCCGAGGACGCGCGGCCCAAAAGCGCGCGGCCCCCTGGGGTCAGGAGATATACTCCAGCTCCGGTCCTCGCCGCTGTCGTAACAGCCTCCGCGCCGCCTGTTGTAAGCTCGGCGTGGGCGGTGCTCTTGGTGCTCGTCCCGTCGTTTGGGGCCTCCGTCCACCATGGCCCCGTGATGATGTACGGAGTGCTCCCGGTCGGGTTCCCTGGAACCCCGTTGACGTGAGGCAGAACTTTCCGCTTGCTGGACCGCGACGGTCTCCAGGAGCGCGCGGAGCTGCTGATGGAGCCTCCGATCTTCAGGAGTCGCTGGTTCAGGATGCCCGCGTAGCAGAACGGCGGCCGCTGCTAGGTTCTGGGACGCCCGTCCGAAGATCGGCGCGTTGTTGGCGTTGTTGTCGTCGTTGATTATGCGCTGTTGCACATCGCGTGCCCGCGCACGGGCGGCTCCTCCGTCCGCGTTTCTCCCGAGCTCGTGGTGGAGTTGCTGACGCTCGGCCTCGAGTTGTCGTTGCGCCTCGTCGAGCTCCTGTAGCCTGACCCGCCGGGCATCGCCCGCGGGGCCGTTCGGGGGTGGTGTTCGGCGGAAGCCGTCCCTCGTCGAGCTGCTAGCAGACTGCACATCCCCGTCGGGGGTGTGGCACATGAAGCACTCCCGGGAGGGGTCGTGGGTCGTTGACGGAGCCCGCCTCGCCCGCGGGTCGCCGAGTTCCGCCGGCGTGGGGGCGATCACTGGATCATGTGGCAGGCCCGGCTGTCCATCCGGGTACATGGCGTTGTAGCAGTCGAGGAATTCGTGCCAGGGGAGCTGCTCTTCTCCTCCAGCTTGGAGGGCGAGGTTGGTGATCATGTAGGAAACGTTGCGGAAGCGTTCCTGGGACGGGCTCCTTCCCAAGGTGGTAGCCAGATCCTTGCCTAGCAGGTCGAGGACGTAGGCGGTGGCGCCCGTGGTGGCGTGGGGAGGCTCGGGCCCCTTGCCGTGGGTCGTTTTGCCGCCGTTGCCGCAGACGGGCTCGGGGCGCGCGAAAGTAGCCCCGATGATGGGCTCCACCGACTTGCTGAAGACGAAGTCGAGGGAGCCGAAACGCAGGTGAGCGCCCGGCGCCAGCGAGGCGCCGCCGTGGGCCATCCGGACCCTGGTGAAGTGAAGCGACACGCGAAAAGGCCCCTACCTGGCGCGCCAACTGTCGGGGTTCTCTACCGCCGGCAAGTAATATTTCTACGATCGCGTGTCAGGGCACCGGATGGTGGCTCAAGAGACACAGGAGATTTAGACTGGTTCGGGCCTCCGGAGAGTAATACCCTACGTCCAGTGAGAGCCGGTGTTCTCGAGCCCAAGTCTGTAGTAGGGGTTACAAACTAGTCGGGAGAGGGAGACGGTCCCAAGTCCCTGCGTGGTGTTGTGAAGCGTGTGAGTGTGCTGTGTGTTGGTCGGCCGTTCCTCCTGTCTACTGATGCCCCCTTTTCCCCTTTTATAGTCTCAAGGGGAAAGGGATGAAGGGAGGTAAAAAGTGGAAATTACAACAAGAGTTACTGCCCCGAGACCTTTAACCCCATCCTGCATCCCGAGCCGTACGTGGAGTAGGTGTTGACGGAGTGGGCGCCCCACTTGACCCGGGGTCGTACTCGCCCGGGTGGTTGATGTAGATAGCTTCTCGGGTAAGTCTCCGGGTGGTTGCCGGGTCGTGGTTGACCTGTACTGTGCCAACTTGGACTCCAGGTGTCCTCGCCGGGCTCCAGGTGTCGTCCTTGGGTCGCAGGTGTCCTGCATGCGTGTCTCTCCGGAACTGTAGTGTTCCTGTTCGGATGAGACGGGTGCTCCTGTGGCTGCCGTGGCGAAGGACGGAGGCCCATCATGCCCTGACACGGCGCCGGATGGGCCGAAGCGGGGCGGAGCCGAGCAGTCCAGTCGGGCGGGGCGGAGACCACTCGGAGGCGGAGACTCCTCGGGCGAATCGGGAGCCAGTCGGAGGCGGAAACTCCTCGGGCGAATCGGGAGCCAGTCGGGGGCGGAAACTCCTCGGGTGAATCGGAGACTCCTCGGGCGACCTCCGAGCTGTTTGGGTATGGAGGATCTGCTTGATTTGGGTCTTCGGCTTTTGATTTTTGGAAGGTTGATTATCGTCACGTCGTAGATTTAAGGGCTAAATCGGGTACCCCTGATCTAGACCCTCGTCAGTAACCGGTCTGACCGGTCCCCCAAATCGGTCAGACCAGTCTGGACTCAGATTCTCCTTTCTTGCGCCAATCCTCCGTCTTGCTTCTTGCATCGACTCTTGCCTGTGCCAATTTTGGTTGTCAACAATATGCCTGCATATGAAGTTATGCACACAACAATCAATAATGTGTGATGTCAAATTGGTTTCATTCAATTTATTAGGCGTGCGTGCGTGCGGCCGCACCTAGATATTTCACGTCTTGTAATGCTAGCCAATTGTTTATAATGGGAGTAGCTTAGCTAGTCATCGATTAAGAAGTTGGAAATAAATGGAAGGTTTTGATTCAAACCATAGCATCTCTGATAACCCTATTAGAGCTACATTCCTACATCTTAGCATTAACTTGACTTCACTGACACCCAACAGGATGATTTCGGCACAAGAATAACCATGTGTATTCATTCCTGCAAGGGAAAGATAAAACTCTTTGCAAGGCTGATTGCATCGTCTGTGGCGTCAAAGCCTCTCTAACCTTCATATGTCCCTCCTTTCGCAATTGCACAACGAAAAAAATAAAAAAGCAATACTTAAAAAATAAAATATGAAAGTCATACTTAAACTAAAAATGTGCATGCGAACAAGAAACCGGATGTTCCTTTGATGTAATACCTTCATAAAACTAAGAAAGAAATATTTCCATCCACTGCAACAATCATTCTTGTTCTTAGACGAAGAAAAAGAGAAAAGACTCAGAGCTTTCATTTCTCTACATGATTGACAATGCGCTAACAGTGTGGATAATACAAGTAATTGACTATGATAAATTGTATTACTATGTTTAGTCAAGCTGGTGATGTAATTAGCATTCAGGCTTATCAGTACATAAACGTTCATCTGCTAAGAAAAACCACATTTGAATACATGATCAAATAGAAACAACATACTAAGACAGTTGTCATACCCTTGTGGCACTGATCCACCTCTATTATCGATATCTGCTTTTGTGTGCACAGCTTCGTACACAATTTTCTTATAACTCCAAACCAAATCCTATCGGTAAGTTTTGAAATCTACATATTTTCCAAGAAAAAGAAAGCAGCGGAGCTGCTATAGACGCTTTGATTGGCTGGAGATAGAGATCTCTCAAGTGTGCAGTGATAGATCTTTAGAGATAGCCATACTGATGAAGTCGGCCCATGGTTGTACTAATATGCATGTGAGCACAGTAGATGGGAACAAAGGCTCTCTCTGTTGTTCTTCCATACACTCGCCTGATAAGTCTTTTGGCTTAGCTATATGTAGACCCTGACGTGGATTGCTCCTTACCTAGCTCCCCATGCTAACTACCGAATCTCCCAGGCTTGCAGGGAACATAATCCGTTAATTAACTTGCTTAGGATGGCTGCCATAAACCAAATCAACTTCCTTGAATACATGATCAAACAAAAACAACATACTAAGAGACAGTGAGAGACCATCAAATCAAATAAGCAGGTAACCAATTCTAAAGGGAATCGACCGATCTCAAAAGGTCAAGCAGAAGAACACCAAGCAAGCGACCACATATATATAGGGCCGATGAGGCGGTAACACACGACAAGGAAACGCCAACACGTAGGTAACACGTGTAAAGACATGAACACATCAACACGACACACATAGCCCAAACCAACCTCAGCGACCACATGGAAATCAAATTCGTCCATCGAAACCGCCATAAACCACCAAATCTCGGACATACACAAATAGCACTACTGCATTGGCGAAAAAGGCAGGCATTTCAATCCATTTTTTACAACATTGGCAAACAGTAATCCAAATATCAAAATCATCCATCGAACATGGAACCCAAAGACCTGTCAGCCGAATCCATCGAACTAAGAAATCATTTGTAATCTTAACAAATTCTTAAAATCAAGAACTCCACTCGGACGGAATGGAAATAACACCCGGCCGGACGAGCAAAAAAATCATCACACACTACTACACAAAAGGCCTTCGGTTTGGGACCTTTAGTCCCGGTAGCAATTGGACCCGGGACTAATGTATTATTAGTCCCAGGTCCAACGACGAAGGGCGGGGGAGACATTTAGTCCGGGTTGGTGGCCGTTTTGCTTCCTCGGGCCAGACCAAAGAAAAGCCTGGGGTCCTCGGGCCTGCATCATCTTGCCCAAGCCCGCCCAGTAAATGTGTCGGGCCGGGACAGGCCAAAGTCCCATGACAATTTATGCAATCCCATGCCCATCCCATGAGCCCGGATGTTTCTGTACAAATTAAAAAACACTGCACATTCGGCCATCCGTTTGCCCATTGTGGCGGAACCGTCCAGCTTAGACCGGCTCAAGTGCGTCGGATCGTCGTTTTACTGACAATCACAGCTTACGCACTTCAGACGGTATAAACCCGGTAGTCCGTCAGATGTCCCCAGAACATCTGAAACTTCCATGAACTTGAGTACAAATCACATACACAGATTTGCATCACATAGGAGCACAACAGGAGAATTCACAACACACTTAATTATACAAGGAATAGAGTTATTACACACATAAGAGCAAACTTAAAGCATAGGTTAAACTACAGAGTTCCAAGAAAAACAAAGGTAGGTCTTAACAAGGATAGTTTGAAGACCACACTGGGTCTAAACAAAACAAAACACGTCAAGAGAACATGTTGGGCTCATCAACATGCCTCTTCTTCTTCTGGAGTTCTTTCCTGCCTTACTAAGCATCTTCTGGCGGCTCTGCAACATTTGTAGTATCTTGAGTACAAAAGTACTCAGCAAGTCTGACCCGTCTACAATAACATATAAATACAGACACACAAGGGCATGCAAAGCTTTGAGGCTGTGGATAGGTGACACTTTTTGCATAAAAGCTTACTAAAGCTTAAATCCTAAACTTTTAGAGTTAAAACCAATTTAAAGATTACCTGAAAGACTAGATTAGCAGCAGGATTAAATCACTCATGTATTACTTAAGCAAGCCTCAGGTTTTATAAGCATCACTAACATTATCTTGTACTAAGCCATCTATCAGCGATCAAGCGGTATTCATACCGAGAAGTGCGGCGATCCGGACCAATTTTTATCCCTGCAGGGTATAACCTAGTCATACGCGTTGTGTGGTCCCCAGGGTGGTCCACACAAAGCACCCTTTCACTATGGTCGCTCCAAGTCCTGAATTGCCCTCGCTCAAACCCAGGGACGCCCCCTCACACCGGCCCCACGTCTGGCAGCTCCTGACATGTGAGTTTACGGCCACGTCCCTGCCACCAACCTCGACTAGTCCAGCGAACCACAATTCAAGACCAGGAGCAACCACAGCTACATCAGCTCACCGGTTGGAATCTCCGGTATATGACTAGTACGTTCAAAGCCTGATCACAGGTAAACAACCACAATCCTAAGACGATCGAGGCGATGTGTTGGCTTGAGACTCCTTTCCCAACCTTCACCCTCGCACCCGATCTCCATTTCATCTTTTTAACATCAAGTACTAGTGATAGAGCAAAACCTGAGCTCACTAATGCTATGATGGAACTGTGAGAAATTTAAGCATACTAAGCTTCACTAAAAACAGGTTGACATCTAGTATTGCTCTAATCAAGGAAGAATTATGCAATCAGCAGTTCACACAACTCCTAGCACGTAATGCATGCAATACCATATTAATACATGAAATAGTACTCAAAATAGGGTTTGGATGCTCCGGTGCTTGCCTTGATCAAAAGCAGGGTTAGTATCAGCAGCAGCAACAGCAGGCTCGGGCTCTAGCTCCAACTCGACCTCTTCGGGCTCCTGGGGTCCTTCTGGTGGGAGCTCGACGAACTCGACTCCGGAAGCTTCTTCTATAACGTTATGATGCATAAGTTAGCACACTCAACCTAATAACAAAGCTAACAGCATTGCAAAACCCTAAACAGGTGATTTCCTATTTATTCCTATTTTTCTAGAATTTTTAGTAATTTTTAAAAGCATTATGGAATTATTCTAAACACATAAAAGAATTATCCTAGTTATTATTATTAATTTCTTATTATAAATCATTATTCATAATTTTATTTATACTTATCCTATTTATTTATTTAAATACCAAAAAGAAAAGGTATTTAAATAAATAATCTAACATTTATTCTAAACTAAAACCATTTAAAACCTATTTAAAAACTAAATCTAAAACTAAAAACAAAAACCAAAACAACTTTGCAGAAACCCCCCCAGCTTTCCTGGAAACTAACCCGCGGTCCACTAAACCCCTCTCTCACCGACATGTGGGCCCGGCCCACTCTCCTCCTCTTCAACCTCGCGCGCGCGCTCGGTCTAGTTGACCAGAGCGGCGGCGGCGCAACCGCCCAGCGAAACTCGCCGGCGGCGAGATCCCCCGGCGACGCTAGCTCCAAAGCTCGACTCAGCTCTCACTCGCGCAACCCCAAACGAGCTCAACCCCCTCACGGCCACACACGCAGCTACCACGGCGACGACCATCGAGAACGACGGCGACAACCCGGCGGTGAAGCCCGAACTCAGCACAAACGAGGTCCCCTACGCCAACAAAAGGCACGAACAACATCAGGGCAACCAGGCGAACCTTCTGGGCACCTAAACCTAAGCTCTAAGCGACTGGAGCGTGGACCTCCGCGGCGGCGGCCCGAGCTCGGCGGCGCTCACGAGCAGCATCCGCGTTCCGGCAAATCAGGGCACAAACTTGGATCACGAACACTACGACGAGCTGCGCAAGGACATGGAACACACACACACATGCCACTTAAAGAGGACGAGGGTGACTCGAAGGTGGTCCTCACCGAGCAAACCTAAAAACGGCGACCGGCGGCTCGACGGAGAAGAACACGGCGATTGGGTGGCTAGGGTGGATGATCTCAAACTCAAGCGGGTGGACTGGGAGGCTCGCTGGCTGGGAAAGGTTTTGGGCAAACTAAGTCGGCCGGAGAAGCTCTGGTGAAGGCGGAACAGGACGGCGGCGGTGGAGATGAATGACGGCGAACCGAGGGAAAAGAAACGAAAAGAACGGCCGGCTCTGCTTATAACCTGGAAAGCTCACCGTTAACTCCCTTGCCACCTCCTGCTGCGCATGGCGTCGCTGGACAACGGCCGCGGCGGCGCGTGGCTCAAACGGCGGTGAGCGGCAACCAGCTGCGTGGCAGCGCCGCGCCGGCCTTGCTCTGCTCTGAAACCTGTCTGTCACTCTGAAAACCATTCGAAACCGACGAACTCAACTTAACTTTGCTCCAGATTTCACATACAAACTCATCAAAATATGAAAATTGTAGCTGGACCATAGGGCTACAAGTCTCTTATAGACATTAGAGCCTAATTCTCAACGAATCAAGAGTTACGAAGCCAAGAACTTGAACCTCTTTAACTGAATCTCTGAAACTCCTTCAAAACTGTCATTTTAATATCCAAATTACTCCTAATTTCATATACAAACTTCAAAATCTCCAAATACCAAAGTTGTAGATGGTACATAGGGCTACACTTTTGCTTATAAGCACTGGAGCTGATTCTTCATAGATTTCAAGTTATGTTGTACTGAAGTTGGGCCAAAACAAAGGAAATTCAGCAAACTCATTTACCCTTTTGAAAGTTGCCACCTTTAGGTCACATTTTCTCCAAAATCCAAACATAAACTTTTGAATCTCCAAGAATCAAAGTTGTAGTCCTAACATAAGGCTACATTTCTCTCAATATGGCCTTGGGCTAAATCCTTCTAGATTGAAAGTTACAAGCTCAAGAATTTGGACCAAACTCACCATTCTATGTGCTTTAAACTTAACCAAAAATTGAGTTTAAAAGTTTGAATCTTTCTCAAACTTAAACATGCCAAGTATTTTGGATGATTTGCTATCTTTTGACATTATCAACTCAAGTTTGACTTGGTCAACTCTTCCAAGGTGACAAAATTACCAAAATGCCCTTAAGGCCAACTTAGCTCAAATAAAAGCATTTAAACTCTTAATCTTGGTATTTCTCTTCATTAGTGCCCTAATGACCTTCTTATTACTTTACTAACACCTGTGGTGTTACACCCATCCCACAATCGCTTCACACACATACAATTACAAGAAAGGCAGCATTCGGCAAACAAATAACAGATTACCAGGGAGCATCCTACTGCAAATAGCAGTCCAATTTGTCCAAACAGCCTGGCACATTACAGTACAAATAAAGGGAAATGGAAGTAAGAACGATTCCCCAAGCTGCTAGTTACCGCTTCAGTTCATACACAAAATATAAATCCATGCAACTTCAAGCATCCAGGTCTATATATACTTCAAGCATCTGTACCCAAAATATTGTCAGTCTACTAAGGCCTTATTTAGTTCGTGCGAATTCGACCAAATTGGCTGTAGCAAAATGCATTGGGAATCGTAAAATCAGAGAGGGTGACACGTTTTTTAAAAAAATACTTTTGATCGAATTGGTCGAATTCGATGTAACTAAACAGAGCCTACGTATCAACAAAAGATTTCTGCGACCTTTCTCTTCTCCGCGCGTCCCTTCCTCTGCCCTTGTTTAGTTGCACAAATTTTTCAAACTTTTCACTATTCACCCGTCACATCAAATGTTAGGACACTAATTAAGAGTATTAAACATAGATTAATGACAAAACCCATTCCACAACCCCGGGTAACTTTGCGAGACGAATCTAATGAGCCTAATTAGGCCATGATTAGACAACATCGTGCTACAGTAAACAATCTCTAATGACGGATTAATTAGGCTTAATAGATTTGTCTCGCGTTTTCCCGTTCATCCATATAATTAGTTTTATAATTAGATCATATTTAGTCCTCCTAATCTTTGATTTAAAATTGCTATAAATTTCGTAAACTTTCGACCCCGAACTAAACAGGGCTCGCCATTCTCGCCGCGCGCGCCGCCACGGTGCACGGCTGTCGTCCCAGGCTCCTCCTCATCAGCTTAGCCGTGCTCGCCGCCCTCTCCACCGCAGCCACTGCTGCCTCTTGCACCGGCGCCGGACGTCGTCGGCTCGTTCCTACCTTCCCCACGCCCGACGTCCTTTCTCCTTCACCGCCGCCGGACGTCCTTGCCTCCTCCAAGCGCCCCTGCTTGGGCGGATCTGCAGGTAGCGGCCACCATGTCTGCCCACCTTCGGCCGGCGGCGTACGGGTGCCGCCTAGAGTACCGCCTACCCCCCTAGGCGAGGCGGAACCCCTTCGCCCAGGGATTAAGCGCGCGTAGGCGGCCGCGGAATCACGCCTTGGCGAACACTGCCTGTAGCGCGGCGCGCTCCCCGAGCTCCCGATGTCCCGGCCACCGCCCGCGCAGGCTTGGCCGGGGCCCCTCGCCAACGCCACCTTCTCCTATCTCTTCCAGCTCTGCGCCCACGCCGGCCGCGCGGCCCTCGGCGCGGGCCGTGTTGCGCACGCGCGGATGCTCGTCTCCGGGTTCGTACCCACCGCGTTCGTCTCCAACTGCCTCCTCCAGATGTACGCCCGCTGCGCCGACGCTGCCCGTGCACGCAGGGTGTTCGACGCGATGCGGCACCGGGACACGGTCTCGTGGAACACCATGCTCACGGCGTACGCTCAGGGAGGAGACATTGACACGGCCGTATCGCTGTTCGGCGCGATGCCGGATCCGGACGTCGTGTCGTGGAACACTCTGGTCTCGAGTTACTGCCAGCGTGGCATGTTTCGGGAGTCAGTAGGTTTGTTTCTGGAGATGGTTCGCCATGGCGTTTCCCCTGACAGGACGACATTTGCTGTTTTGCTGAAGGCGTGCAGTGGTTTGGAGGACTTGGCATTTGGTGTTCAAATCCATGCATTGGCAGTAAAGACAGGCCTGGAGGCTGATGTCCGAGCCGGGAGTGCTCTTGTGGACATGTATGGAAAGTGCAGGAGTTTGGAAGACGCACTGCACTTTTTTCATGGGATGGATGAGAGGAATTGGGTCTCTTGGGGTGCAGTGATCGCGGGATGTGTTCAAAATGAGCAGTACACACGAGGGCTGGATCTGTTTGTGCAGATGCAGAGGCTGGGGCTTGGGGTTAGCCAGCCAGCTTATGCCAGTGTCTTTAGATCCTGTGCAGCAATGTCATGTCTGAGCACTGCTAGGCAGTTACATGCGCATGCCATAAAGTATAAGTTTAGTTCTGACCGTGTTGTTGGCACAGCAATTGTGGATGTGTATGCTAAGGCTGATAGCTTGGTTGATGCTAGAAGGGCATTCTTTGGTTTGCCCAACCATACTGTGGAGACATGCAATGCCATGATTGTTGGGCTTGTGCGCACAGGGCTCGGAGCTGAGGCGATGCAACTATTTCAGTTCATGACCAGGTCTGGTATTGATTTCGATGTAATTAGCTTATCAGGTGTTTTCAGTGCTTGTGCCGAGGTTAAGGGGTACTTTCAAGGGTTGCAAGTCCACTGCTTATCAATTAAGTCTGGTTTTTATGTGGATGTTTGTGTCAGAAATGCAATTCTGGATCTATACGGGAAGTGCAAAACATTGGTGGAAGCATACCTTATATTCCAGGAGATGGAGCAAAGAGATTCAGTCTCTTGGAATGCTATTATTACGGCTCTTGAGCAAAATGAGTGTTATGAGGATACTATAACTCACTTAAATGAAATGCTGCGCTCTGGTATGGAACCTGATGATTTCACTTATGGTAGCGCCCTTAAGGCCTGTGCAGGTTTACAATCTTTGGAATATGGATTGATGGTTCATAGCAAAGTTATCAAGTCGGGTCTTGGTTTACATGCTTTTGTTGCAAGCACTGCTGTTGACATGTACTGCAAATGTGGCATGATCACAGAGGCTCAGAAACTTCATGACAGAATTGGGAGGCAAGAACTTATTTCATGGAACTCCATCATATCAGGATTTTCACTCAACAAACAGAGTGAAGAAGCACAGAAGTTCTTCTCTGAGATGCTAGATATGGGGGTAAAGCCTGATCATTTTACGTATGCCACGGTTCTTGATACTTGTGCTAATCTTGCTACCATTGAGTTGGGAAAACAGATCCATGGTCAGATTATCAAGCAGAAAATGCTTGGAGATGAATATATCTCTAGCACTCTTGTAGACATGTATGCCAAGTGTGGGAACATGCCAGACTCACTGCTAATGTTTGAGAAGGCACAGAAACTGGATTTTGTGTCATGGAATGCTATGATATGTGGCTATGCGCTTCATGGCCAGGGATTGCAAGCTCTAGAGATGTTTGAGAGGATGCAGAAAGCAAATGTTCTGCCAAATCATGCAACTTTTGTTGCAGTTCTTCGGGCATGCGGCCATGTTGGTCTGCTAGACGACGGATGCCGCTACTTCCATCTGATGACCACCCGTTACAAATTAGAACCTCAACTGGAACACTTTGCTTGCATGGTGGATATACTAGGCCGCTCAAAGGGCCCGCAGGAAGCTCTGAAGTTTATCAGAAGCATGCCTTTCGAAGCAGATGCAGTCATATGGAGGAATCTGCTAAGCATTTGCAAGATCCGTCAAGATGTTGAAGTGGCTGAAATTGCTGCTAGCAATGTTCTACAGCTAGAACCAGATGATTCTTCAGTTTACATACTTCTATCAAATGTATACGCTGAATCAGGGAAATGGATTGATGTTTCAAGGACTAGAAGCCTAATGAGGCAGGGACGGCTGAAAAAGGAACCTGGTTGTAGCTGGATTGAGGTGCAATCCGAGATGCATGGTTTCCTTGTAGGCGATAATGTCCATCCGAGGTCGAGGGAGGTGTATGAGATGTTGAATGATTTGATTGCTGAGATGAAACTATCTGGATATGAGCCTGCTTCAGCCTTTTTTGCTGACGTTGATGAAGTGGGGAGCGCATCTGAGCAAGATGACTTGCTTGGAATCATTGGTGATTAATCTTTTTGTGTCGAAGATGTCAATACCATCTTTGGAGTGAGCCTTCTTGTAAATTTGGTAGCGCTGTCCTTCCTCAACTCTGATTCATTAAAAGGACCGATGTACTTTTAGGGGGGATGGAGCCTCTTGGGCGTTCAGTAATTATCACTTAGGAAGAATTTACTAATTTTAATGTTCTTGTTTGATAGCGGAAATAGTGTAGATATCACTTATTGTTCAACCTTTTTTGTGTGTATTTTGTTCATTTGCAGAATCTAATTTTCTTTCTTCTCCATTTAGCTTTTTGGCCTGGTGAATACTCTCCTAGAGAACTCAAGGAAAACATCAGAGCAAGATTTATCAATCCAAAGATATGCTGTTATACCTTTGTCGCCTAACAGTGGTTTAATTGGATGGGTTCCAAATTGTGATACACTTCATGCTCTGATTCGTGAATACCGAGATGCCAGGAAGGTTTGTCTGCTGTAGTCATATGTTTTCGTCTGAAAATAAGCTAGATGTATTTTGCTCCTTTTATTTAGCAATTAGTTTTTTTTCCAGATTGTCTTAAATCAGGAGCACAGGCTTATGTTGGCTTTTGCACCTGATTATGATCACTTACCCCTCATTGCAAAGGTGGAAGTATTTCAGCATGCTTTGCAAAACACTGAAGGAAATGACCTTGCAAAGGTATTGTGCTGCTTGTCTCAGTGAGTATGCCCTTTGTATTTACAACATTGTAGCTTCATTCTACGTAAGTAAACTGTGGCAGGTTCTGTGGCTGAAAAGTCGAACTTCTGAAGTATGGCTAGAGCGCCGTACTAACTACAGTAGAAGCCTGGCTGTCATGAGCATGGTATGAGTTACTGTCTTATTCTATTTTTTTCAAATGGAATCTTCATCAGTTTGAGGTGCTCAAAAGCTAATTTTCCAGGTGGGGTATTTGCTTGGTTTGGGAGATCGACATCCAAGTGTGTCTGCTGTTGATTAGAGGCCGCATAAGTGTTCCATCAAACAAAATAATAAATGATGTTTTGGGATGCTTGTAATGCTAAACTTTTGTTGCCTATGTCTTTATGAATTTTAGTTTAGACAACAGGCATATGAAAATGAATAAGTGATACCCAGAATGTTCATTCAAAGTAATTTCCGTTCATAAGCCGCTCCTTTAATTTCTGTTCATTTAAATATAATGTTCACTATTGCAGCACTATTGTAACAATTAATTTTTGTCGTGATAGAAAATCTGCACTGAAATTAGTATCAGTAGTATTTCCCTTTCTATCTTTGAAATCAACATAAATAATTGGCACTAGGCAGAGCATTATTGCGATGCCTTTAGGTTGTAATGTATGGTTTTGGACCAAACCACCTGCTTTTTATGTTGGCGCTTCACACCATTTTGCTTCATTAAAGTTTATGCATACGCTCATACAGTTCCTTTCCCAAGTTTTCAATGTATCTACTAATCCTGTAGTGCTTCATCTTGGATGTCTTAACTTATCAGAAATCATTTTGTTTGCAAGTTTTTGGTTTGAAGTGAAACTTCCAATTTTTTTTTTCCAAATCAGTGATGCATGCTAGCTGCTGATATTTGTTCTTTCCAAAGATTTCTGTTTATTCCCATTATATTTTTATGCTGATATGTTTTTCAATCGGGGTGCATTTCTGTTACAATAGTGCTGTCTACAAGCTGTATCCAGATTCGCTTGCATGATTGTTCTTATTAGTGGTATGATAGTCCCTTTGGCATACATGTCAAGATCTGTGTCATGCACTGCCTGTAGAAAATGTTTTAGAAGATGTTTGTAGCACTGTAGAATAATATCATAAAACGATTCTGATCTGATATAGGGAAATACTTAATACACTAGGCATTTACTTTCATCTGCACTATAGATGACATTAGGTTACCTATGTATCCACTGTACTTTCTCCCATTAAATTTCAGTTCCTTTTTACTACGAATCCAGTCTGATGGATGTCATTGTGGAGTTGCCTCAGCCCATGCTATTGCTAACACGTAGGATTGGGCCACCGAAGCATACTCTGATGTTGGTTAGGCACCTAATTTGGTTGGCTTTTGTCAAATAGAGAGAGAAAAATGGAAAAGTGAGTACTCCATATTTTCAAGGAACCTGAAATTATTCTATATTTCAACTGTAGTTGGTATAAGATATGGCACCACAACCTGTTGTTGCTTTACCACTTTGATGGTTGTCTAATAAAATGTTACAATTTATCAGCATATCTCCCCTTACACATCTTGATGATTTGTTATGTTTCCCCTAAACTTGGTCAGCACCAGAACTGCTTCTGCCATTTTGTTGCAGCGTCTGTCGTTCTGTCATAAGATTCTTAGGAGGTGTTTAGCAGTTATTTTGCTGCACTGACATGTCAAAGATGCAAATACATCCAGATTTGTATCTGATTAACATTAATTGATGTGCCTTTAGCATATTATGTTTGGACACTACACCTCCTGATCTGAGGGGTAACTTGTGTTCAGTAGTGTAAATTTTTTACTGAACCATGTGATATAAATTTCTAAATTATAATATTGTTGCTATCTGTTTGGATGCATCTCATACTTATGTCATCATGGTGAAACTGGAGACCACAAAGTGCAAAGGAAAAATACACATCAATTATCAAGGATGTGTGTTTGGGCTTCTTTTTCAGATGAAGTTCATGGTACCCTGATTCTTCCTGAGCTGAATGATTGTGTTCTCTGTTCAGTTGCTAGGTGCCAGTTTATTTTATTTCCTTATCGCCAAGCAGGTTTGCTGGTTGATCTTTTTGATCTTTCTCTTAACACACGTTGTTATTATTGTAGGTAAGAAACAATTCTGATGGCTCTGCTGCTCTTCTTTCAACCTGTCACAACGGTAATCATTTGTACTGTAAAATAAGATGGTTCCTCATCTGTAGGAAAAATAAACACTATTTTCAAGGTAAGTTCATTTTAATATTTTACACACTGCATTTTTTAAAAAAAATTCAGATGGTATGAATAATATGTTTCATTCGTATAGTTGGAGCCTTAGAGGTATATTATTCAAGTTAACTTTATGGAAGCAATCTAGGTATCACGCAATTTGTTTATGGAAGTAATGCATGTGTTTCCAGTTGTAACTTACTTTTGTTCGCGTGTCGTGCTAAACATGTATATATGTTTCATCCATATACATGAAGAAAGCAAAGTGTTACCTTAACAAATTGACTATTGCACTTCAAAATAAAAACAAAATGACCATTGCATTGTTTATATATCTCTTAAGCTAAGTAGTCCAATACTAATCCTAGATTGTCTAATTAGTAAAGGGCTATTTATTTTTTCCTGTGGATCATCGGGCCTGTGTTGTTGCCTATGGTTTTTCTGAATTGTAAGTGTTTCAGATTATTCATTACTTGTGCTGCCAAGACATGTGATTGTGCTTTTATGATAAAAAAATGGTTACTTTATTACGGATATGAACCCCTTCAACCCACCTGTTCCCTTGGCAATTGCTAATTAAAAAAATAATTTCAAACGTCAAATGGAAAAAAGTTGGATTCTTTATTTCTTTTGCATAGCTTTTGTATATATTTCAGTGAAACTTTGTAAATTCTGTTTGATGCGTGACAAATTATGTATTCCTTTAGTCACCGGGATTGACTGCAACCTTTGACCTGAATTAATAAGCTTGTATAGACTATAGAGGGATAGATGAGCACTCAGAAGTTACACGAGTTGGTGCTGTCAGCTTGTAACATGGTTTATTTGGCACTCCTTCAGGAAAATTCTCATCATGCCATTTTGTTACAGAACACCATAGAGAAATCTATAGGCCTTTCTAGAGATTTATAGGAACAAGCTTATAACTCAGATCTGTCATGAAGACTGACTACCAACTCGGATTTCAAAGTTATACTTATGGCTAAAGTTAACAAATATATTCTGTGTACAACTTTTCTTTGGTGAATTTTCGTGTAAATTAAGTTTGTGCTATGTGTCTCTTTTTCCCTTGCCACTTCTCATATTCGATTGTATGTAGGCCGTGTACATTTTTTTGTCCACTGAAGAAATATGTACAACATACTCTTCCTTTCACTACTTTTACATCTACCATTTTTGTCTCTATAACATTATATTAGATCTGAATAACAGCTCGGTTAGCTATAGGTTAAAAAAAGACATTTACAATTCTTTCGCGTGATATAATTTAGAAGTCACAACAACATGCCCTGATGATGCTCATGGATTTTGATATAAATTCAAAAAAAATCACAACACTATTTTAATTTCAGTATATGATTATATATTTTTTGCTTTCATCTTTTTTTAGTTGCTAAACTGAGTTGCTTTCTCACCGACAAAGCTCTTGGCTTTGGCTATGCTTCTACAAAGAATATTTGGTAGTCCAAGATGGATGGAGAAGGAGTGAGGGTTCGAACCAGTAGTGGGCGAGGGCCTGGACCAGCACCTTACAGGTATGCCAACTGAACAATGCTACTTGTTATCTAAACATATCAGTGTAAAACGTGTAAAAATTTATCTAAATTGTTATGCAGCTGTTTGAAATGACGGGCTTTGGAACATGTTAATAGTATTTCTTTTGTGTTAAATTGTTGCTTTTTTGGTGATGGCGTGAACGACAACATCCCTTTTGACAAAGCCATTACGATTATCTTGTGATTAAATGACTCACATTGCCATTATATTCATAATTAATAAGTAGTGGGAAATAAGACACTTATTGTATGATTATCTGAAAACACGTTAAATATTGTTCTGTTTTATGAATCACCTTGCAGAGCTTACGGGAGTCAAGGTTTATCTGAAGCTAAAGTTGATAAGATCTGTGATGCAGCTGAAAATCTTCTGGTCTGATCATTTAAATTGTTTCCCCCTAAAACTTCCATACCATCAGTTTTGTATGATAAAATCTGTTTTCTGGGAGTGTTTGTTTGCAATAGAGCCGGGCGTCATGATAGGAAGTGATTTCCTTCTTAAGGTAAGAAAGATGGATTGAAGCTACTATGAGTTTGGTTATGTCTGATGGCCGAGGCTTGTACAATTTAAACCAATATGATAAAGGTTGTTTGCTTATTGAATCTGCATTGGATCTTTCAAAACAATTATTTCTCATATCTATTTTCTTCTAAGGCTGCTTGATTTTCTTTTGCTTATTGTGAAGCGGGAGTCTATTGTTCTGATTTCAACTGGGAGCCAGGCACTTGATGATCTCTTCTGGTAGCCATGAAACTGTGAAGTGCATTGATCTTTCATATATCTCAATTATGCTCATATAGTTTGTTTTGTGATTCTGTGTTGATTCAGTGGGGTATTCTTCTTGTCAGTTCAATTTGAGGCCATTGCCAAAAACACGATGGGTGCCATTTTATCTTCTTGCTTATGGGTATCTGCTATAAAATTGTAGCAGAAGTTAGCACATATGTTGCCCTACCTTACTAAGATTGCTGAGTACAATGTTGCAGTGTACAATACCAACCAAAGTGGGCTTTCCCATTTATCCCTGTATCTATTCCAAGAGTTTATTGATTAATGATTTTCAAATTATAAATTCCCTCCTTTTATCTTCCAGTGATCGCTGACCACTCCAGTCTGTTGTCTATGGTCTTGTAGAATTAAATTGTTGTATCGTTTCTGTCTTGCTATTTATTTCAGGATTAAATGCATATATAGCCTAGCAAGATGATAAACTCTTGAAATATCTTCTTAAACCTGTAGCAGCTCCCTCTCACGAGATGGAATATGCGGGTGCGGGGGAAGGGCGCTCAATCGCAAAACGCGCCGCCGCTCACCTGCCCTCGCTGTCCAGCACGCCGTCGCTCGCTCCACACCAAGCGCCGCCGTCGGATTTCCGCTCCACATAGCCGCCGCTCCACCACGCCGCCTCTGGTTTTGCCAACGCGCTCAGCAATGAATCCCCACGAGTCGCTCAGTCGCCCGCACCGTTTGCAAGATCAAGGCCCGCCAATGGCGCTACCCGGCAGCGGCAGCTTAATCACTACACTGCAGTCTCCCGCCAATAGCTCATGAGGGCCACCTGTAGCGCGGCGCGCTCCTCGAGCTCCCGATGTCCCGGCCACCGCCCGCGCAGGCTGGGCCGGGGCCCCTCGCCAACGCCACCTTCTCCTATCTCTTCCAGCTCTGCTCCCATGCCGGCCGCGCGGCCCGCGCACGCGCGGATGCTCGTTTCCGGGTTCGTACCCACCGCGTTCGTCTCCAACTGCCTCCTCCAGATGTACGCCCGCTGCGCCGACGCTGCCTGTGCACGCAGGGTGTTCGACGCGATGCGGCACCGGGACACGGTCTCGTGGAACACCATGCTCACGGCTAGGATATCGAGCTGATATCGAGTTGAAGGCAATTTTTGAGCTTTTTTTTAAAATTAGCATAATCTTATTTATCATAGTCTCCTGAATTGTTTGAGACCCAACTTTATGCCGAGCCTAACGAGCCGAGCCGAAGTCAAAACTCATTCTAAATGAAGTCATTTTAATTTTAAAAGAAAAACGAATCCAATCGGAGCACTTTTGTACCGAGCCACCGAGCCAGCCAAACGAGTTTTTTTGTCCAGCCCTACTCACGGCGTACGCTCAGGGAGGAGACATCGACACATCGACACGGCCGTATCGCTATTCGGCACGATGCCGGATCCGACGTCGTGTCGTGGAACACTCTGGTCTGGAGTTACTGCTAGCGTGGCATGTTTCGGGAGTCAGTAGGTTTGTTTCTGGAGATGGTTCGCCATGGCGTTTCCCCTGACAGGACAACATTTGCTGTTTTGTTGAAGGCGTGCAGTGGTTTGGAGGACTTGGCATTTGGTGTTCAAATCCATGCATTGGCAGTAAAGACAGGCCTGGAGGCTGATGTCCGAGCCGAGAGTGCTCCTGTGGACATGTATGGAAAGTGCAGGAGTTTGGAAGACGCACTGCGCTTTTTTCATGGGATGGATGAGAGGAATTGGGTCTCTTGGGGTGCAGTGATCGCGGGATGTGTTCAAAATGAGCAGTACACACGAGGGCTGGATCTGTTTGTGCAGATCCAGAGGCTGGGGCTTGGGGTTAGCCAGCCAGCTTATGCCAGTGTCTTTAGATCCTGTGCAGCAATGTAATGTCTGAGCACTGCTAGGCAGTTACATGCGCATGCCATAAAGTATAAGTTTAGTTCTGACCGTGTTGTTGGCACAACAATTGTGGATGTGTATGCTAAGGCTGATAGCTTGGTTGATGCTAGAAGGCCATTCCTTGGTTTGCCCAACCATACTGTGGAGACATGCAATGCCATGATTGTTGGGCTTGTGCGCACAGGACTCGGAGCTGAGGCGATGCAACTGTTTCAGTTCATGACCAGGTCTGGTATTGATTTCGATGTAATTAGCTTATCAGGTGTTTTCAGTGCTTGTGCCGAGGTTAAGGGGTACTTTCAAGGGTTGCAAGTCCACTGCTTATCAATTAAGTCTGGTTTTTATGTGGATGTTTGTGTCAGAAATGCAATTCTGGATCTATACGGGAAGTGCAAAACATTGGTGGAAGCATACCTTATATTCCAGGAGATGGAGCAAAGAGATTCAGTCTCTTGGAATGCTATTATTACGGCTCTTGAGCAAAATGAGTGTTATGAGGATACTATAACTCACTTAAATGAAATGCTGCGCTCTGGTATGGAACCTGATGATTTCACTTATGGTAGCGCCCTTAAGGCCTGTGCAGGTTTACAATCTTTGGAATATGGATTGATGGTTCATAGCAAAGTTATCAAGTCGGGTCTTGGTTTACATGCTTTTGTTGCAAGCACTGCTGTTGACATGTACTGCAAATGTGGCATGATCACAGAGGCTCAGAAACTTCATGACAGAATTGGGAGGCAAGAACTTATTTCATGGAACTCCATCATATCAGGATTTTCACTCAACAAACAGAGTGAAGAAGCACAGAAGTTCTTCTCTGAGATGCTAGATATGGGGGTAAAGCCTGATCATTTTACGTATGCCACGGTTCTTGATACTTGTGCTAATCTTGCTACCATTGAGTTGGGAAAACAGATCCATGGTCAGATTATCAAGCAGAAAATGCTTGGAGATGAATATATCTCTAGCACTCTTGTAGACATGTATGCCAAGTGTGGGAACATGCCAGACTCACTGCTAATGTTTGAGAAGGCACAGAAACTGGATTTTATGTCATGGAATGTATGATATGTGGCTATGCGCTCCATGGCCAGGGATTGCAAGCTCTAGAGATGTTTGAGAGGATGCAGAAAGCAAATGTTCTGCCAAATCATGCAACTTTTGTTGCAGTTCTTCGGGCATGCGGCCATGCTGGTCTGCTAGACGACGGATGCTGCTACTTCCATTTGATGACCACCCGTTACAAATTAGAACCTCAACTGGAACACTTAGCTTGCATGGTGGATATACTAGGCCGCTCAAAGGGCCCGCAGGAAGCTCTGAAGTTTATCAGAAGCATGCCTTTCGAAGCAGATGCAGTCATATGGAGGAATCTGCTAAGCATTTGCAAGATCCGTCAAGATGTTGAAGTGGCTGAAATTGCTGCTAGCAATGTTCTACAGCTGGAACCAGATGATTCTTCAGTTTTCATACTTCTATCAAATGTATACGCTGAATCAGGGAAATGGATTGATGTTTCAAGGACTAGAAGCCTAATGAGGCAGAGACGGCTGAAAAAGGAACCTGGTTGTAGCTGGATTGAGGTGCAATCCGAGATGCATGGTTTCCTTGTAGGCGATAATGTCCATCCGAGGTCGAGGGAGGTGTATGAGATGTTGAATGATTTGATTGCTGAGATGAAACTATCTGGATATGAGCCTGCTTCAGCCTTTTTTGCTGACGTTGATGAAGTGGGGAGCGCATCTGAGCAAGATGACTTGCTTGGAATCATTGGTGATTAATCTTTTTGTGTCGAAGATGTCAATACCATCTTTGGAGTGAGCCTTCTTGTAAATTTGGTAGCGCTGTCCTTCCTCAACTCTGATTCATTAAAAGGACCGATGTACTTTTAGGGGGGATGGAGCCTCTTGGGCGTTCAGTAATTATCACTTAGGAAGAATTTACTAATTTTAATGTTCTTGTTTGATAGCGGAAATAGTGTAGATATCACTTATTATTCAACCTTTTTTGTGTGTATTTTGTTCATTTGCAGAATCTAATTTTCTTTCTTCTCCATTTAGCTTTTTGGCCTGGTGAATACTCTCCTAGAGAACTCAAGGAAAACATCAGAGAAAGATTTATCAATCCAAAGATATGCTGTTATACCTTTGTCGCCTAACAGTGGTTTAATTGGATGGGTTCCAAATTGTGATACACTTCATGCTCTGATTCGTGAATACCGAGATGCCAGGAAGGTTTGTCTGCTGTAGTCATATGTTTTCGTCTGAAAATAAGCTAGATGTATTTTGCTCCTTTTATTTAGCAATTAGTTTTTTTTCCAGATTTTCTTAAATCAGGAGCACAGGCTTATGTTGGCTTTTGCACCTGATTATGATCACTTACCCCTCATTGCAAAGGTGGAAGTATTTCAGCATGCTTTGCAAAACACTGAAGGAAATGACCTTGCAAAGGTATTGTGCTGCTTGTCTCAGTGAGTATGCCCTTTGTATTTACAACATTGTAGCTTCATTCTACGTAAGTAAACTGTGGCAGGTTCTGTGGCTGAAAAGTCGAACTTCTGAAGTATGGCTAGAGCGCCGTACTAACTACAGTAGAAGCCTGGCTGTCATGAGCATGGTATGAGTTACTGTCTTATTCTATTTTTTTCAAATGGAATCTTCATCAGTTTGAGGTGCTCAAAAGCTAATTTTCCAGGTGGGGTATTTGCTTGGTTTGGGAGATCGACATCCAAGTAATCTCATGTTAGATCGCTATAGGTAACACTATTCTTCAATTAACCATATGTGTTATACAGTTATTTTTGTAATAAGAGTGTTCTTTTGCTTCAGCGGAAAAATATTACACATTGACTTTGGAGACTGTTTTGAGGCTTCAATGAATCGAGAAAAATTCCCCGAAAAAGTAAGTTATCTTTGTTCTGTGCATTATGCCTTGTAAGTTCTCCATTTCATTTTACAAAGTGCGCAGGCAGTCAAACTTTGTAAACTTTGACAAACAATTTACCGGTTTGTTGATTTTATGATACAGAACATGTACCATTTGATTTACTTTTTTGAGACAAATACCCCAAGGGAGACCCCTAAGGTGCAGGTGCGGCACCCAGGGTTCGAACCCTGGCGGGAGCACTCCGGCCAGTGGCCTTTGCCACTGTGCCATAAGCACCTTCGCTTGTACCATTTGATTTGAAAGTGTCTTGTGATTATGATTGCATAGTCAAACAATATAGTCTGAGAGAAATTAGTGATCAAAGTTCTTTGAAACCACACACGAGTCAAAACATGCCCTACAAATGGAAATGTAGGGAGGACCATACAACTTAATGCTGTAGTTTTCATTTTCTTGTTTCTTTATGCTTTTATTACAAATATTTGTTTGTGAGCGAGCTGTTGCCTCTTTCTTTGTGACGGTCTCTTACAAATTTGCAATGTATGGTATAGGTACCATTCCGCTTGACTAGAATACTTGTGAAAGCTATGGAAGTTAGTGGTATCGAAGGTACATTCTGAATAACTTGTGAGAACGTGATGCAAGTCCTTCGAACAAACAGAGACAGTGTCATGGCCATGATGGAGGTAAGATGATGGCCTTGTTGTTCATATGACCATATTGCATAGCACATATATTGGGCAAATAATTAGTTTCTTCACTTCAGGACCAGATAGATTTTTATCCCTATCACGAGTTTCGAAAAGCAAAAGTAATGTTTAGGGGTTATTGATAGATTTTTAGTTCCTATCATGAATTCTGAAAAGTAAAAGTGTAGTGTTTAGGGGCTATTTTTTTTCGAAATGTATGGATTAAATGGCAGAAATCAATAGCTTGATTAAATAAAGCAAGTTGCCCCTTGCTGCGTGTTCACCTAAAGTATGGGTTAAGGCCTAGCCTGGGGCAGCGGTATTCCTGTAAGAGCTGGCTTTCAGGTGCCTTCTCTTGACATTTCAAGTGATTCCTTTGGGATGTCTCTCCCCCTGGGAGTTATTCTTTATATTCCTGTTTAGCAGAAATTCTCCTCTCTGTATATCATATTTTGAGAATTTGAGTTAACACTTCCATCGTTTCCACAAAAATCTGATGTTGAGGATTGGTGGGTATTGTAATGGGCGTAGTTTGGGGGAACAGAATTTACATAGTTTAATTATTGTATAGTGAATACATCATTTTCCCTTTAAGTTATTCTTTGTATGTGTTTCTTTTACCTACATGCTTGGTGATGTTTCCTTATTGCTTTTCTCCCCAGGCATTTGTACATGACCCATTAATCAATTGGCGTTTGTTCAATTTCAGTGAAGTTCCTCAAGTGTCAAACTTTGGTAATGCTCATGCTCACACGGTGGTCAGTAGCGAAGAAACGACTGCTAACCGGGAACTCGCACAACCTCAGCGGGGAGCCCGTGAGAGGGAGCTGCTACAGGTTTAAGTAGCGGTGTCAGCGGCCCGTGAGAAGGAGCTGCTACAGGTTTAAGAAGTAGAGATTTATTAATCTTTTTCTGAACTTCCAAGTTGAGATTTATAAAATCCAAGTAACATATTCCATCTCTCTCAAATTAGAACAACTTGTAGGAAGACTTGAACAGCTTAGCATCATGCTTCAAAAAAAAAAAGATATCTTTGCCCTCAATTACTCATGGGCTTTCGGTGGCTGCAGTCAGTTTGATGAATGGTTCAGTACGTGGCGCGTCAAAACGATGGAGTAAACAGTAAAGGTAGGACAGTGACAGACAAGCGACAAATCGATTTATATTTTGGACAAAAGCAGCTAAAAGTTAACTTATTAATTTCGGCACGGAGGGTGAGTATTCATTATTTATTCCGATATGACTTTATTTTTACTTCCCTTTTTTGCCCAAAAAATTTCCACATATTATGGCCCAGAACGAGGGACCTCCTTACTTGCATACTGCATTCGGCACACATTCTGGCAAATAGAGCATATGACAGGTCACATGGATCATCTGACAATACACTTATGTTTCAGATTGATTTAGCTCCTTCGATCAGACTGCTCATTTGTAGTTAACTAAAGATTGCAATCAATGCCAATACTCACCATTATGTCACTAAATGTATGCAACAGTCTAGGATTTCCACCGTTATAATTAGAGCAGTAGTATTTCAGAAAGAATACACTAAGAATATGCAGTAGAAGCACTGCTATATGCACGGATGGCCTACCAATTTACTGACGGAACATTTGATGAATTGAATAAGTGCAGCTGATATTCTAGCGCACTGAACAAAAATCCACCCTTTCCCACTGACACAGCGCAATGATATCGCTCACCTCCCCGGGCACCGACGACACCTCTTGGCGTGCCACGAATGCATGCCCAACCACTGCGCGCCATCACCAGTGACGAATAGCCCCTTCGCGTGGGGTTGCCCCCGACCTCCCGCCGCCGGCGCTGCTCCACCCTCCGTGACGCATATATCCCGCTTCCGCGCTAGAGGCTCCTGCCACGTGATGTGGTGACGCGCGAAGCAGGGTTGCTGCTGGGAGCTGTCGTCACCGTCGTTGAGGCGGGCGGGGCGGAGATGATCCCAAGGAAGATGCGGAGCTGTATGGCTCGGTCTCTCGCGAAGCGCCGGAATTCGTACTGCCGTGGTAAGCCGGCGGAAATAAAAATGGCGCAAGGTAGAGGACCGAGTCCAGGTGACGCGTCCGGTGGAGAGGGCAGAGTGCGGCGAGTGGAGGGTGGCGGCCAAGAAGACACGGAGACAGAGGACACGAGCAGCTTCCTGAGATTTCACGGCGGCGGCATTGCATCACTGTTACTGTGCTGCCCTTTTCCTCGAGGCTGAGTTGGGCCGTCTCGGTATTTGGCCCACGTCAGTATCCATGGCAGGCTATGTCCAGGGCGAAGCCAGGATTCAAATTTTCTCATGATTAGGGGACAAGCAATGGAGAATTTTTTAAAATTTCATAGATTTTAAATTTTTTCAATGAAAAATACAAGGCTACGTGGTGGGTGGTGGTGTGGGGGGGAGGGGGGCGTTGCCCCTCCCAGCCCCCGCCGGCCTCGCCTCTGGCTATGTCCCAAAATTATGCGTCTGGTGGAGAGGGCAGAGTGCGACGAGTGGAGGGTGGCGGCCAAGAAGACACGGAGACAAAGGACACGAGCAGCTTCCTGAGATTTCACGGCGGCGGCGTGGCCGTGCAACCTGTGCCGCCCGCGGCTTCCAATTGCATCACTGCTACTGTGCTGCCCTTTTCCTCGAGGCTGAGTTGGGCCGTCTCGGTATTTGGCCCACGTCAGTATCCATGGCAGGCTATGTCCAGGGCGAAGCCAGGATTCAAATTTTCTCATGATTAAGGGGACAAGCAATGGAGAATTTTTTAAAATTTCATAGATTTTAAATTTTTTCAATGAAAAACGTTGCCCCTCCCAGCCCCCGCCGGCCTCGCCTCTGGCTATGTCCCAAAATTATTTATCTTGATTCCTCTTTTTATTAGTTAGATTGGCACGGGCGCCATCGCACCAGCTAACAAAAGGAGCGCATGAATAAAATTAATTGTACTGGTTGAATATTGCTTTTCTGAATGTTCTTCACTAAATAATTCAAGAAGCAATAGCAAGAAAATAACCTAACATAACTGAAAGTAACTGAAAAGGCGCTAACCTAACCAAAAGAGCTCCGATCCGCTTGCATCTAAATCATCCAGACTTAATTGTTCAACCAACTTTAAAGAAATAAACCCTGCATAATTAAACCAATGCAACCTAATTAACATAAGAATTTCACCAGCTCGAAGCAGTAATCCCTACGTACGGTAGGGCCGTCGAAAACCTTCATCCGTAGTTCACTTGTCGTTGATCAGTGATCACTTTTCGCTCCCTCCTTTCCTCTTCTTCACCAAGTTAACGAAGTCCTCTTTCCTCCTCTTCCTCGTGCTACCGTCGTCGCCATCGATGGCGAGTGGGGCATACTGCTTCGACCTCTTCACCATGCTCCTCGCCGCGCGGGTCGTGAACTGCCCCGCCGATTTACGCGCGGTCTGCTTCGTACGCCCGCCAGGACGCTCCCGTACCGCCAGCAAGGTGCCGCGCTGCTGAAAGTGCGCGCTCATGCCGGTCAGCACGCAGGCGCGCCCCGTCCTCTCGTACTCGCCCTCGTCCTCCACGCGGGCGCTCAGGTCCTCCAGCTCCTCCAGCAGCGCGTCGTACGCCGGGTCCCCGGCGGCCGACTGCAGCACGGACTGCCGCCGGCGCTGGAGGATCCGCCCTGCCTCCGCGTGCTCGCCGCGCTCCGCTGCCGCCCGCGCAGCCGCGATGTCCTCGGCGGCGGCCACGCGGACGCGCTCCCGCTCAACCTCCGTGGACGCTTCGGGGTTGGTCACCTCGACCGGCCTCTGGACGACGGCGTCTTCCCCGACGACGTCGGCCGCCCGACCAGTGGCGGTGTCTCGGTAAGTGCATCTGATTTTGATCAGATGGGTGACCTCTTCTGCAGCTTCAGCACTCGGCACGTTCACGAACAGCAAGAAGCGCCGCTCCTCGCCGGCGTACAGCTCGCCGACGTCCACGGAGGCGGCCCGGCCGTCCTCGGCGACGTGGTTCTCGTAGCGGCCGGACTTGATCTCCCCGACGCGCACGCCCGGGTGCTCGCACGTCACGGCAAGGCGCGCGTCCTGCACGGCCACCGAGAGAAGCCCGCCGATGCACTGCGCGAACGAGTCCTGGATGACCGCCTGGTTCTCCACGAGGGCAAACGTGCCGCCGGTCACCTCCGCGATGGTGTGCATCGCCGCCGCGTCATGGTCGGTGCCGAAGCCGAACGTATGCATCGGCCCAGGCCTGTTGCCGCCGGCCCTGAACGAGAATGGAATGAGGCTTGCGAAGTTCCTGCCAAGACCGGACTGGTTGTCCTGGCCATCGGAGAGAAGGATGATGCTGGTCACGGCGTTCTTGTACCGGCGGTCCTCGAGCACCCTGGCGGCCACGCGGAGGCCCTCGCTGATGTTCGTGCCGCCGTTCGCGACGAGGGCCTCCACGGCGCGCTTCGCCGAGGCCTTCCCGTCGGCGGTCATGAGCGCCATCCGGGTCACGCGGCTCGCGTCGTTGGAGAAGGTGACGACGCTGAGGCGGTCGACCGGACGGAGGTTGTCGATGACGAACCTCATCGCCTGCTTCAGCAGCGCCAGCTTGCCGCCCTGCATGCTGCCGCTGACGTCGAGCACCGTCACGAGGTCCAGCGGCGCGCGCGCCGCGTCGGCTGCCTCAGCAGCGGCCTCCGGCGCCGTGGCGTGCACGAGGACCGCGAAGCTGTCGCGGGACGCGTCCCACGCGACGGCCGAGAACTCGCAGAGTGTCTTCAGCGCCATCTCCCCAACATCGGCCGCCAAGCCGGCGGCGGCGTCCGCCTGGACAACGCTCTGCGCCACCGTCTCCTCATCGTCGGCGTACGTGCGGCGGGGTGGCGCCGGCGCCCGCGCCGGGGACGGGGCCGGGCCAAGGGCGGGCACGTCGCGCCACGTGGCCTTGCAGAGCGGGCAGTCGCGGTTGCCGTGCGTGGCGCTCTCGGAGATGCAGCTCAGGTGGAAGGTGTGGGAGCACTCGGCCGTGAACAGGGCCTGGCCGCGGCTCATGTCGCCGAGGCAGATGGCGCACGGGTCGGCGGCGCTGGATCCGGTTCCTCTGAAGTTGGTCGAGCTACCTCAGAGGCACGTTGTAGCCTGCTGGCCATTAGATCGGCATCCAACGCCCCGTCCAGAAACAAGGACCTTTGTTTACTAGTTCAGCCCATCATATTGGCTATACGGCCCATTACCAGATATCCATGTTCTCTGTGCACAAAAGAAAAAAAGCAGCGCTGCTGCCGTTGCGCATCTCGCCGCCGCCCAGAACGCCTGTGCCACGGCTCGCCGCCGTCGACTGTCGCAAGGTGCTATGCCTCGCCCTCTGTCATACACCGCTATCTGGAGCTGCTCATCGCTCGCTCCCGTCGCCTGGTCCTGCCATCAGCCATTGCGAAGTGGATTATGGTTCCTATGTGCCACCGCCGCCGTTCGAGTAGGTGCCCGGCTATGGGCGCAACCACGCAAGGTTTTGCCCGCCCAAGTGTCGCAGCACCATGGAGAGGGCAACCGGTGCTGCAGCAACAAGAAGTTCAGAACAACAACAAGAAGCTTAGAAGTACTGCTTCAGCATAGCAGCATTATATATAGAGTGTTGAATTGAATTGCAAATTGATGCAAAAATAAGATTGTGACTCAATATTGAATGTCTTTCTTTGTTGAGATTGATTATTGTATCCTTCTCAGAATATGATGATTGTAACTTTTCATTCGTTGGTGCTAATTCACTGGCAAAATTGATTGAAATTCCAGTACAAAAGGAAGGTTCAGCAAGTTCAGAATAACCAAACGATGCTGCTTTGGTCAATTAGACCAAGCAGTTCATGAGCAAAGACAGCAAAATGAGAGCAAGAATACTTTTACGCACAAGATTGCAACGCCGAGAAGTTCGTCTTTTCCAGCGAGGCGGTCAGGTTCTCCCGCCCTTTTGGGTAACTCTCGCGCCGTTTTTTCAGCGCCGCGCCTTCTCTCTATCTTAGTGTATTTTTTTACCACGCTGAAGCAAATGGGCCTCAGCTAGCAGGCCGGACATCACATTTTTGGCCGACACTAGAGGATCGGTCCTTTCTATATGCCGCCGTCCGATGAGGAACGAATGGCCAGCAGCGATTACCTCTCTCTGAGGTAGCTTTACTAAAAGCCTGTTCGGCTGGCATGTTGAACAGTGCTCGGCTGGCAAGTTTCGCTTATTTTCTCTCACACAATACTATTCATTCTACCAGCCGAGCACTGTTTATTCTACCAGCCGAACAGGCTCTAACTTCAGAGGAACCGGATCCGCGGCGCTCGTGCTCGCCATGGATGCAGCCACAAGATGCCAAGATCGATGCGTGCAGTGCTAGGTTTTTTTTTGTTGCTGCTTTGTTTATTGCGGCGGCGTTGCGAATCGTCGTGCGCTTATATAGGTCGAGATGGGTAACAGATTTTTATGGACGTAATACAAGCGTAACCGGCACGAAAATAACTGATGTATCTATACAGGGATGCGGAAATCAATTAATTATTAGAGTAACTCATGTAAGTCCCTATTCTAAATTTAGAGACCGAAGTTAAAAAAAAGAGTAAAATGCACCATAGGTCCATCAACTTGTAAGCGGGTGTCATTTAGGTCCATAAACTCCGAAAGTGTATTTTCGGGTCCATAAACTTGTTGTTTGTGTCACTTAGATCCACAAAACTCTGAAAATGCATTTTTAGGTCCATAAACTTGTAATTTGTGTCACCTAGGTCCGTACCCCTGCAACTAGCTTTCGTGAACAGATGTGGCGCCGGCGTGAATATGCGCGGTGTCCCCGCGTCGCCGGAGTTTCACTAGAAGGGTGAAACCTGAGCCCCCGATTTTGAATAAGGGCATAGGGAGAGAGGGGATGGGAGACTTATTTTGGAGGTAATTGACATAGATTAGGGTTCAAAAGGGGGGCACAAATCATCGTTGGAGAGTCCTGAAGCTAAGATCCAAATATGACCGGAGCCCGTAATATAGGTGGAAGGGAGGGGAGATGGTTTGGGAAAGATGGAGGAGGTCATAGAGGCGCTCAACAAGGTGGGGATATTACTTCCTTATAACGTTGTCTCTCTCATTTCACTGTGCCAAGCACCCACCATTATGGCACATGTGGTCAGGCATGGTTGTGCCAAGCATCATGGTAAATAATCTCATGCGGGTTAACTAGAAGTGGTTCTCGGTGAGAGGTTAGCAGGTGTTCATGGACAACGACATCGAGTTGACCTTAGTGCAGTGGGCACGTCCGTGGCCGCAAGACTATTCATGGACAAAGCAATGTAGGAACTCATGGGGGTTCTCAACCACAACGAGAACTTTCAGAGGTCACTTCCTAGGAGGGCCATGACAATGGCAACGACACACTTCATTAGGATAGTCTCAACATTAGCTCCACCTCTGGTGGCCACACCTACGAGCAACAACAGTGACATGCTCTGACCTAGGTAACACAAATTACAACTGTGAAAGTGCGAGATTTAGGGAGGGAGAGAGTGAGAGGGAGGGAGTGTGAGCGGGAGAGCGAGAGGGCGAGAGGGAGAGAGAGAGTTCTTTAGTAAAAATGCCATGCCAGTGCTATGTGTACACGTGGAAAGAGTATGGACCTAGGCGACACAAGTTATGAGTTTATGGACCTAAAAATGCACTTTTGGAGTTTATGGACCTAAGTGACACAAATTACAAGTTTATGGACTCACAAATGCACTTTCAAAGTTTGTGGACCTATGTTTTTCGAAGTTTGTGGACCTAAATGACACAATTTACAAGTTTATGGACCCAAAAATGCACTTTCGGAGTTTATGGACCTAAGTGACACCTATGTACAAGTTGATGGACCTCTAGTGCATTTTACTCTAAAAAAAAGACTCCACCAGGCCCACTATTTCAGCCCTCAAAATAGGTAGTCTTCCAAATCTCCTCCAACACCTCATGCGCATGTTTAACGGGTCTCTATTTCAAAATAGACACTAACAAGTGAACCAATAAAAGATAGATTTCATTTGTAGGATATTATTGGAGTTGGGGAAAAAAAAATCTAAACTCCTGAAAAATAGAAGGCTTGTTTATAGAGTATTGCTGGAGTTGCTCTTAATGAATAGTAACGTCAAAATTTTTTCATCGTTTACAGCAACCCGATGACTTAGATCTATGCATCCCAACATATATAATAACCACTCTCTCTACAAATCGTTCAGGCTTTTATAGATACATTGTTCTTGTTACGTACCGGCACTATTGGAAAAATCACCTTTGGTTCAGGACCTTTAATCCCGGTACCTTTAATCCGCGGAGTCTAGACATAATGTATGTCAACAGCAAAAGATATGTATCAAAAAATCGGGACGGTCTATATTTTGCAACTGAGGGAATACAACCCTATAGCAGTCACCTGCATGATTTGCTCTTTAGGATTAAATTCTCTCGTACCATTACAATTTCTAGAAATTTGAAAAATTCCCCCGGTTTTAATCCCTTGGATCAACGACCACAAGGCGTGTTTGGATCAGATTCACGCAGCTCCACTCCACCAACTCTACCATAGAGCAGATCCACCATGGAGTTGCAAAACGTGGAGCACCTCTTGAGGAGCTCCACAAAAAACGTGGAGTTGGCCTCCAGATTCATGTTTTTGGTGGATCTGCAAAACGTGGAGCTGGTGGTGTTTGGCTTGAAATTGTTGGAGGAGAGCTAAAAAACGTGGAGCGGAGTGGATCCAAACACACCCGATATATCCATCCAAGCAATTACAGCCCCAAAATCTAGGTGCTACTTCTCCATTCCCTTTTGTCTCGCCACCAACGCATGCAATGCCTCCATCACCACGGTGCCTCCCAAATCTCGTGGCCCTTACACTGTCTTGCTATCCCGGCAAGCTTCATACGCTAGCGATCGATCGGGCATCGCCCCGGCCCCGGGCATCGGGTCCCGTCGCCGCCCAAGTCCAGGTGCCGGCGGGCGGGGGTGTCACTGGTGACAGATGCCTGGCTTTGGCTGAGAAGCCGCACGGAATCTATCGATCACGTGTTGGGGGGGTGTTTAGTTCCTTGCATTTTACAAAATAGGCTCGCATCGGGCTGCGTGCATAGAGAGAAAAAGTGCATTAGGAACGCGTATTTTGCAAAATGGGTTGGTGAGGGGGTGAACTAAACACCCCCTTGGACCCTCTGTCTGTCTGTCTGTCAGGATGGGCTCTGAATACGGCGCACTGTACCTGAACGTGACCAGTTGAGAAGCACGCAGCGATGCGCCGAGGCTGTGCGCCTGTGCCAACACGCCGGGAACGAGATGTCCCAGCTCGTCGACAAAAGGCACACCTGGCTGATTGCCCGGCCGTGGGACCTGACCGGCCGGCAGACATGACGGCTGTGGGCAGGGGCGGATCCAGGATTCCAAAGGAGGGGGGCTGAGTTTCCCTTCTTCCTCCTTCCTCCTCTCTTTCTCTTCTTCCTCCTCCTTATTTTCTTCTTCCTCCTCTTCCTCCATGGCTGAAATTTCTTGGGGGGGCTCGAGGGGGCTCCCATGGACTGCGCGGGGGTTCCAGCCCCCCAGCACCCATGCTGGATTCGCCCCTGGCCGTGGGCAATGCCTCCCCCGGAGGCCACCTCGTGTCTTCTCTCACTTCATACATATCCATCCAATATCATTGACCATTGGGTTAATCTGCACTGTAGTTCTACGGACTGGTTTCAGAATGCAGTTCATGCATGGTTCACATTATTTTCTATTGACTACACCGCGTCAGTTTGTGGAAATCAGACGCTAATCCACTCCAAAATGTGGGCGTCAGTTTGTTGCAAAATGAACTACGCGGCCAGATAAAATTACCGCATTACCAAATTTCAGCATCAAAGCGAATTGTTGCTAAATACTCAACAGCACATTTTGGTACTCCCGAGCTGTAAATCAAACAAACCATATGTATGCACATATTTCGAAATATCTATGGTCAAATATGAAAGTATTATATACATTTAAAATATTAAAATATCACATCTCAAAATATTTATGGTTGTCAGACTGGATACATACATTAAAAAAAATGGAAAAGAAATAAGAACCAACAAGGCTGCATTCATGGGGGCCCAAGAGGCCGAGACAAACAAACCAACGCTTTTGGGCTTCAGCTTGGGCTGGGCCGCTACAACCCTCGAAGGCTCGAACGTACCGCACGCACTCTTTCGTGACACTGGCCTCTGGGCCCCACGACCGAGCTTCCCGTAAACCCTAATCCCGGAATCCCCCTCCCCCGCCTCCTCCATCTCGCGCTCGATTCGAATCCAAGCCCCCTCGCTTGCTGCCGCTGCTATGGAGGACGCAGCTGTCGAGGAGGCTGAGGTGAGCGGCGCGGCGGAGTTCGCACCGGCGCTCGTGGCCGTCCATCCGCACGGTACTCAGTTGCCGTCGCCATCGGGCCCGAGCTCCGCGTGTTCGATCTCAAGTAAGGAATACCCCTTCACTTCTATTGTGGTTCCCTGATTAAACACGGACCTCGTATGTAGGAAGAGTTCGTGCTTTGACTACACTATTGGTAGATTTTGTTGGACGCTAACTGCTCATAGTTGTACTGTCTGTAACTTAGTTTCGCTTGGAGAAAATTGGAAAGTTGTTTTCTAAGGTGTGTGAACTGTTATTAATGAAATCATCAGCTCTTGAATGCTTAGTTTAGTATGCCTAATTCACATGTGCCAGTGAGAAGTGGAGAACTCCTTGTGCATCCAGAGCTGGTTCTCCAGTTTCGTTGTCAGATGATTGTGGTGGACGTTCTCATTCAGACGCAATCAGAGTTATTTGCTTTAGTGTGAGTGGTGCTTTGTTTGCATCTGCTGGTGATGACAAACTTGTGAAGGTTTGGAAGACTGATTCATGGCGTTGCATCCGGACTATGTAAGTGCCACACTTTGTTCTTCTGTTGTCATTTTTACTAACATAATTGGCACCAAAATTATGGGGCTTTAAGTTTGCCATATACAGAGTCTATGAAATCTGTTTCATTGCAGTAATTATGTCTGTGTAATTGGCATTGTTTAACTGAAAGAGCCCGATTTCAGCAGCTTGTTATGTTAATTCCATTATGAAATTGCATTACATTAGTTCTTGCTACAAAATTTTTTCATTTTTGATAATATTACTTGGATAAGAATTTCTTGCAATATTTTCACTTGCAGAACTTCAGAGAAGAGGGTGAGTGCAGTTGCTATTAGCAACGATGATCTGTATGTAACTTTTGCAGATAAATTTGGTGTTGTTTGGTTAGTCACTTTGGGTGAAGGTGGTGCAGAGCAGGTTTCAGTTGATAACAAACCTGTATCAATTCTCGGTCACTATTGTAGTATCATCACCAGCATGGTATGAACAAGTTTTAAAATGCTATATACCTCTGCTATATGTTTGCTTCTCCTATGTTTATTACTTTATTTGGTAAAATGTATGATGCACTTCAGCATTAAAATTCTATCATGGTAAATACTGACAAGCCCACAAATTGCACTACACTTAAGTGTTCAATTGTTCCTCTTATGTCCTGTATAACTATGCCTGTATCTTTTGCTTGTGATTGCAGAAATTTTCGCCAGACAGACGGTTCATTGCTACTGCTGACAAGGACTTCAAAATACGAGTATGACTTTTGTTCTTCGCACTGATTGCATCAATGAGCATAATTTTAGGCTTATTCTCTTATTGTGTTGCAATTGATTAATTTTGTAGGTCACGCTATTTCCAAAGAATCCTCTAAAAGGGTCCCATGAAATACAGAGCTTCTGCCTTGGACATACAGAGTATGTTCAGTGCACAATGCTGTTGTTTCCAGTTTATTCTATTTTTAGGTTCTTCTAAAACCTATAGGAATTTGAGTTTATTGGTCATGATTCTGATTGTAGAAGTTTCAGAGCTTAGGTAATGTCTTGATAAATGGCTGTGATTCTCCTTGCAGCTTTGTGTCATGCATCGCCTTCACATGCATATCTGAAAACCAGAGCTTTCTTATATCAGGAGGAGGTGATTCAACTGTGGGTACATAGTTGTTTTAGTATATTGACATGTGCTTTTGTGTCAACAACCTTCTCCTAATGTTGTTTCATTTGTTAAGGTTCGCCTGTGGGACTACCTAAATGGATGTCTCCTTGATACATGTCAAGTCAGAGACAAGGTAGCATCTTGAAGATATCTCTTTGTATCTTTTGTGAAAAGAATGTACACAATCTTTCTGCTCTCAGTTTTCAACATTATTCAATTTACTTTTGTATATAACAGTTCGTGGAACTACTTGCAGATGGAAGAACTCTTAGAACCAAATGAAACAGATGAAAGCAGTCTAGCTATTGCAGATATATGTCCGAGTAATGATGGCTCATTGGTTGCTGTAGCTATTCAAAGGTAAGATTGGCTTGTGGGGTGGTACTTCCCCAAGAAAGCGATAGTAGATAGTATTTATTGTGTTCTAACTTATAACATGGTGCTCTTTTTTCAAACTGCAGTTTCAATGGCATAATGCTTTTATCCTGTGATCTAGTAGCAAAGAAGCTATCTTTCCTATTGGTATGCTTATCAGTACACAATTTTTTGGCCTTCAACTTCAATATGACTCAAATACCCTAAGTCTTGTTTACAAATAAAATTTACCACCAGTACGGTTGATACTGGTTTGTGGTCAGTAGCTGGGTGTTGATTTTTTCTGGGTCGTGCTGATACCATTACTTTATAGGTCTAAACATTTTTTCATGGCAGTTTTTACCTGGTCCTATTTTACTGGTTTAACTGACCAAGAAGCCTGACATGTAACTTATGCAAATATGCCAGTCCTACATTCTTACTATCTAGTAGTCGACCGTCTTACTGGGTACGGTAATCGTAAAGCTGATGAACATTTTTGCATTTGTGAGGCTCAATTACATAGAAGTCTTTTGTGTCTTAATTGCTCGACAATTGCTTATTATGTACCACATTGATGAGCCGAGGCCCCTTATCCAATTGCAGATGATTACAATGGAAAAGAGCTATATTCTAACCAGGGGTCGCAGATGAGTCTCAGTCTTGGGCCCATCTATCTGTGGGCAGGGTCAACAAAACCATGCAGATGAAAATTGCTGCTGCTTTTTTCCTCCTCGCCTGCTGCCCTGTACCAAGCTAAACCTGTTCCACGCTGCATGGCTGCATGTCCACCGTGGTCCGGATGCTGGATGCACATAGCAGCAGAACCTCGCCCTGGCGTCCGGTGCTGCGCACCTGCTCTCGCGCGAAGGGGCGAGCAAACGCAGGAGGAGCCGGCACTCTTTAAGAAACCCGGATGAACAAGCTAAGGAACCCCGAGCTCCAATTTGGAAGGCACGAAGTTCACAGGACTATACTTGGAAACATCCTGGACGTAACGAGTTCTGTTGTTCGATGCAAAATTCCCTGGAGATATGTGAAAGATCTATGCCGAACAAGGGTAGGCGGCCGTTAGGGGCTGGGGGAAAAAAATGTTCGTCTTGCTGCCACGGCAAACAATGCATGTGCGGTGGCCGTCCGTTCCAGCTCGGTGAAACCATCGGACACGTCACCGGAGCTTTCAGCAGAAGCAAAGAGAAACAGAAACCTTGTCCTCACCGGTGTCACGTCGCCGATCACGTCGGGCGACGAGGGCTCGGCCAGGAAAGAGACAACGGGCCCGAATAATCTCCGCGCGCTCTTCATTGGCTGGACCCGGGGAGCAGACTGATGCTCAGCAAATCTGATCGGTTCAGTTATAGGAGTGAACATCTCAAATTGACAACTCTTTCGTGCCGCTGTGTGTCCGTGCAGTGTGTCGTGTGGTTAGTCTTGCTCCAATGTTCTTGGCATGTTCTTGAGATCGAAGATCCAGGAGATGATCCTGAGAAGGAGGTCGAGGTCGATGAACAGCAGCGCCGGCGCGCAGCGGAGCCATGTCCCCGATCAGCTCGCGAGCTCGTCAACGGTTCCATGCGACGGCGATAGCGGCGGGGCCGGCGCCGGCGGCAGCAAGAGCGCCACCGCGCGTGCCCTGTTCGCCTCGCCGAGGCTGTTGCACTCGTCCTCCCTGCCCACCGGCACTGTCTTCGCCAAGAGCCCCGTGCCGGACGCCGAGTCAGAGACGGCCTTCTCCGTGAGCCCGACCTCCGTGCTCGACGCGGCGGCGTCCTTCAGGTCGGGCTCCGATTGTTGGCAACAGAAGCAAGTGCCGGCCGTGGCGGGACAACGCCCTGCACGGCCTCGCGGACGTGCTGGACTGCGGCGACCAGAAGCAGCAGGAGCGGGTCGTCCTCGCCGCGACGTCGCCGTCCCTGCTGGGCTGCTGGTCAGGTCGTGCTCCCTGGACCGCCGCGTCGAGTTCGGCGTCAAGAACAAGAGCTCGTGGCTGCCCCTCCACGCCAGCAGCGGACGCGAGGCCACGCCGCCGGCGCCGGCCGATCCGGGGGAGATGGAGCCGTCGTCGGAGGACTACACGTGCGTCATCTCCCGCGGGCCGAATCCCAAGACGGTGCACATCTTCGGCGACCGCGTCGTGGAGGCCGGCGCCGCGGACGCGAGCGGCACCGGCACGGAGAGCTCGCCGCGGCCGATCAATCAGCCAGCGCGCGGCGACAGGGGCTTCTTGAGCCTGTGAACGATCGATGCGTGCGTAGCCTGATGCCTTAGGTAAAGAAATTGAGCCTGCTGAGTGCTATAGCCTTGATGATGCCGTATTGTATTGGTTGTTCTTCAGTCTGATCAGATGATCATAGATGTTTTGTTGATCAGATGATGTACTAGACGTTTTGTTCAGGTTGAGCTGAAGCTGTTATATTAATTAAAGTTGAGTAAATTTCATCATATTGTTACTAGAGAAACTTGTAAATCCTCTACCTGTAAACTAGCTCCTGATAGCTGAACTACTATGTGATGATTTTTACCTCCAAACTACTCAAGAGTCCTGACTCTTGAACTAAGTTTGTGTCTGCAGATAGCACAGGCAGATCAACCTTGACAGACACAGAACAGAGAGCTTCAGAAAACTTCCAAAATCTGACAGTAATTCAGAACATCTTTCCAATTCTGACAAAAGCTCAAAACATTTCCCAACAAATCCAGCACGAAACCATACTAATTTCTTCACTTGAAACTATACTCTAAACTCTAGAGCATGCCATTTGCCATGAGGCAAGCCTCCAATCATTGATGGGTTTCTTGCGGCATTAACCCATGGAAACGAGTCCAATGATTGGTGTCTCTTGTGGCGAAGCCCTGCCTCTGCCCTGCTCGCCCAGACCAGACGATCGATCGGCACCGGGCCACTTGAACGGTGCCTCGTCGTCGTCGAGGGGCCCGCACGGGTTCTCAGCTTGTTTAGTTCGCAAAAGTTGCATTGGGAAACATGTTGCGAGAGAGGGCACTTTTTAAATGCATTACTTTTACGAAACTTGCACGAACTAAACAAGGCCTCACTCAGCAAGCGGTTGCAGCTGACCTCGGGGATCCGTGTCGCTGCCCTGTGGGGTCAGGCCCCTCGTGCTCCCTACGCCTGGCCATTTGGTATCATCTGATCTCCGGGA
Organism: Alloteropsis semialata; assembly: GCA_004135705.1. NCBI lineage: Eukaryota > Viridiplantae > Streptophyta > Magnoliopsida > Poales > Poaceae > Alloteropsis > Alloteropsis semialata. Next base: position 41,150,567 of record CM014278.1, read on the forward strand.
GTGTTTCAGTTTCTCTGTCAAGCTTCCTTTCCATGACGGCGACCGGTTTGAAACCGATGCCCATAGTGTGACGGGCATTGCCTGAGCATTGAAACCTCTCTCTTTCTTGCAGGCCATCATATTCGTGATGATTACGAGCCTGAGCACCAGGGATTTTTTTTGACGAGTTTTAGCTTCAGCTGTGGCGAGAAATTCCTGCAAAATGTTTTGGCTAGATTAGTAGTACCTTTTCAAGGGTGGTGACTCGGCGATGCAATTGTTGTTTGACTTTTTATGGGAGTAGATTAATAAAAGGAAAATTGAGCTGTGGCGACATCCATCACAAATTCACAATATTTGTCACTGTCAGGCGCGGCGAAGTTGAGAACATACCACTGGCCGCGGCGAAGTTGAGAGCGGAGCACACATTCTGGTGCTTGCAGGAGACGTCCATGCTGAAGGGGTGGTAGAGGTGGTGTAGAGGATGGCGGAGTACCCTTGAACGGTTTGAGGACTCCGACATGGAAGACGTCATGGATGCGGGAGCCAGCAGGGAGCTGAAGACGGTACGCGACGTCTCTGATGCATTCCACCACTTGAAAAGGACCGGCGAAGCGGGGACTGAGCTTGCCACGAGGTGGAGGAAGCAAGGACTAGGTTGGGCGATGCTGAATGCGAAGCCAAACCCAATCATCGACGGCGAACTCCAGTTGGTGGTGTTTGGCGTCATAGTGCTTCCTGGCATAGTTCTGTTCTTGGAGTAGACGTTAGCGGACGTCTTGGAGGAAGGCATCCCTGTCTTGGAGGAGAGTGTCGACCATTGCCGTGCGTGCCAAAGAAGGAGTGTACGACAAAAGGGAAGGTGGGGCGCGACCATATACAACCTGGAATGGAGTGCAGCAGAGCGCCGTGTGGTATGATGTGTTGTAAGCATATCCTGCCCAAGGGAGCCAATCAAGCCAAGCTCGGGGATGGTCGCCGGTGATACATCTCAGGTACATGGCGATGGATTTATTGACTGCCTTGGACTGGCCATCGGATTGGGGATGGAATGCTGTACTTAGGCAGAGTTTAACCCCAGCAAGATTGAAAAGGTCCCGCCAAATATGTCCAGTAAACACTGGGTCTCGATCACTGATAATAGTGTTTGGGAAACTATGGAGGCAGACAATCTCAGTGAAAAAGGTGCGGGCGACTGAAGCTGCTGTGTAAGGATTGCCAAGTGGTATAAAATGTGTGAACTTAGAGAAACGATCAACCACTGTAAGAATCACACTCTTGCCATGAACTTTTGGTAAGCCCTCGAAAAAATCCATGGACATGTCGGACCATGAAGGAACCGTGACACCCTAAGAAGAGGGGGGGGGGGTTGAATTAGGTGTTCTAAAACTAAGGCTCCAAGCACATATAAAAACCTATTCCAAATTATATCTAGATGTGCATCAGACCATTGAAAGTTGTCCTTACGGAGCAAACTCGTCAGAGGGGCAGCCAATGTACCAAAATCCTTTATGAATGTTCGGTAATAACCTGCTAAACCAAGAAATCCATGGAGAGCTCAAGCAGAAGTTGGTTGAGGCCAAGATTTCACTGCATCCACCTTGTCGTTGTCCATGGCGACTCCCTGTTCAGATATCACATGGCCCAAGTATTGGACTGAAGAGGTGGCAAAGGAGCACTTTGATCTTTTGACTTGCATATGGTGCTCCCGAAGAGTTGTGAGAACTGCCCTCAAGTGTTTTAGATGGTCGGACCAAGAGCTGCTGTAAATCAATATGTCATCAAAGAAGACAAGCACACATTTGCGATGGAACCTTTGGAGGACTGAATTCATCAAACTTTGGAAATGTGCTACTCGTCATAACATAGCGTGTGCTGAACTTTTGGAGGACTGAATTCATCAAACTTTGGAGCACGTGATTCCCATCATAACATAGCGTGTGCTGCGAAAATGCGAAATTAATGTGCTGCACATAAAACATGTACAAACGTATCTGTACTATGCACATCCAGGCCAGTACATGACAGATAGATTTTTTTTTTAGAAAACGTGCTTGGCACGTATTTCATTAAGAGGAGTTTTAACAGTGCAACTTACAAGAAATAAAGACAAAGACAACCACAAGGACAAGGAAAAAGGAAGGACGACAACAAGACAACAACAACACACACGACCTAGAAACCTACAAACAAATAAGAAGGAGAAACTAAAACTACGCTCCGGCGCCCCACCGAGGAAAGAGGATGAATCGCAGATCCCGAAAGCCAGCTAGCGACCAAACGCGCGCGACCTCCAAGATGTTCAGCGTGAGAACGACTGACTGAAGAGCCGACCTGTCGAAGACCCAGTGATTCCTTTCCTTCCAAAGGCTCCCAGCGACCAAAAGGACTAGAGTATCAAAACCTTTCCGAGCGACCTTAGGGACTCTCTTACGCATGAGCGACCACCAATCCACTAGTGGCGATTCCCTAGAAGGGGATAGGTTGGACAGGTTCACCCTCCCAAGGACCCTGAACCACGTTTCGATGCTATGCACACATCCAATTAGGAGATGGTCAATAGTCTTCGGCTCTTGTGCACAAAACGCACAGACATCGTCATCTCTAAGGTCGTGACAGCGAAGCCTGTTGGATGTCCATGGGCGACCAAGCAGTGCCAACCAGATGAACAGCCGGCACTTGTTAGGCGTCTTAAACTTCCTCAAGAGCTTACATCCCGGGATGGAGGACTGCCCCAAGAAGAAAGCCCTGTAAGCACTCGCCGAGGTGAAAACGCCATACGGGGTCCACTTCCAAATGAAGCGATCATCATGCGAGGGGTCCAGGGTGCGACCAACGATGATTCTCCAGAGATTCAGGTATTGTAGGATAGCGGCAGGAGAGAGTGCCCCGATAATGTCCTTTACCATCTTTTTGTGACCAAGACTTGCGCGACCGTTCTATTTTTAAGTGCCCTCGGTGAGGCTGCCAAGACCAGATTAGGTGCGATGGCCGCCACCGAAGCACCCCCCCAACCACTTATCAATCCAAAACTGAGCTAGTAGACCATTACCCACCTCAACGGTAATGGAGGACTTGAACAAAGCAAGAGCACGAGGATCAGACTTAGGGGGGATAGCTGTTGTTGACGGTCCTTAAATGCCAATTTTGACCGTCAACTCTTGCAGAGAATATGTCAAATATAATCATCAAACATAGTGATAGGGTTTATATCTAATCAATTTCATGAGTTTTGGTGAATATGTGAATGCAGGAACTAATTGGCAAAAGAGGAGAACATTTGGGCTCTGGGCCAGGTCGGCCGACCACCCTAGGTCGGCCGACCTGGGCCCAAGCCCAATGGAGCCCATATTTGGCTGCAACAAAGAAACACCGACCTGGGCCCAAGCCCAATGGAGCCCATATTTGGCTGCAACAAAGAAACACACTCCAGGACCATCATAGTCGTTGATTCCATGACGGTTGGATCCAAGAGATGGGAATGGTCCAAGGGGAGGTCACATGGATTGAGGGACCCATCAACACAACTAAATGTACTCAATTCGAGCCAACCCACACAGAACCGACCTTAGAACCCACGTGGAAGAGACTCAGAGGAAGATGGGCCCGAGGGGAGCCAAGACCAGGTCGGCCGACCTGGCACGTCGGCCGACCCCCAAGGGCAACGAAATCGGTCCCCCTTTGACGACCAGCTCCATACCGCCTCCGAGAGTCCATCCCGGCCGTGCATCACTCAAGTCAGTGCATCCTAGGGTCGGCCGACCTAGGTGGATCGGCCGACTTGGTCCCGAGGCCAAACGGCCTCAACCGCCTCGAGGTGCCTCTCCACCGTCCTACCAAGGTATAAATAGATGGCCTCGGCTCCAGTTCAACACACACCAGAAGGAAGAGCTCCATTTGCTACAAGTTATAGTCTTAGTTAGTAGTGAAGTAGTCTTAGGAGTCGAGCTTCTACGGGCTTCCGAAGGAGTCTTGGTAAGTCTAGAGCTTAGTTATCTTGTATCTTTTGTTTACTTATAAGACTTTGAGCTTTAATGGAATTGCTATCTTGCTTATGTTATTTGGCTTATTGCCTTATTTGTTCATCATAAAAGTTGTATGTCCTGCACCTTAGTTTAGGTGATGCATGTTATGGCAATGGCTCAATGTACCGCAAGGTTGCTCTGTTTAGGTGGACAATAAATAGAGTTTATTTCATATGGCAAACATGGTGTTTGGTATATGGAATAACATTGGGGATACCCTACCCCACGCATTCAGAGGTAGCCCCCGGATGGTGATAGCCCCGTTGGGCCTTTGTAATCCTTGCCGTTTGGGTTTGGGCGTTTGCAGGCCTTCGTGATAAACATCATGACAGTACCCTTGAATGAGGGGATCCCATAACTTCTCGATTTGCCTTCTAACATGTGTCCCTTGCTGAGCTTGTATAGTGTACACTTATAATGTATGCAACTCATAATTGAGAAGTATATAGAATCCCTGGTTCTCTCATAGGATCTTCATATTAACTAGACTTACATATTTGAGCAATGAAACCTTCTGTGTGTCACACTACCCTCTTTATCAATGTTTACCCCTTGCTGGACTTTGGTATATTAATAGTGTTATGATTGAATACAATGGATAACTACTCTATTCAACCACCGCCTTCCCTGTGGATTCAATACCCTGAATACTTCCAGGTGAAAGCTACAACGGTATCCGTGCGCTTGCGGATTTATCTGCGACCGTAAGAAATACCAACAGCTGCCTAGGACAGTGTTGGGTCAGTTCTCTGGAGCCAATTCCATCTCAAATGAAGTGACCATCCTAGAACGGTTATATTTAAGAAGCCCAGCCTCCATCTCCAGAGGCCTGCACACTCTAACCCAAGCGGCCGCATAGTGACCCCCCGACATCACCTCCATACCTCTCCAAAAGAAGGCCTTCCGGATACGGTCAATGGAGTCAATCATCCATTGCGACAAGTTCATAGCAATGGACATGTAGATGGTAGGCGAGGTAAGAGTGATCTTGGCTAAGATCATACGACCACTTCGGTTAAGCAGTTTACCTCGCCATGCAGGTAGCCGATCTGCGACCTTATCGACTAGGGGCTACAAGTCAGCCTTAGAGAGCCCCGTAATGGAGAGCGGCAGGCCTAGTTAGCGGCAAGGGAAGGTCCCGACTTCGCAGGGCAGTAAAACACGGATAGACTCAAGCTCATCTGCCGAACAACGAATCGGGAACAACTGGCTTTTACTGAAGTTGGTACGCAATCCAGAGGCCTCCTCAAAGACCCGC
>CM014278.1:41162385-41193273 GCA_004135705.1 Alloteropsis semialata
AATGGAGATGTATGTGGGAGATTGTATCAATGTTGTGATTGATTCTTTGAATGATTCGAGTAATTTGTTGATTTTGCATTCAATGTTTTTGATTGATTTTTCGATCGATTGAACATTGCATCTGTGGGAAAAGATGGGAACGGGATGACGAAGGGAGGGGAACGGGAAACACAGACCGTGGTGGGACCGTGGGGGGTGGCGGATCCGCCAGTGGCTGTATTTTTTTTATTCGACAAAAACACCTTTAGTCCCGGGTAAATACCCGAGATTAAAAACTCCCACTTTTAGTCCCGGATGGTTAGTCCCGGTTGAAGAAACTGGGAATAAAAGAGGTTGGCAACCGGGACTAAAAGCAGCGTTTCCAGTAGTGTGAATTCTCAAATACTGACGCTTATATTCACGATCACAGTATGTTACGCTCCAAAAAGTTTAAATTAGGTGACGACATTGATCGACATCGCCGTTGCAATGCTGTTTTTCTTTTGTTCATGTTAAAGGTGCTGAGGACCGCGTCTAAGGCCACGCCTAACATGTTTACTTGGGTGATGGCTTTTCAGGCAAGATAGGATCGGATGCCACCATGGCTAAAAGTTGGATGCCCTGTAGGTGTCAGAGTGACCTGTAGAGGTTACCATAGCCACAAGAGAGAGGAAGAAAGGAAACTAAAAAAGGGAGAGAGAGAGAGAGAGCAAACAGCAGACTGCGGTAAAAAGATGGCAAAAAGATGAAGCGGCCTTATGTGCTTGTGTTGGGAAAGTAGCTGCCTCAATTACACAGGTGCCTAGGTGGAAGGAATCTTTTTTCCAGACCACCACTTTTCTTGCGCTGTGTTGGGCCTGGCCTAATTCTGAATCCACGATTTGCACACAGATGGCTTTGTCATGGCATGAGATTGGGGTATAGCCTAGCATATGTTACCTAAAGAAATATTTGTATAGCGACACGCACGGAGGAAAGAGATACATATGAATCTCGATGACCGCGTCTGTACTCTGTACTAGTCTTTCGTAAAAAAAAGTACGACATGTGTTGCAAAACTAAGTGTATATAGTTGGTAAGGTTTTTTGTGGTGAAACCTAGCCATTTGGATTTCAGATGTTCATGTATAATAGGTACCAATGTCATCTGATAATAGGCCTGTCGGATATCAATATCCGACCCTCTCACCGACGGGTGGGACCACGCAGTTTCAGGAAAAAGATGGGCATAAGAAAACCCGAAGAACATCGGATTAAGGGAGGATCGGTTTTTCCCTGACTCAGCCGACCCTCATCCGTCTCGGTCGACTCCCATCCGTCTCGGTCGACTCCCGTCCGCCTCGGCCGACCCGTGTCCGCCTCGGCCGACCCACGTCCGCCTCGGCCGACCCCCGTCCATCTCGGCCGACTCCCGTCCGCCTCGGCCGACCCTCGTCCGACTACCTAGAACGCCCGAGTAGTTCTCCGATTCGCCCGACAGGTTCTCCGCCTCCGAGTGGTCTCCGACTCCTCGGGTGAAACTACCCGGCCATACCCCAACCCTTCCGGCGCCGTACCCACTTGGTACCCGCCTCGTCAGAACATGATGGGCGTCTGACCTACGCCACGGCAGCCACAGTGGCGCCCGTCTCGTCCCAACAGGAGCGCTACAGTCTGAAAAGGAATGCATGCGCTACACCTGGCGTCTAAGTACGACCCCGGGCGTCCTCGGGCGACACCTGGAGCGCCCGAGGACCACGAGCAAGTCAACTACGACCCAGGAACCACCCGGGAGCTTACCCAGGAAGGCATCGACTCCAACCACCTGGGATGTACGACTCCGGGTCCGACGGGACGCCCACTCCGTCAACACCTGCTCCCTGTACGGCTCGGCGAGCGACGCGACTGGAAGCTCTCGGGAACAGTAACTCCCCTTGTAATTTTCTTCTTTTTACCCCCCGCTCCCTTCTCCCCTTGAGGCTATAAAAGGGGATAAGGGGACATCGGGTGAGGGAGGCTCTTCTTCGGACACTGGTAGAACACGCTCACTCTCACCGCTCAGGGACTTGGGATCTTCTCCCTCTCCCGACTAGTTTGTACACCCCCACTGCAGACTAGGACGACGAAGAAGAACACACGACACACACACCTGAACACCCACGCTTAGACGCACTCAGAGACTTGGGAGCCCTTCCCTCTCTCGACCGCTTGTAACCCCTACTACGAGCAACGCGAGTAACACGAGCAGCCTCGAACTGGACGTAGGGCGTTCGTGCCCGAACCAGTATAATCCCTTGTGTCCTCTCGCGAACCATCCGGAGCCCAAACGCGCAATACACTAATTTACTCGTTGGTTATTTCGCACACCGACAGTTGGCGCGCCAGGTAGGGGCCTTTGCGTGTTTCGGCGATCACCAGGCTTTGGATGGCCACCCACGGATCGAGCTGGACTCCTGGGACGCAGCTGCGTCTTGGGAGTTTGGATTTCGTCATCACCGACGCTGGGGACTTGGAGAGAGTCGCTCTAACCCCCCCGGTCGACACTGTTGATGCTGACATCGCGACCGCCACCGAGGCCCTCGCGGACATCGGCATCAACGCCCCTGGCGACGAAGCCGGCAACCCCCGCTCGAGGGCCAACGAGGCCCCACCGTGGGAGCAGCACGAGATCTTCCGGGGGCCACGACCCACGCAGGAAGACGTGCGCTGTACCAGGTTCGCCCTGGCGAACGTCGCTACTCAGCTTCTGGGAGGAGCCCCTCTCCCCCGGAGATGCTGAACTACATCCCACCGTATGCGGTCCCATACGGTCTGCGCAACGCGGCTGAAGTCGTGTCCCGCCTGGCGACACGCCTCCTAAGCCCCACCCCGGCGGACAGCGAGTTCGTCGGGGTGATCGATCATGTCTCCGAATCGGTTTTCGACCTGCTGGACGATCCCGTTTCGGAGACATCCGATACGCAGCTCGTCGGAGAAAGCCACCACCCCTCCCGGGAATGCTTCATGGCGGACCCTCCCGACGGGGAAGGGGGAGAAGCGAGTGAGAGCGGCTCGGGGCCAGCGGGCCCTGACGACGGTCACCCGGTGGCCGACGCGCCCGTTGCTCCCGCTCCGGTTGCAGCCCAAGCCGCGGCAGCGGCAGGACAGCCAGCCCCGCCACGAGCGGCTACACCGCCACGACGCTCCCAAGCCGACGACGTCCGGCAGCGCCGGGAGGAGCTCCAACAGGCTCGCCGCCGGTTGGAGCAGGAGCGGGTGCGGATCGAGCAAGAGCGGGAGCGCATCGAGCGCGAGCTCCTGCAGGACAGAGACGCGGCTCCGGCGCGGGAACGCGCTCGGGACGTGCAGCGCCAAATCGTCGACGATGACGGCGTCCCGCCCCCGTGTTTCGCCCACGCCGGGCAGAACATAGCCGCGGCTGCCATGCTCGTGAGAGGGCTCCCCCCGCCGGTGACCCCGGAGGCCCGCAAGGCGCAGCGAGAACTCGGCGAGCTGCTGGAGCGAGCCGCGGCGCAGCAGGCCGAGAGTTCGCAGTCGCGACGACGAGCGTCGCAGGGGGCCCACCGCGGAGCCTCGAGGCAGCCGGCCGCCGGGCGCGGCGGACACGCCCAACAAGGTGTCTCGGTGCACCAGCCCCGTCCTCCCGGGGACGCGCTTCCGGTCCGACAACGTGTCGGCCCGATCCAGGACGCTCGGAGCATACTGGACGCACGCCGGCGGCGACCTCCCGCGGGCGAACCCGAGCGACCGCGAGGACGCGTTCCCCGACGAGGCGGCCGGTATGACGACGACGACGGGGACGAGAGGACGCCGAGTCCGGAGGCGCCGGGACCGCGGGCTTTCAGCCCGCGGATCCGTGTGGCTCCTCGTCCCGCCAACTTTAGAGCCCCGTCGAACTTCCCGAGGTACGACGGGGAAACCGACCCCGAGCTCTGGCTCGAGGATTACCGACTCGCCTGCAGAGCCGGAGGAGCTGACGATGATGACTTCATCATCCACAACTTGCCGCTCCATCTGGCCGACTCGGCGCGGGCCTGGCTCCAGCATGTCCCCGCCGGACAAATTGGCAGCTGGTCCGACCTGAGGGAGGTCTTTGTGGGTAACTTCCAGGCGACCTATAACCGCCCTGGAAATCCATGGGATCTCAGGAGCTGCAGGCAGAAGCAGGGGGAGACGCTACGGGAGTACATCAGGCGCTTCTCCCGGCAGTGCAACGAACTCCCCAACCTCGCTGATGCCGACGTCATCGGGGCGTTCGTCACCGGGACGACGTGTAAATCCCTCGTCCACAAGCTTGGGCGGAAGAGTCCCCGCACCGCGAAGGAGCTGCTTGACATCGCTACAAGCCACGCGGCCGGCGAGGAAGCAGTGGGGGCCATCTTCCATCAGTCCGCCGACCCCAAGGGTAAGCAGACTGAGGAGGCGGAAGGAGGCCCATCGGGGCCCCCCGCCAAGAAGAAGAGGAAGGGCAAGGGCAGGCGGCACGACGACGAGGCCGCCATGGTGGCAGCCGCCGACCCGAAGCCGACCCTCAAGCCTCCGACTGGGGAGGTCCCCGACCACTTCGAGAAGAAGTGGAACGGGCCCTGCCCGAATCACGGGTACCCCGTCAAGCACCTGTACAAGGACTGCTCCCTCATGAAGAAATTCATGGCAGAGGGCTCCCGCAAGCCGGCGCCTCGGTCGAAGAGGCCCGACCCGGCCCTGCAGGAGCCGGGGGCGGACCAGAACATGGACGCCGACCCCTATCCGGAGCCGGACGGCTGCCTGATGATCTTCGGCGGCACGGAGGCGTCCGTAAGCAAAGGGCGAGCCAAGGCGGAGCGCCGAGAGGTGTACGCCGCCGAGCCGGCCACTCCGAGCTTCCTCAAGTGGTCGGAGGCGCCCATCACCTTCGATCGAACCGACCATCCGCAGTTCGTCCCGAGGCCGGGCAAGTACCCCCTCGTGGTTGATCCGGTCATAGGTCGGAAGCGCCTCACCAAGGTGCTGATGGACGGCGGGAGCGGGTTAAACATCCTCTACGCCGACACGCTCGACTCCATGGGGATTGACCGCGGGCGCGTTCGCCCGACCGGGGCGCCCTTCCACGGGGTAGTCCCTGGTAAACAGGCCGTCCCCCTTGGGCAGATCGATCTGCCCGTCACGTTTGGGTCCCCGACCAACTTTCGGACGGAGACCCTCACATTCGAGGTGGTAGGGTTTCACGGCGCCTATCACGCCATTTTGGGCCGCCCATGCTACGCGAAGTTCATGGCCGTTCCCAACTACACTTACCTCAAGCTCAAGATGCCGGGGCCGAAGGGGGTGATCACGGTGGGGTCGTCATTCCAACGGGCCCATCAGTGCGAGGTGGAGAGCTGCGAGCTGGCATCGGCCATCATCGCATCGACAGAGGAGTTGGATCCGATCAAGGCGCGCCTCGTCGAAGAGGCGCCAGACTTCACCCAAGGCCTGGCGTCGTTCGAGCCGCTTGAGGGCACCAAGGAGGTCCAACTGGACCCCGACCACCCGAGCGCAAAGGTGGCGCGGATCGGGACCAAGCTGTCCCCGAAATAGGAAGGCGCGCTCGTCGACTTCCTCCGCGCGAACGCTGACGTGTTTGCGTGGAAGCCCTCGGACATGCCGGGCATCCCGAGGGAAGTCGCCGAGCACTCCCTGGACATCCGAGCCGGGTCCCGACCCGTAAAGCAGCGCCTGCGGCGCTTTGATGACGAGAAGCGCAAGGCAATCGGCGAGGAAATCGCAAAGCTCCTGGTGGCTGGCTTCATCAAGGAAGTGTATCATCCCGAGTGGTTAGCTAACCCCGTCCTTGTACGAAAAAAGAACGGGAAATGGAGAATGTGTGTCGATTATACTGCCCTTAACAAAGCGTGCCCAAAGGATTCCTTTCCATTGCCGCGCATAGATCAGATAGTCGACTCGACCTCAGGGTGCGAAACCCTGTGCTTCCTTGATGCGTATTCCGGATACCACCAAATCGCGATGAAGGAGTCCGATCAGCTCGCGACCTCCTTCATCACCCCGTTCGGATCGTACTGTTACGTGACGATGCCGTTCGGGCTCAAAAACGCCGGCGCCACCTACCAAAGGTGTATGCTTAGGTGTTTCGACGAACTCATCGGACCGACCGTTGAGGCGTACGTGGACGACATCGTTGTCAAGTCCCGACAGGCCGACCGACTCGTGGCCGACCTGGAAAGCACGTTCGCCAAGCTTAGGGCGAACAGTGTTAAGCTCAACCCCGAGAAATGCGTCTTTGGGGTACCCAGGGGGATGCTCTTAGGTTTCATCGTGTCCCGCCGAGGGATAGAAGCCAACCCCGATAAGATCAACGCCATAACCCGGATGGGCCCGATTCAGAACCTGAAGGGGGTTCAGCGGGTCACGGGGTGTCTGGCCGCCTTGAGCCGGTTTATCTCGCGCCTCGGCGAAAAAGTCCTCCCGCTGTACCGCCTCTTGAAGAAATCTGAGCGGTTCAACTGGACGGATGAGGCCGAGACCGCACTAAACCACATCAAGGCAATCTTGACAAATCCTCCGATCCTGGTCTCGCCGAACGACGGCGAGCCTCTTCTCCTCTACATCGCTGCCACCACACAGGTGGTGAGCGCGGCGTTGGTAGTGGAACGCGAAGAAGAGGGGCACGCCCTCAAGGTGCAGCGCCCGGTATACTTCGTGAGCGAGGTGCTCGCCGACACCAAGACGAGGTATCCGCAGATCCAGAAGTTGCTGTACGCCGTTCTCGTCTCCAAGAGAAAGCTCCGCCACTACTTCGACTCGCATCCGGTCACAGTAGTGAGTTCTTTCCCTCTCGGTGAGATTATAAATAGCCCGGACTCGACGGGTCGGATTTCGAAATGGGCTATGGAGCTGATGGGTCAGGGCATTACTTATGCCCCGCGCACAGCCATCAAGTCCCAAACCCTCGCCGACTTCGTCGCGGAATGGACCGAGGTCCAGCTGCCCACGGCCCCTGTTGATCAGGAGTACTGGGTCATGTACTTTGACGGCTCGTTGACTCGGACGGGAGCAGGGGTCGGCTTAGTTTTCGTTTCGCCTCTCGGGGTGCGAATGAAATACGTAATCCGGCTACACTTCCCGGCGTCCAACAATGCTGCCGAGTACGAGGCTTTGATCAACGGCCTGAGAATAGCTATCGAGTTAGGAATCCGGCGCCTCGAGATTCGAGGCGATTCCCAGCTCGTGGTCGATCAGGTCATGAAAGAGTCGAGCTGCGAAAGCGAGACCATGGCCGCGTACTGTAAGGAAGTACGCAAGCTCGAGGACAAATTCGACGGCCTCGAGCTCCGGCACATCAAAAGGCGGTTCAACGAGGCCGCCGACGCCCTGGCCAAGAAAGCCTCCGGCCGGGAACCCGTCCCGACCGGAATCTTCGCCAGTGACCAACAACACCCTTCGATAAAGCTCCCCTGCCCTGAGCAGACCGGACCGCGCGACCCCAGTCCCGTGGAACGGGGCGCCCCGGGCTCGGGGGCTGGCGAGAGCGGAACCAAGGCTGCGGAAGGGTCGGGGGCCGGCACCGAGCCGGACGACCGGGCTCTATCCGACCTGCTCGCCCTCGCGGCCGCAACGCTGACCGAGGCCCCGGGACCGAACCCCGGCACCATGGATTGGCGGCAGCCATTCCTCGACTACTTGCTGCGCGAACAGCTCCCGACGGGTAAGACCGAGGCCCGCCGAATCGCACGGCGCGCCAAATCTTACGCCATCCTGCAGGGCGAACTGTACCGACGAAGCCCCACAGGAATCCTACAACGGTGCATTCCCGCCGACCAGGGGGAAGAGCTGTTGAGGGACATCCACGAGGGCGTGTGCGGCCACCACGCCGCTCCTCGCAGCCTTGTCGGAAATGCGTTCCGGCAAGGATTCTACTGGCCGACGGCGGTAAGGGATGCCACTAAGATCGTGCGCACCTGCGAAGGGTGCCAGTTCTTCGCAAGGCAAACACACCTTCCTGCACAGGCTCTCCAGACAATCCCCATCACTTGGCCGTTTGCGGTCTGGGGGTTGGACATGGTCGGGCCCCTCAAAAAGGCGCCCGGGGGCTTCGACCATTTGCTTGTCGCCGTTGACAAGTTCACTAAGTGGATAGAAGTCCGGCCGATCGCGACGATCCGATCGGAAGAAGCCGTCAAATTCTTCCTCGACATCGTTCATCGCTTCGGCGTTCCCAATTCGATCATCACAGACAACGGAACTCAGTTCACCGGGAAGAAATTCCTGCGTTTCTGTGACGAATACCACATACGGGTTGATTGGGCGGCCGTCGGGCACCCACGCACAAACGGGCAAGTAGAGCGCGCGAATGGGTTGATCCTGCGAGGGCTCAAACCCCGGATATTCGAGCGCTTGAAAAAGTTCGGAGGGCGATGGGTCGAAGAGCTTTCGGCGGTGGTTTGGAGCCTGCGCACGACAGCGAGTCGTGCAACGGGTTTCACCCCGTTCTTCATGGTGTACGGGTCGGAGGCCGTGCTCCCGACCGACCTCGACTACGGGTCCCCGCGTGTTCGCGCCTACGACGACAAAGGCAACCAAACCTCTCTCGAGGACGCGGCCGACCAGTTAGAAGAGGCCAGGGAAGTCGCGTTGGCCCACTCGGCAAAATACCAGCAGTCCCTACGGCGCTACCACGCTCGGCGCATCAGGGGCCGAGCTTTCCAAGTCGGCGATTTGGTGTTGCGTCTCGTTCAAAGCAACAAAGACCGGCACAAACTTTCGTCGCCCTGGGAAGGCCCGTTCATCATCTCCCAAGTCCTCCGACCCGGCTCGTACAAGCTGAAGAACGAACAAGGAGAGGAGTACGCCAACGCCTGGAACATCGAACAGCTACGTCGTTTCTATCCCTGATTGTTCTAGGCTACTTTCCTTATTCGTTAGCTTTTTCATTTTCGTTTCAATGAGCGACGCCCGACCCTTGCCCACCGGCCAAGGGTCGGACGTCACTCGGGGGCTAACCTGCGTCCCCCGGGTCCTTGACCCTCGGCATATTCGTGTACTCAACACTAAGCAAAAAGGGATCACCGGATAACAAAGTGGCGTGCGCTCGCCGGTCGGAATGCCAAAAGGACAACGGCCCCAGAGGCAACGGTTCTAAAGGCTCACTGGCGAACCCATTTTAGTCCGGACGCGCCCTGACGGCTTAATCAGAGAAACACGAAAGGCCGAGTGTTAACGAACGCAGACGCTTAAGTTCATTACAAGAAATGAGTTTAACTGTCTGAAACTAAAAGAAAAACCAAAAACTAATCAAGGCGCCGTCCACGGCCCTTCTTCCTTCGCAGTCTTGGTGGCGAGCACGGACGACAGCGGCGACACCTCCTCCTCGAGCGCGACCATATCGTCATACGTCGTGCCGGGAGCGAACCCATCGGCAAGGTACTCCAAGCCGATCTCGGAGTAGTGAGAGCGCGCCACGGCGAAGGCACGGCGCACCCCAAGGAAAAGCCCATCACTGGCCATGGCTCGGGCCCGAGCCGGAATGCGCCCGACGTCGATGAGCAGCGAACTTGGCCCCCGATCCGACCGCACCCGGAGCTCGCTGAGCACAGTGCCGACCGCCACCCGAAGCGCGTCGTACTCGTCCCCCTCCTTCTGCAGCGTCGCCTCGAGATTGCGCGCCTCGGATTTAAGGCGCTCAATTGTGGCGCGATCCGCCGCCGCTGCTTCAGCCAGGGAGGCACACTGCGCCTCGGCTTCCTCGCGGGCACGCCGCCCAGCATTGAGGGCTCGCCTCGCCGCCTCGAGGTCGCGGGCCTGCCCCTCGACGAGCCTCCTGGCCTCGTCCCGCTCCTCCACCGCCCGATCCATCTGAGTGGTGGTCTCCGCGAGGACGTCGGCGACCCGGTCCCGGTCGGCCCGAAGACGTTCCACCTCGCGGGCCAGGCCTACCCGGACTTGCTCCCGAGCCGCCGAGTCCCTCTCCCAAGAGGCCAGGACGTCGTTCTTGCGCTGGTCGGCTTCATCGGCGTGCTGACACGCCTCCGCAACCCGCCGCCGCAGGGACTCGATCTCCTGGTTCGCCGCGGCCAGCTGCCCCTCGAACTCGCCTCGCGCATCGGCACGGGCGGTGGCGGCTTCTTGGCGGGCGACCGCCAGCTGCTCCCTCAGGGCGTCCCGCTCGGCAGTGACCGAGGACAGTCGGCCCCACGAGTCCTTCTCCCGACGCAGGAAGAGGGACTTGTCCCGGCTGCGGGCCATCAAAGACTGCCGAAAAACAAGTCGGATTCAGAAACCACTTGCGAAAAGAAGAAAGAGGAAAAGCGGACGAGGAAAAACTTACCTCCCCGCAGGGAATGGCGACGTCGCGGATGGCCCCCAGAGCGGAGTTGAGCGACCGAACCGCCAGCTCGACCCCGGCACGAATCCGGGAGGCCTCGTCCCTCTCCTCGGCGTCGTCCAAAGAGAAGACAACGTCTCCCGAGGCGCGGTCGGTCCAGGTGAGACGGGGGCCCCCGAACTCCAAGGGGTCGTCCTCCTGCCGGACAACCTCGCGGCCCTCCGGGGCGTCGGCGGCAGAGCGGGTCCCCTGACCCGAACCCGACCCCGCGGCATCCTCCGTTCTCGCCGCGGGAGGAATAGGCGCCGTCGCCTCGCCCGAACTGGGCGGCAAATCGGTCAGGGCGGCGGTAGCATCGGGCTCGGGAAGGACCCCCTCCTCGCGGTCGGCGACGCTCGGGGACGCGACCGGTGTCGGGTCCCTCCGAGCCTCCTCCTCTGCGACCACTCCCGCCTGGTGGACCTCCCCTTCCTCGCGGTCGGCGGCGCTCGGGGACGCGACCGGTGTCGGGTCCCTCCGAGCCTCCTCCTCTGCGACCACTCCCGCCTGGTGGACCTCCCCTTCCTCGCGGTCGGCGGCGCTCGGGGACGCGACCGGTGTCGGGTCCCTCCGGACCTCTTCCTCTTCCTCCTCCGCCCCCGCCTCGGGCAAAGGCCCGACCCCTCGGGCCGGGGGGATGGAACCCTCCCGGTCACCACCATGACCTTCCTGGTCACGGCTAGGACCGGAGGGCACCCTCTCCTCTTCTTCGGACGCACTCCCGTCCGGCGCTTCCGACTCGGGCGGTGCCTCGTCCTCCACCCCGGCTGGATCATCCGCAAGCGGGAAGTACGCCCCGACAAGGGCCGCCGGGATCGCCCCCGCCGAGTGCGTGAGCACGACGCCCGACACCGCGGTGAGCTGCTGCTCGGGAAGAAGCGGGGCGAGTGTCCTCTCCACTCGGGGGTTGCCCAGGTTAACCCCTCGACCCGCCGCCGTCTCGACGGGCCGGCGCGCGAGCCGCTTGATCGGCGCCAGCGACAGAGGGGTCGCCTGACTCCCTCTCCTGCGAACAAAAGGGCCTTCACGCACTCCCCTCGACATAATCGAAAAAAGATCGACGAGAGAAAGGGGAGAAACTCACCGGTTCGATACGGGGACGTCGCGGGACGGGCGCTTGACTGGCGGAGCCATCTCCGGCCCCGAGCCCTCCTCCCGCGGCCGTTTGCCNGACACCGCGGTGAGCTGCTGCTCGGGAAGAAGCGGGGCGAGTGTCCTCTCCGCTCGGGGGTCGCCCAGGTTAACCCCTCGACCCGTCGCCGTCTCGACGGGCCGGCGCGCGAGCCGCTTGATCGGCGCCAGCGACAGAGGGGTCGCCTGACTCCCTCTCCTGCGAACAAAAGGGCCTTCACGCACTCCCCTCGACATAATCGAAAAAAGATCGACGAGAGAAGGGGGAGATACTCACCGCCTCGATACGGGGACGTCGCGGGACGGTCGCTTGACCGGCGGGGCCGTCTCCGACCCCGAACCTTCCTCCCGCGGCCGTTTGCCCCGGTCGGCCCTCGGCGGAGTCTGCCCTCGGGTCGGGGGAGGAGTCGGCGCGGGTCTGCCGTCGTGTGACGGTCCCGTGACCTCCAGCGTCTCCCGATCGGCCGAGGGCCCGCGCTGGGGGGTCGGACCACTCCACCCGGAACCAGTGGAGGAGTCCGAGGCATACTCAAAGCCCCCCTCAAAGGAGCCTTGGTCCTCCCTCCACAGCCCGTCTTGCCGAGCCTGCCGACGCCGCTCGCGGTACGCCGCCTCGGCCTTCTCGCGGGCCAGCCGCTTCCTCTTCTTCCTCGCCTCCTCCTCCTTCTTCTTCAGGCGGTCGGCCTCCGCGCGCGCACGGTTCGCGGCCCGAACGGCCACGTCCTCGGGAAGTGGGGGCCGGGAAACCCTGAACGACAGGGGGCCCTGAAGAAGAAGAGGGTCAGATAAATCTCCGGATTCGAAAAAAGGACGGCGAAAACCAAGGGAAAAATCCCAACAACTAACCTCGATGAGGGGCACACCCGTGGGGAGCATGATGGGGTGATTCGGCAGCGGGTACCCCGCGGACGAACGCTGGACTGCTTCGCGGAGTCGGGCGCCCATCTCCTCGACGGAGGGTTCCCCGATCGCCATCACGCATCCGGTCCAGTCCGCCGCCAGGGTCATCTGGTCCAACCGCAGAGGGCGGGCCATCAGGGGGAGAACGCGGCGCGAGTGGTACGCCGCGATGATCCCGGGGCCGGTAACCCCGCGCTCGCGAAGCCGGGCGACCGCGTCCCGGAGTCCGGTCACGTGAGGCCGCTCGTCCTGAGGCACGCCCCAATGCCAGCAGTTCAGCCGCCCCTCGATGAGCCTTCCCGTGAAGGCCGGGAGGGGGGCGGCCGGATCGCTCCGCAGGTAGAACCACCTCGGCTGCCACCCCTTATTGCTGGAGATCCACGGGAGCGAGGGGTAGCTGTCGCCCTGTCCGGTGCGCAGCCGCACCCCGGCGCAGCCGTGTGGCCTCGGCCGCCCCTCCGCCTTCACTTCCTCAACGTGGAAGTAGGACCTCCACAAGTTGAAGTGGGGCTCGATGCCGAGGAATCCCTCGCACATGGCGACGAAAACCGCCATGTGGAGCAATCCGTTGGGGTTGAGGTGGTGCAGCTCAATGCTGTAGTAGTACAGGAGCCCGCGGAGAAAGTTGTGGGGAGGAAGTCCCAAGCCCCGCTCGTGGAAGGGCACGAAGGACACAACGTACCCGTCGGGCGGAGCAGGGACATCCTCGTTCCCCGGCGCCATCCACTCCACGAGGTCAGTCCGCCGGCACAGGAGCCCGCGCCCCACCAGGCGCTCAAGCTCTCCCTCCGTGACGGACGAGCGAGACCAGGCCATGACTGGAAAACGAGCGGAAGGGGAAGAAAGGCGGAGGCGATTTGGGGGCGGATGGGCGAAAGGAGAAGAAAAGCTCTCTCTCTCTCTCTTCCTTGCAGGCAGCGGCGGCGGTTCGATGACAGGCGAGCGGAGGAAGGAGAAAACCCGGGGCCCCCTCCTCTCTGCCTTAAATGGGCAGGTGAGGGAGCAGGCGCGACGCCTCGGGTCTCCCCCACGCGCCTCAGCCCGCGGAAGCCACGCGGCCCACGACGCGCGTCCACGCCCCCCACGTCGCCCATGTCCCGAGATTCGCGCCCAGGCTCTCTCTCTCTCTCTCTCTCTCAACCCTTTCGCATTCCAGGTCCCGCCTCTCTTTTATTTATTTTGCGTCCGTTCCTATTCCTTTCTCTTGCGCTTTTTTGCCTTTCAGGAAAAACAAAACAAGCCTGGGCCGTGCTTAGGCCCAAGGGACACGACGCGAAATCGAAAAACAGCCCAAGAGTTCGAAGGCCGGCCCTAGGGTCCGACGGCCGCTCTGAAGCGCCCGAGCGAAGGGGCAGAGATGGGTGGGCCCCTAGCGGCCATAGCCTCGGCACACGGGTGCCGAGGACGCCCGGACCTGCGTTCGAGCCTAAGATTCCTGACCCCATGTATCTCCCCGAAGAGAGGCGACGAGCCCCTGCGATCGGTCGAACGATCGCGGGAACTATGGGAGGTCGGGAAATCTGGGGATTATCCGAGGTCGATCACCAGCTGATCCAACGGTCCTCTCCCGGAGGAGGACCGAGGCCTCGCTCGATCTAGCCCGTTAGTAGCTCACCGGGAGCCGTGTTTCGGCCTACGCGGTAAAACACGAGGCGTGCCCTTACCTTCCGTCCCGCGGAGGGAGCGCGTGAGGGGAAAACGATAAAAAGACGAAACGGCTTCCCGCCCGACCGACTCGGGGGCGCTTGGGGAAGCCGAAATCGCAAAAGAGGCCGACTGCGCGGCCGCAGGAAGACGCCCCGAGTCAACCAGATTCCTTTATTTCTCAAATAAGGGCAAAAAGTACATATGGCCAAAGGCCATGAGGTAACACAAACGGGTTTCGTCACCCTCGGTGACGAAATCAAGCGACGAAGGGAGCAGGAGATCCGACGCAGCAAGAAGGGCCGAACTGCGAACGTCGCAGTCCTTCTTGTAGCATCTCCCCGCCCGCCGACGCCGTGAGGGGAACTCGGCAGAGGATCGCGCCGCGGGGCCGCGACAATGGAGTGTCACCACCGACTCTCTCCGTCGTCCTGGGGCCGATGGTCGCCGGTATCGGCATCACATCGGCGCAAGGGAAAGGAGAGGAAGCGCGCAGGTGGCTGTACACGACCACTGCAACTGCCCTGGCGACGCAAGTCGAGGAGCGGCTTCAGCTCGCCGCGGCACACGACACATCCGGATGCCTGACGGACATGGCGCAACCGCTCGTGCGCCCCCCCTCTCCCATTCCACCGCCACCGAGGCAGCATCAACGGACGGGAGGGGTCGGCAGAGCCAAAGCCGTCCTTCACTTGCGACACCAAGCAGCGCTCCTCCACGCCGGAACTCCCCGAGGTCGCAGTCATTCTTGTGGCATCAGGCGACTAATCTCTCGGCCCCTGGACCAGGGGGACGCCCTCGAGGCGGTTCACCGACCAGGGACCTCATGCTAACAGGAGAAAGAGGAAGCAGGATAGTTGCGTGCCCAGGAAAACGCCCCGGCCGACCCTATTTATAGCCCGAAAAAACCTGAGTCAGCACTCAAGCCGGGTACGGGAACGCGCCGCGTGGCCCTCCATGCAAAGCAACAGAGCGTCACCAACGAACAGTGACCTCAGAAAGGACGACACGACGACTCAGAAGGGAGCCAGTGCCTCTGAAAAAAGCGGACCATGCTCCGGTCCATCGGACAACGCACGGCGTCATCCCGTAGGGACCGCACAGAGATGGTAAACCCAACTTCAGCCTACAGGCGAACCACCGTTCCCCTATAGGCTCGGGGGCTACACCCACCGGGTGCGCTCGCGCGCCCCGGCGGGAAAAAGACAAACTCTACTCCAGCCCATAGGCGAACCAACTGTTCCCCTACGGGCTCGGGGGCTACACCCGGTGGGTGCGCTCGCGCGCACCCCCGAGTGACATATGAACCGGCATCAAGAGAGAGCCTGCACGGAGAACCACCCGTCCTCCGAACAGGCTCGGGGGCTACTGTCGGATATCAATATCCGACCCTCTCACCGACGGGTGGGACCACGCAATTTTAGGAAGACAATGGGCATAAGAAAACCCGAAGAGCGTCGGATTAAGGGAGGATCGGGTTTCCCCTGACTCAGCCCTCGTCCGCCTCGGCCGACCCTCGTCCGCCTCGGCCGACTCCCGTCCGCCTCGGCCGACCCTCGTCCGCCTCGGCCGACCCCCGTCCGCCTCGGCCGACCCCCGTCCGCCTCGGCCGAACCACTCCTGTCGCTATCTCGCCCGACCTCTTTTCGTCTCGCCCGAGTCGGCGTGGGCCCGAGACGAAGTGGAGCGTCCGGAAGACCCGGCGTAAGGATGTGTCACCATACGCCCAAGCCATTTCCCATCGGAGGCCGCCCGACGAGTCTCCGGTTCGCCCGAGGGGTTCTCCGCTCCCGAGTGGTCTCCAGCTCCTCGGGTAAAACTACCCGGCCACGCCCTGTCCCGTCCGGCGCCGTACCCACTTGGTACCTGCCGCGTCAGAACATCATGGGCGTCTGCCCTACGCCACGGCAGCCACAGTGGCGCCCGTCTCGTCCCAACAGGAGCGCTACAGTCTGGAGAGGAATGCATGCGCTACACCAGGCGTCCAAGTACGACCCCAGGCGTCCTCGGGCGACACCTGGAACCCTAGCAGGACACCTGGAGCGCCCGAGGACCTCGAGCAAGTCAACCACGACCCGGGAACCTCCCGGGAGCTTACCCAGGAAGGCATCGACTCCAACCACTTGGGATGTACGACTCCGGGTCCGGCGGGACGCCCACTTCGTCAACACCTGCTCCCTGTACGGCTCGGCGAGCGGCGCTGGTTGAAGCTCTCGGAGGCAGTAACTCCCCTTGTAATTTTCCCTTTCTCACCCCCCCCCGCTCCCTTCTCCCCTTGAGGCTATAAAAGGGGACCGGGGGACATCAGTGGGGGGGAATTCGAACACTGGTTGAACACTCGGACACTACACGCAACACACTCACTCACACCGCTCAGGGACTTGGGATCTTCTCCCTCTCCCGACTAGTTTGTACACCCCCACTGCAGACTAGGACGACGAAGAAGAACACACGACACACATACACCAGAACACTCACGCCTAGACGCACTCAGAGACTTGGGAGCCCCTCCCTCTCTCGACCGCTTGTAACCCCTACTACGAGCAACGCGAGTAACACGAGCAGCCTCGAACTGGACGTAGGGCGTTCGTGCCCGAACCAGTATAATCCCTTGTGTCCTCTCGCGAACCATCCGGAGCCCAAACGCGCAATACACTAATTTACTCGTTGGTTATTTCGCACACCGACACATCCATTGCGACAAGTTCATAGCAATGGACATGTAGATGGTAGGCGAGGTAAGAGTGATCTTGGCTAAGATCATACGACCACTTCGGTTAAGCAGTTTACCTCGCCATGCAGGTAGCCGATCTGCGACCTTATCGACTAGGGGCTACAAGTCAGCCTTAGAGAGCCCCGTAATGGAGAGCGGCAGGCCTAGTTAGCGGCAAGGGAAGGTCCCGACTTCGCAGGGCAGTAAAACACGGATAGACTCAAGCTCATCTGCCGAACAACGAATCGGGAACAACTGGCTTTTACTGAAGTTGGTACGCAATCCAGAGGCCTCCTCAAAGACCCGCAAGATCTCTTTGACTATGAGGAAATCGGAAGCGACTGGCGACACAAAAATGATGACGTCATCTGCATACAAGGAAGCGCGGTAGGGTAGCGCCATATCACCCAACAGTGTGAGTAGCCCACGACTAGGGCTGGACAAAATGCTCGTGGCTCGTTAGCTCGCTCGGCTTGTGACTTGCTCGGCTCGGCTCAGCTCGGCTCGTTGTGTTTTGTAAACGAGCCGAGCTGGACTTTTAGCTCGTTTGTATAACGAGCCGGCTCGAGCCAGCTCGCGAGCGGCTCATGAGCTCGGCGAGCTGAGGGCAAACCGATGGGCCAGCGGCCCAAAACAAGCATCCTAGCCCAATCCTCGGTGGTCCACAAAGTCCAAAGAGAACCCTAGCCGTTCCCTCTGTCCGCGTCAGCCACTTTCCCCTCTCGCGCATCACGCACCCACACGGGCGCCGCCGCTGCGCCGGGCACAAGATCTAGAGAGCATCATCTAGTCCCGTTTCCATCCCTCCCCTCCCCTCCGCGATGCTTGCGAACTCTGCTCTACTCCAAGGATGTTGATCACAGTCTGATGGCCAGGAAGGAAGATGAGGTCCTGCGTGCGAGCCTCGAAGCCGCATCTGGACAGGTTGGTTCATGGTGGAAATTCGTTTTCTTGCCAGGATTTTGATTCTTTGTTTTTTCTTTGGTCTTGCCTTATTCAAAAGATTGAATAAAGATTCTCTTCTAAGATTCAGCCATGCCATATGAACGTGCGCTCAAAATTACCATATTTGTTGGGACAGGGAATTTCTTTTAGCTCTTTTTTGTTGAGGTTGCTACTTATCCCAGATTCATGCTTGAACTTTGCTTCGCCACTGCCGTTCTTTGTCTATCACTGGCCGCCGCGGCCACACATGAACACATTCAGCTCACGAGCTAGCTCGAGCTGGCTCGAGCAACAACACGAGCCGAGCCGAGCTGCATTTTTTGCTCGTTTACATAACGAGCCGAGCCGAGCTAGCTCATTATCTACACGAGCCAAAGCGAGCCGAGCCGAGCCAGCTCGATATCCACCTCTACCCACGACCATCGGCCAAGGAGAGCAGGCCGTTTAGACATTCCATGACCAGAATAAAGAGCATAGGTGACAAGGGGTCCCTTTGCTTGAGAACCCTATGATGACAAATGCGGTGGCCAGGGGTACCATTGAGAAAAATTCGAGTACTAGCTGTGGACAACAAAAGGGAGATCCAGTCCCTCCAAGTCGATGGGAAGTCGAGAAATCTCAGCAACTCGAGCAACAGGACCCAAGAGACAGAGTCGAACGCTTTAGCAATGTCCAGCTTGAGAAGAGCACACGACCTATCTTCCTAGCAAGATGCCTCGCAACTCCTCGAACATACTGAAAGTTGTCATGAATGTGTCGTTTCTTGATGAAGGCACTCTGGTTTTTTCGGACGAGGCTGCTGAGCTTAGGCGCAAGCCTGTTGGCGAGTGCCTTGGTGAAAAGTTTGCCAAAACTGTGCGCAAGACTGATGGGCTTGTAGTCCTCCAGCTCTGGTGCGACCTCTTTCTTAGGCAGCAGGATTATGTAGGCGCCATTGAGGTGGTGTAGACTGCGACCGTCCAGGCAAGAGAGCGCATCAAAGGCCTTCATAATGTCGCCTTTGATAATCGACCAAGCGACCTAGTAAAGGCGACCCTTAAAGCCATCTGGGCCAGGAGATTTGTCCGTCGGAAGCTCCCGGATAATCCCCCAAATCTCCTCCTCAGTGAAAGGGGAGTCTATCCCTAACAGATCGACCTGTGGGAAACCCAGCGCTTCGTAGTTCAGAGCTGTCAACCTTTGATGACCCCTACCAAGGAAGGAGTTGAAAAAGTTGAAAGCCGCCTCGGCCTTGTCATTCTCAGTAACAATAGAGCGACCGTCCACCATAATAGAGGCAATGTGAGTGCGTCACCTCCGCTGATTAGCATGCAGGTGGAAGAATCGGGTATTCGCATCACTCTCAGATAGCCACAAGAACGAAGAGCGCTGCCTAGCGATCGTCCTCTCCACCGACGTCAAGCCCAAATACTTAAGCTTTAGGAAACGTTGCAGGGCGTGCTCAGCCGATGAAAGCGACCTACGGTCCATGGTCGTATCTAAGCGACCAATGACCTCCTTCACGATTTGAATTTGCGTTCTGATGCTTCCCACTCGCCTTGCGCTCCAACTCTTGAGCGCCCTTGCCATTCGGCAGAGCAGAAAATCGACCATACGGAATGGATCCACATCAAGGCGGGGGGCCATCCAAGTGCTTTCGACCGTCTGCAGGAAGTCCTGGCACTTAGGCCAGAAAGCCTCAAAGCGGAACTGTTTGCACGGGTGAACCGCATTGTCTGTCTAGAGCAAGAGCGGAGCATGATCGGATCCAAGAGTTGGTAAGGCGGACAAATAACAGCATGGAGCGGCTCCCACTTGACTGATACGAACACCCTGTCGATCCGCTCAAGAGTCGGGTGAAGATGTTCGTTGATCCAGGTGAAAAGGCGACCATGGAGGTAAAGTTCGACCATCTTCACATCATTAATGAATCGGCGGAAACAACCCATCAATCTATGGTTGAGGCGGTTGTTGTTCTTGTCCTGTGCTTTGTAGATGATGCTGAAGTCCCCGCAGACGACCCAAGGGCCTTCAAGGGCGGCTCTCAGATCACAGAGTTCTTGCAAGAAAGCCGCTTTCTTTGTATCAAAGATGCGGGCCGTAGACTGATGTGAGCCACCAAGGCACCGGATTGGTTCTCAGGGCAACCTGCAGAGACAGTGTGTGTGTTGTTCTCACAGGTGACACCGTTGACCAAACATTAGAATTCCAAGCAACCAAGATACCTCCCTGAGAACCCACAACGGGAAGATAGAAATCAAAATCCACACCTAACATATCAAGAATAAAAGATATGGGTACAAACTCCAGCTTGGTTTCCTGTAGACATAGCAAGGAGATCAGCTCTGAGGAGACAACATCCCTAACAGCGACCCTATGCAACCTCATGTTAAGGCCACGAACATTCCAAACTAAAACATTCTGCGACTCCATGGAAAAACAAGCAGGAAACGACCAACACGCGAGGAGAGGATCACCGGTCCTCATCCTCCACGACCGCTGTTGATGAGGACATCACTCCTTCAGATGCACACAACACTCCTCCGATGGACATTAAAGGTCCAATCACTAGAGCTCGCGCGCGACAATTGAATCTAGAGGTGAGCTCGTTTCTAAGCACTTTTTTATGATTTTGAGAATTGATTGCTACCTAATGATTATATTGTGATTAGAAACCAAGGAGAGGATCAGGGGATGCATGGAGAGGGGCTTGGAGGCATGGATGACCAGCAAGGATCGACCAAATCATGTGGAGGCCCAATACAACTCGACTTCGAGTCCATCTCAGAGTCCAAGAGCAGTCTGTCTTAGATTGGATGCCCAGGCCACATACGGAGTCCGATTTCAACGTTCTACATATGGATGGAAAGATAATTTGATATAGCTTCCAATGGAACTGGTTCCACATCCAAATTCCTTCGGAGTCAACAGGAATCATCAAAACAATTGAACATCCAGAATCTGTCCCAGCGCTGCGTCGCTGTATTTTGGCCTTTGGGCCATGTATCGTGTGAGAGCCCATTAGGGGCGTGTCCAGGGGGTCTCCCACGACCCTAGCCTCTATATTTCAGTAGCTGCCACTCAAGTTAGGGTTTGGGTTTTGCTTAGATTATTCTGTCAAGAACAGTTTCGTCGTTCATCGGTTTGTGAGACCCCAACTTCGTGAGTTTAATCATACATCTGCAATTTGGCTGCATTCTTTCTTGTTCTTGCTTATGTTCTTCGATTCGCAGGCAAGGATTAGCCTTCTTGGTGAGATCGACCGCTGGTCGATAACCTGAGGAGACGTGGTGCTACGATTGCGGGGTTCGGGACGTGTTGTTCAGAAGCCGGATCGATTTGTGTTGCGACTCCACCAAATCGAGAGTTATCAGAACCTTTCGGAAGATCGGGAACCCTAGTTCACATCAGCTGTGGAGAAGGTAGGCACGTGTTGGCGGCCGTTAGTGTTGAACAAAATAAAGACCTCCAGAACATTAGCATACGAAGACACAAACCGGCGACATTCAATATGTGAAGATGTTAGAAGTAAATCATGATGTATTACAAAAGGTGATATCAAGTTGCATGGATACTTCGTATTCTCACACGAAGGGCCATGGCTTCACAACAATGAGAAGGTACGTGAGAAAGTCAAGCTCTATGACTTTAAATGAAGCACTTTGCGGGAGGTAACCCAATCTTTTTATCTTTTATGTATAGTAAAATGATGGTCTATATTGTGCTTTTCAATCGAAAACTTCAAGTAACATTGTACCATTACTCTAATAAATGCCACAACACCTTGTTATTTGTTCTAAAAGATATTGAGGGAGTACATTGTTATTTGAATTTGGAAAACTTGTAAACCCTTTTTGTGTGGCTATTGGTGTTTAGAGTCTTTTTCTTTGTGTCTTTTTAAAGAGATTTATGAAGTATGGCACCACCCTTTTATTCTAAACTTGTGGCTAGTTAACTTAGGCTTTTTTGCTTTGTTCTAGACCACCTCCACAGCATGTCATATCATTTTGTTTCGCCTCATGTTGCATTGCATTTTCATGTTGTTACCCTCTTGCATGTGCATTCACATTCGTTCCATCATTCATGAGTTAGCTTGGCTTCCTTCTAAAAACTTTATGATGAATGCTTTCATATCCATGTTAATGCTTGGATGACATTTTCCTTTTGCAATCTTGCGTAAACGTGGTGTTTAGACTTAGTTGTAGACCTTCATCATTCAAACCTTGCTAGCTTTTCATTTTGCATTAGTTGGTTTATAAACTTTCAATGCACTTTATTTTTCTTACACCATAAAGAACTATTGACCTTGAGATGAGCATGATGTTTTGACCTTGGTTAGCAAATCTTTATGGCTATGGAGAATTAGACAACCAAGTTGTAAACATGATGTTTAGAACTCGGTGAAGACATTGTCTTTGTTTGTAATCCTTCCCTTCATTTCCATTCGAACCCGCACACACGTACACTCATTAGGTTTCTATTTTTCTTTTACTAGGTTAGCTTTGCCACAAGTTAAGGTCTTAGAGATGTCATTGGTTTGTTGGCATTTGCTTATACTCCCGACCGTCAGCCCGAAGGTAGTTTGCATGTTTCAAAATTGTTTTGCAGGCATAACAAAGGGACCCCATGAATTGATGACCAAAGAATTGCAAATAAACTCATTAACATCTCCAAAGTTTGAAAGATGCTGCTGTTTTCATCAAAATTCTGCAAGTGTTTCAGAGATGTACAAGGAAGGAAAAGTTGATATTCAGAGGCTCCATCAAATTCTTGTTCCAACGCATCTGAGATCAATGAATTTGAAGACCCGTACAAGAAGATATGGTAAAAACAATGGGCATTGCACGTTCTGAAATCAGCCGGGACAGATTGCAACGCTGGAGTAAAATGGACGTAACTCTCTTGTTTGGAATCCGTTTTGGCTGGAGTTGCAACCAGAAGACGATAGGCTTGAGCAACTTTTGGTCGTGTTACCTCGTGTCGGGTGGATGAGATTCATTCATAATATTCATATCAAACTCATGTTCACCCTCATATGCAATCTATGCTTATTGTTAGAATTAGATCCGTTCTGCTAGATAGAAAACCCTAGGTAGTTCACTGTCGATCCACGGATTGATAAACTTTGTGGGAATACTCGAAGGGAAGAGCTACGATGATCCGTGCGCTTGAGGTTCACAATTGGCGTGTCTAAGGACTGTCAACAAGCCTTTTTGGCGCCGTTGCCGGGGAATTTCGTGCAACATGCACTGGAGCAGGGTATGATGACTCATTTTGAGCGAATGATGACTCGTTGAAAATGGAATTTTGTGCAACATGCACTGGAGCAAGTGTATGATACATATTCTATTCTGTACGTAAAATAAAAATTCGTGGAAGATGAGCAGCAATGAAGGACAACAGTGAAGGAGATGATGGTAAGAAAAATGATTGGCACCAAGGCTTAGTGACAACGAGAAGAAGTTGAAGGACACATTAGGCAACGAAGGTGCAGAAGCATAAAGACGATCTCCATACACATGGCAATAGGACTTCAAGAACTACAAGACGGTTCACCTTCTTCTTCTACGCTTAGCAACACGCTAAGCATGGGGGATGATTTGTGGACAAAGAGAAACAAGCCACATGGAGTACAAAGATCATGGTCACCATAAAATGCTCAAGATTCTTCTTCCATGCTAAGTACAATGCTTAAGCATAGGGGTGGCCACGCTACACTTCAATACAAGCATAAAAAAAGATGGTAACCCTCCCTCAACCTTCTCTTTGTCCATCTCTTTTTAAATGCCTGTATATATATGCCATCGACCATAGGTTAGAAATTTTTGTTTATCTCTCTTATTAGTAATATGGCTACTAGGAGGACAACCTACTTTTGTTAGTTTTATTTTCAATAAATGAATCACCATCACTTTTGCGCGCACCATGATCGTATCATTTGTGTATGTTTTTGTTTATGGAAAAGTGATGAAAGTTGCCGCCTTATTTTACCTACATGATGTTATGCATGACTTGACTATTTGCTCTCTATAACATGATCTTAAATTGATTTAAATACCGGCTCTTTTAATTGTGAAGGTTAAATGACTATATTTTAGACCCACATACATGTCATTGCTCTTTGATTTAAGTTTATGGATAACTTGATAAATTGTGTTGTTTTCATTAAAACTTAAATCTTATGCTATCTACATTCGTGAATCTCCTGCAAAGTTCTACCTACTAGAGCCTTTATACTTGTATGCTCTTTCATGATAAAACCTTTAGTTCGCAAACTTATATTTTGATGAGTTGGATTAGCATTGATTTCTGTTGTTCAAAACAAAGAAGTTGGCCATTCCTTTATGTAACTTTTTCATGCTAGCCCTTTTTGTCCATGCATTGTGAGTTTTCACAATGGAAATTTCACAAACTTCGCTGGAAATCCACCCTAAACCAAAAACATCTTTTTGTGATTACCTCCTTGACCACAACACAATTTGAGTATGGAATAAAGTTCTCGATGGAGATTTGGATATTCTAAAAGATTATGGATTTTATACTTACTTCAGCGGACATTTTCCTTCTCTTTTATGCTCGAGGACAAGCATCGTTCAAGCATGGGGGAGGAGTCATCACACCATCTCTAACTAGTGCTGAGTAAGTATTATGTTGCAAAAGTTCTGAGGAGCAAAAAAAATTATGTTGAGAAAGAGAAAAGAAAAAAGAAAGAAAAAAGAGAAAAAAAGAAGATTGAAAATAATAATAATAATAATAAAGGTGCTCATCGGTTCTTTTTGCTTCATAAATTCCCAAGTGCCTTGAAAATAAATCCATAATCAAATGTTTCAATCATGTGCAATCCGATAACGATAACTTCATTTATGTCTCAGGATCACCCTTTGTCACTTGCACATGTACACCTATATAAATGTCTTTGTTTCATCCCTCTCTCTCTCTCCAACATTTATTTTCTATGGCCTTTTTGACGAATCTTGGTAATTCCAATAAATCTCTCTCTTGGTTTGACAATATTTGAGATATAATGATTTGCTAGGATTGTTTTTACCTACCAAGCTCGACATAAGCCTTCCACTTTTATATATGAGTAGAATAAGTTCAAAATAATCTAGTATAGGCTTGAGCGACTTGATGAGATGAGTGTTTCCATGAACTATTGAAAGAGAATCTCACTTATGTTGGATTTGCATCTTTTTGAAAATTCTTCACGATGGAACAAGTTAACAGTTTTAAGTTCACTTAAGTTTAAGAGCATTGCATTTATTTATTATTGTGGCTTGTTCTTTATTGCTAGTCTATCTTCCATAATGAAAATGAAGCTGGTCACAACTTGAACTTCAATACTAAACACTTGGGAGTGCAATGTGTCTTGTTATGTATGATTAAATGCGTTAACTCTATTAGATGACCCATTGCGCTTTCGCGCGACCGCGTGACCACTCGCGCCGCTGCGCGCCGCCGCCGGCCAGCAGGCCGGTTAGGGTTTGGGTTTGGGGAGGGGGATTTGGTATGCGGACCTAGATGGAGGTGCGGGGTGGTTGCCGGCCCGGCGGTGGGGACGGTCTCCGGGTGGAGGGCTGGGCGGTGGGGATGACGGCTGGACTGAGCCGGAGGCGGGGGAAAAGAGCTGCCGGGCGTTAGGAATGGTGGGGTGGAGGGCGGGAGTGGTAGGTGGGCGGAGCGGCAAGGCGGCGAGGCGCCGCCGGCTGCCAGCGGTGGTTGAAGCGGCGGGGCGGGAGGTCATCGGGCTCGGAAGGAAGATGAGAAGGGAGGGAGGAAGAGAGGAGGAGGCAGAGAGAAGTACCTGGAGAGGCTTGGCGGCGGCGGCGGCGCCCGCGGCGGATCGCGAGTTCCTCTTCCGCGCGACCCGTCGCGGTTTAACCCGGTCCATTAAATGCAAGGATGATATTGAAAGGCAACGTTGATTTCTCTTTAAGCAAAGATCTTGGACTTGCTCGAGGACGAGCAAGGTTTAAGCTTGGGAGGGTTGTTGCCGGTCGTTAGTGGTACACTTTTAGTGCTATTTAAGTGATGTTTTTGGACTAATTCATATACTAACCCGCCACTTGGCACTTGAAATAACCCCTTTTTTGCATATGTGTTGTGTTTTGGAGCATGTTGTGTTTTTGCATGAAAACGGCCCAATTTCGGGCATTTATATTCAAAGCTTAAAGGAATCGAGCCTAGCGGAGGGAGCCCAACCAATGGACCATGTGGGCTTTCATAGCCCAACTCATAGTCCTAGATGTCCATATTCAATGAACCTTTGGTATGAGAGACTTAAGCATGAAGGAATTGGAGATTTGGAAAGTTATCCACGAGATCAAATCTACCTCAGAGATATTCGCGCAGCACACGATAATATGATCTTTCGGTGCAGATTTGGAGATCTAAATGGCCTCTAATAACAAAATGTTGAATACCAAAGTTGTAGCCATCGCCGAGATCTTCAATTTAAATATATAGAAGCATAATTTGGAATATGGAGTTAGGAGATATGGCCTCCAAAATGCATGCTGCGCAGAGAAGTCTCAAATCAGACAGATTATCTTCCGACACTATTTTGGGGATCTTGACGTCATTTTCAAGGAAACTGATGAATATCAAAGTTGGAGATAATTTCATGCTACATAATTTAGAATCTGAGTTTGCCATATTTGGAGTCTGGATGTGCGAGATATGACATCGGAAAGGTAGGGCTGTGAATAGAAAATCTGGACGAGTCAAATCTTATGGATCTCGTGGAAGGGAAGGTGGAGCACACCCCCAAGGCTCCCCTAGGGTATAAATACAACCCCCTAGGTGCCCTCAAGATGGGGAGATCCAGATCTATTCACGAGAAGTTGCGAAGAGGGACAGACACTGAAGGAAGCCAACAGCCGCCACAAGTCCTCGAGGTTGCCTAGGAGATGGCTTAGGCCATGCCCTAGCCGCCATGGTTGGCCCTGCTTGGTGAAGCCATGGCGGAGTTTCGGAGCCATGCCTTGAACTCATCAAGGCATATGTACATTCGATGGTGATATCAATCTACTTGTCTTGTTTACTTTGATCTTCTAAGATGCATGCTTTCTCTCTTATGTCTAGCTACCATATGTTCTTAGTAGGAGTAGATCTAATCATGGTGATTAGGCTTATGCCCTGCGGATACATCTTAGTAGTGCATAGGAAGTCGGCGTGTTTATCCTCGTGTGGTGACAGCATGCGGGAGGGAAAAGGTCGAACAATTGCGTAATGTTGAGTAAGATCGACGAGAGTACCGTGGGAGTTGTTGCGTGGCCATCAAGAGGAGGAGCTTTGAGTAAAGAGCACTTGGTGGGCATTTGAAGTAAAGCTTTGGAAAACCTTAGGCATTGACGTGCATATCGCAAGGGCACCCATGGGAAAGTTCTTAGAGACGACTCTTTATCATGGTACGTGATTAGATTGGTTACCGTTTTGGCTGGAGTTGCAACCAGAAGACGATAGGCTTGAGCAACTTTTGGTCGTGTTACCTCGTGTCGGGTGGATGAGATTCATTCACAATATTCATATCAAACTCATGTTCACCCTCATATGCAATCCATGCTTAATGTTAGGATTAGATCCGTTTAGCTAGATAGAAAACCCTAGGTAGTTCACTATCGATCCACGGATTGATAAACCTTGGGGGAATACTCTAAGCGAAGAGCTACAATGATCCGTGCGCTTGCGGTTCACAATTAGCGCGCTTATGAGCCGCCAACAGCACGCCCGACAGAAACAGCTCCCGAATAGCCTCACATTGGATGTCCGTCAGGCCGGAGGCCATGAGGTCGATGTAGCGCTGAAAGACCTCCGCATCTGGAGCCGTCCATCGGAAGCAGCCCGAGCTTCCTCATCACGATGTTCTGCGCGACTAACGACCTGCTGGGACGTCCAGGGACGACCGCGGCCAAGCGGCTAGACCGACGTGGTTGACACCACGCTGCGCCAGGACTCGAAAGGCGTGCCTTTGTGGCACGGTGGTCCTTGCAAGATAGGCGGCGTGATGGCACAAGTCGCCTCCGCCAGAAACTCTGCGACCAAGTGATCCTTATCAGAGCTGTTAACTGAGCTCCGACCAACTGTGATATAGGAGAGATCCACGTCAAGGGGCGATCGAGGCGACCAAGGCGACCAAGGTGACCGAGCCGCCTGAGGCGAAGCAGACAGCTCCACCAGAGACACGTCAGAGAAGCAAACCGACTCAAGCCTAGGCTTCACCGAAGCGATGCGACCTGGGCCCCTGTCCAACGCCACGTGGATGCGACAGAAGGCAGCTGACAGGGGAACTAGCCGCTTCGTCGGGGTAGGAGAGCCACGCCGGCCAAACAGAGGAGAGTGAGCACCGATGCTCCCCGTAGGGCGCCGCCGCAAATGCTCCCTAGAGGAGGCCATTAGCCCGGCCTCAAGGAGCATGGGGTCAATCCCAAAAGGGCTCGAGGTAGCGCCACCAGCCACTCTGGGGAAGCATCTGCTCATTCCTCCCAGACACCCCAGTAGGCGCAGGCATGCGCACAGGCAAAGGTGTGGCCTCAGACACCGGGGAATGAGGCGACATCGTCCCGATCAGGAGTGGCGAGGGCGGCGAGGGAGGAGTCAGTGGAACAGAGATTCCCAGGGCAACTCCCGGCCATGGATACCCTGCAATCCCCACTAGGGACAGGAGGGTACCCGATGGGGGTGCGTGGGGACAACCGAGGCACCAAAGGCCATGACACGACCGTTGGAGGGAGTAGAGCGACCAGACGACGGTGGGCGGTGTGGTGAAACGGCCGCCAGTGCCGTACTCCCCCATGGAGCGAAGAGAACCCTCCGCGGCGGGATGATCACAAGGTCCACACACCAGATGATCACAAGGTCCACACACCAGGCTAGGACCCTGAACTCGGAGATGTCAGCCTTGCTCTCAGTGGCTGGCGCCATCGAGGTGACAAGGCAAGACGACCCAACGACCATCTGTGCAGTACCAAGTAGCCAAAGGTGGGCAGGAATACCAGAGATGAATATCTGAACCAAGTACCTCATGTAGTCCGGGGACGCCCACGCCTCGGGTGTCCAGCGGCGAAGAAGTAGCCTGAAGGGGCCACCCTCCGGCAACTAGTGGCGCAACACTCGCAGTATCTCAGTCCCATCCATGAATAGGATGAGGTAGTCCTCTGGTCGGTGCCGGTGGACAATGAAGGTACCAGGCTAGACACCCAACTTGCCCACAACGTATCCCTGTACGTCAGTCGACGAGACAGGCGTAGAGCCCTGAATGATCGCGACCAGCGCCCTTGCCAGGGCAGCCTCATTGGCCTCGACCTCAGGTGTGCATGGGATCACGCAAATCCCAGCCCCCGAGAGGTCGGTGGACCCGTCCTTGCTAGGTGAAGGTGGCCCAAGGTCCACCCTACGAGAGCCAGGCGGAGACGAAGTGGGACCAAGTCCCGGCTACCCGGGCGGTGTGACCCCACCAGTGGCGGGGAGGAGGGGGGTCAGGGAAGCGACCACGGCCATCCCCAAGGGGGAAGCGCGCGCGACCATGGCCATCCCCATGGGTGAGGTGGAGCGACCAGGAGGTCCGCCAGCGGGAGCAAATGGCCGCTCCAGTGGTCGAGGCCACTGACGGCCACCAGCCGTCGCTAGTGGTGTCGGGAGGACCCCTGGCAGGGTGGAGTCCACCGGACCAAGACGGCGACGAACGGAGGGTCGAAGGGGCGAAGGAGGCTGCTGACAACTCGAGGCAGCTACCGCCGCAGCCGGCTGCCGCGCCAAGTAGGGGTGGATAACGAGCTAGCTCGGCTCGGCTCAGCTCGGCTCATTAGCGTAGCGAGCAGAAAAGCTGGCTCGGCTTGGCTCGGTCTAGCTCGCGAGCTAGCTCGAGCAGCTCGCGATCTGGAAGACGGCAAGGCTTCTTCTCGCGACCGTACATAGCTTCACCACGCTCCGCCACCTGAGCTTGAACTTCGCCGCCCCAGACTTGCCTGCGCCGCCATGACCTCCACACCAGAGCTCGCCACGCCATCCGGACCTCCGCGCGGACCACGCCGCAGGATCTCAAGCGGGAAGGAGGGGTCACCTGGATCCTCATCAGGACTGCGTGAGGCGTCACCCACGGCGCCAGCACCTCGCTGCCGTAGCTCGCTAGCCGCCCGGACCTACCAGCGGAGCTCGCTGGCCTTCAGGACCTCCGCAGTTGGATCTGACATAGGATGGATCCGCGTTGGAGGCCGGCACCGACCGGGATGGCGGCGTTCCTGGGGGCAGCGCACGGAGGAGGAGCTCGTGTACGCCTAGATGGCCTCACGACAACTTCCGTTACGGAGGGCGGGGAAAGGCATGCGGTGCTTGTCGAAGATGTGAAAGCGGAGGCGACAGCGATTTGTGGTTTCGGCGTGACTGCATACGGGAGGAAGAGGAGGGGAGTTGCCGTGGCCCGTGGGGAATATTTAGCAGGCCAATTGGATCCTACTGGGCCTTGGGTCCTTCAGGAAATGTTGGGCTTGCTCTATTACTCATTCACCTTGTGGTTAGTTTACTCTGGCTCGTTATGCTCGCGAGCTGGCTCGTGAGCAGCCCGAACTTGCTCATATACTAACGAGCTGAGCTGGTTGTTCGAGCTGGCTCGTTAAAATATCGAGCCGAGCTAGCCACGAGCCGAGCGAGCTAACGAGTCACGAGTTTTTTGTCCAGCCGTAGCGCCAGGCCACCGCCATGGCCGACGGTGGGGCGAGGGGGCAAGGGAGGCCGCTGATGACACATAGTTGCCGACGCAGCCGTAGGCTGTCGCACAGGAATCCCACCAGACCAACAGAGGAGCAGGGAGGCGAGGGAGGGCGGCGACAACCAGGAGCAGCTGCCGGACGCTGCACGGAAACAACCCCCCCTCCGACCAACGGCGGTACTGGGTGGCGACGGAGGGCGACGATGGACCATGGGCATCCGGCAAGCACTCTCCTTGTGCCCCTCGAGGCGACAGTTGAAGCACCATGGAAGGTTGGGGCAGTTGACCGCGATGTGGTCATTACCGAAGCACTGGAAGCGGAGCCCGTACAAGTCAACCGGCACAGGACGGTGAGGGCGTGGAGGCGGAGGAGAGCGGGGCCCCTCCGGGCCGTGGCGATAGGCCACGGTCTCCCAACCATCCTCGTCCTGGTGGCGCTGTCCACTCCGTCCATCCACCGACGGTGCCGGCCCACGCACGGGAGGCGGAGGCGGTAGTGTGGAAGTGTCCCGCCGGAGGATCCGTGGGGGAGCACGAGGAGGTGCCGGCGATGGGGGCAGCGGCGAAGTAGGCG
>CM014278.1:41193986-41225218 GCA_004135705.1 Alloteropsis semialata
GTTCGGTGCGACGCTGTGGATGTGCGAAAGGAGAGGAGGAGGTGGGGCGGCAGCCGCGCCGAGTGGGCGGCCGGGCCAGCGGCGAAGGCGGCAGGGTGGGTTATAAGTGGCATAGAGGTGAATTGTCTCTATCTCGACGGACAGATTTTGACCGGCTTCATTGGCTCCTGTCCTGTCTCCACTCTCCACAACACAATCCTCTATTGAGTCAGGTGAAGATAACAAGTACAGGTGTCTTAATTGATCTCTCCTGCATCAACTGCAGGTGCAAGACTAGACTAAACTTCTCCGGTGAAATCTAGAAGTAATTGCACCTGATTTCAGCCCCCCTCCTCACAAAACAAAAACAAAAACACATACCAAGAAGTGCAAATGCATAATTTTGTGCAGATATGCTTTTTAACACCCCTGATATAACTTTAGAAAGTTATAAAAACTGTCAGGTTTCGCTATATATCATACTACACAAGTAAGCCCAGAATATCTTGACACAGCAGAACACAAGAAAGGATCATATAGTATTCAACAAATTAATTGAAGCAAAATAAGTAAAAAAAGAAGAAGATCAAAAGCGGTTAGAGAAAATTCCCTAAGTTAATTCAATGTCATTTTCTTTAATGTTGTCCATAAATTTACCGGTAAAATAACAGTATAACACTAAACTGAATTAGCTACAGCAAGAAATTTCTGCCATCAAAACCACATAAGGCATTGCATTTCCATGGATGGCGAATTGAAGTAGTTGCTGTTATGAACTGTCAATTTTGATATTTACAATGTTCAGAAACCAGCTAAGCCATTCGCATGAAAGCTAGTGTTGTCAAGGAGGAGGAGGTCAATATTAGCACACTGAAGTGAAACCCTCCAGACCTTGGATCAGATCATAAATGAAATGTAGATCTCTCAAGACCAGATATAAATATGATTTCTGTCCGAGGTGGCAAGGGGTCCTAGCCCACACCACGCACTTGCGAGAACTGATGAAGAATGGCCCTCTAGGATGGTCGGCGTATCATTCTTCAATCTCGACCATATGTAAACAGATCCATCAGAAGAACCAGCAGCAATGCAATTTTCATCAGGGCTTATACAAGGTTTGCCCCAGCTGCCCACCACTCTGTTACCTGTGGCCCTGAATGTTCCACAAACCTCCAGTGTTCTAACATCAAAAAGGTTGTGCACGTTATCTCTCCCACTTGTTAGAATAAAATTTTTGCTCCGTGACACGCAGACCGAGGTGACATCAAGATGAGCAGCTATCTGTGTAGTGCATTTCCCACTACGGATGTCCCATAGCCGAAGATTTCCATCCCTATGACCCGAACAAATGATGTCACCATCAATGAATGCTAGTGAGTTGGGGTTGCTTGCTGACATTATGGTGCTTTTGCAGAAACCTGTC
This sequence comes from Alloteropsis semialata, assembly GCA_004135705.1. Lineage (NCBI taxonomy): Eukaryota > Viridiplantae > Streptophyta > Magnoliopsida > Poales > Poaceae > Alloteropsis > Alloteropsis semialata. The sequence goes on from CM014278.1 coordinate 41,195,389, forward strand.
TGGAGATCCCAAATCTTGATAGTACGATCATTGGATGAACTAGCAACAACAAAGCTCTTCACCCAGCTTGCATCAACGGAAGAAACATTTTTTGTGTGACCAGTCAGAGTGTGACGAGGACGCCCCCCATTGACTTCCCACACAAACAGCTTATTGGAGCTACAGGCAGCAACCACGAACTTGTTATCATTGGTCACAGCAAGATCATTAACAGAGCCCAAGACACCATGCAGAGTGGAGGTCAAGGCACCAGTATATGCACCCCATATCTTAACAGTCTGATCCTGGCCACCACTAATTAGCTTGTCTGAGTTATGCTCAAACATCAGAGATCCACATCCACCATCATGAGCACGAATAGTGATTGTGCATGTTGATGGGATTGGTGTTTCCATATAACCAGCTTCAGAACGCCGTATGATACCATCAGCTTCTTGTTGCGCGTTGTGTTGTATACCACCAACTCCAGCTGTCTTTAGTTTTAGAACCATCTCCTCATACATCGCATTGGCCTAGATAATAGTTTTACAACTGTTAAAGCAGTAACTTATACATACTATACTAGTGCTATCAGTACAGTTTAGACAAATGAGGGGCAGATATTTGAAGACTGCTGCAAGGTCACTTTTAAGGATGATGCTTTGGCAGTCAATGCAAAATTATTGAACTAAACTAAAAAAAAAAAACTCTGCTGAGAGAAATACTGTACTATGCTTGCAGCGCTATGGTACAGTAACCATACTTGATTTGACGTATCTTCGATTCGCAGCTATGATAAAGGAATATATATTGCTAACAGGTAAAGAGTTTTTCTATCATATCAGTGTCATTTGCTCAGTAGGCAAGCCCACAAGTATGCTTGAACAATCCCTGATTTCAGGTATTGCATATTGGAAACATGCATTTTTAGCAATAAAGGAAAGGATATAAGGTACCTCATTGAGCCTCTCTGCGTCCTTCATCTTCTCTAGCATCCATCGATCAATCAGACTCTGGCTCTCATCCTCTGCAGCTTTAAGTTTTGTTAATGTCTGCTCAAGTTCGGCTTTAACTGTCTGATGCTCTTGAATAAGAAGATCTAGTGCTTTTGTTTTTTCATCCAGTGACTGCTTTAGCTGTACATTCTCTTCACTGAAAAAAAAAAGCTTTGCACAAGTCATGAGTGCCATTTTCTCTAGAACTGTGATGTGAGCAAGCTTAGCAAAAATGAATCACATTTAGTACCTTGTCTTCTCAAGTTCAGCCTGCAAACTTGTAACCATTGCTTCCTTCTCTTTGAGCAGTGCTTTTGACACTTTACCCTCTTCTATCTCGGTTACAAGCTGCTCGGAGAGCCGGGATTGTGCTTTGTAGCACTGCTGCAGCTCCAATTCGTGCTTCTCAGCCTTCTCCTTCCACTCCAAAGCCTACAAGGAGTTAACAGAACAACTCCTCCTTAGCTAGACACCCAAGACATAGTGCAAAAATAACTGGGATATTTTGGCGAGACAGACAGTTCAATTCAGGAGGCCCAAGTAATGACATCAGTAACACGCATTCGATTGCAGACTTCAAATTTTGATCAAACAAAGGAAGAGGTAAAGTGTAAGATTGGGAAAAGGAGGGAGGGGAGAATAGGAGATTGGCCTCACGTGGGCGGCGAAGGGACGGGTGAGCGCCTCGATGGCCGGGCTGTGCGCCCCTTCCTCAGCGAGGTGCCTCCGTTTCAGCGACCTCAAGGCGCGCCGGATCGCCGCCCTGCCGGCCTCAGCCTCCGCCATCGTCCTGTACACACGGCAACAACAGCAAACCGCTCCCCGTTGTCAGGCAAACAGCAAAGAAGAATCTGGGCTACCCGCCGAGTCGAAGGATTCCTCACATTCTCCGCGTGGATTTCGGCGGCAGCGGGAGCGGGAGAAGGCCGCGCGTCCGGTGGCTTTGGGGAGAGGACGACGACGACGGAGAGAGGAGAAGACGGAGGCGGCGTCCGGGCCGCGAGTGACTCGGTTCTTTGGGTTTCGTCGGAAACTGACTCCTTTGGGGAGAGGACGACGACGACGGAGAGAGGAGAGAGGAGAGAGGAGAAGACGGAGGCGGCGTCCGGGCCGCCAGTTCGGCTGCCTTTGGCTGGTTCCGCTGGTGCTGATTTTCGCCTGGTTGGTGGTTGGTGGCTGGTGGCTGATGCTGATTTTTTGTGAGAGAAATGTACTGCTGCTGGAAACCAGCCGAACAAGCCGACTCGGGCTCGTTCTGGGTATCGTGGGTCGGAACCAAGCAGTTTCTACTTTCTATACCTACGAGCAAATATGTCTCTGCGTTACAACGGGAGAAAAATATCATAAAATACTTTGCCTATACTTTGACTATACGTGGCTGAAAACTTAGGTGATAACATAATTTATGACTCACCTAAAACATTTCTAAATTGGGCTTCAAATTCGTGCATAAACCGGGCTTTTTAATTTAGCTAGACAAGAGCACAAATTAGAAAATAAAGCCAAGTTTGCCAGAAATGTCTCATCATAGGATCATACCATACAATCATAATTTGTGTGGACTTAGATAAAACCGAACAATCTAGAAACATCTTTCAATCTGAATTGTTAAGTTATAGAAAGGGTTCTTCGTAGAAATGGATTTCTTACTCAGAATTTTTCATCGCATCGCACAATGTGCTTTTTCACGGTTTTTCTTTGTATGTTTTTTTTCATATGTCATATTTGCATAGAGCAACATTTGACGATCATAACGGGCCCTACCATTTGCACGTCTTGTTCGGATGTGCATTGTAGTTTTTCTTGTACAAATTGTCGTGGTCTAACTGTCCATGTAGTTCAATATCAATAAGATCAGATATAACTTTGTTTTGTTTACTAGGTTCACGATGTCTTTTTAGTAATTAATTCTTTTGCTGGCACAAGAGTTGTGCGTATATATTTTTTTCTCGCTGCCTCTTACGTTGTTTAGGAGCCGTCAGAACTCCTAATTAATATAAGGGGTGGCCAATTTGGCCTGGCCCAATTGCCCAAATGCACCACGCGATACTCCCACAAAAGTGCCAGCGGGCAAAACGCGTTGTACTCCCACGGGAGGCGCAGAGAACGTACGGCGGCAGGGGGTGGTTGGTCGCCATTGCCCATGGCCCCTACCGGGCAAGGCGGCCGTAAGCGAGCAGTTGCCACGGCAGTAGGTGGGTGTGTAACTGTTTCAGTCGGGCTTCTTGCTGCATGTATCATCGGTGTGGACATGGCCGGAATGGTAGAATTTGACTACCGTGTGAAATAGGTGCAGCGCATGGGAGCAAAACGCAATCAGGCAACAAGCTCGTGGGTTGTGTCGAGCCAGCAAAACATGCATACACTGAGGACCTGTTTATTATTAGTGAGAAAATTTGCGAAATTTACTGTAGCAATTTCAAATCGAAGATTAGAAAGACTAAACATGATCTAATTATAAAACTAATTACACAGATGGACAGAAAATCACGAGACGAATCTATTAAGCCTAATTAATCCGTCATTAGAGATTGTTTACTGTAGCATGACATTGTCAAATCATGACCTAATTAGACTTAATAGATTCGTCTCACAATTTCACCTAGGGTTATGAAATGGGTTTTGTCAGTTATCCTCATTTAATACTCCTAATTAGTATCCAAACATTCAAATTTACTGTAGCAATGAAAAAAATTGGCGAACTAAACAGGGCCTGATATCTTAATTCGTCTTTCTTTATGAGATGAATACGAATATGTTGAGATTAAAAAATAAACTAAAATAGATGACAAGTGTGTTACTTCCAAGACAGAAACGCCTTTCTCTTTATTAGCGGAATAACGTGTGGATGTGTTTTTAGTGAGTTCTGTATTGTCCACATGAGTGCTTGGCACGTCAATTTTAATATTAGGGTATAGATTAAATTACAGTAGGCCACGGCTCGAAAATGTTGGAATAATAGAAGCTATGTTCCTTTTAATAAACCATGCATGATATGTGAAGAAAAGTTTTTTATTGGCAATTCATCTCTGAATGTGAGCTTTACAATTTAGCATTTCTTAAACTTAACCAAAAACTATGGAGCCCTCATATGATATTGTTTTCAATACCATGCTCAGGCACAAATCAGGGAAGTGTGCATTTGAGGTTCTGTTGTCTTAGATTCATTTTAATTTTTTAGTCTTAACAATTAGGACGTGGTATGGCATTTTGCATTGTGAACTTGCATGAACTGTTTTGGCTCCAATGGTAACACAGGAATATTTTTAAAGGAAAAATACATAATCACTCCTTCCTAAAAAACAAGTCATTCTAGGATTCAAAACCTCATTCAAAAAATAAATCATTTTATCTTATTTATTATGTTCATTCATGCAAAAACAATCAAATGTTTTATATCAAATACGGCTAATAACCAGAGCAAATGAAGACCATTTTATTTTCTTGTTGATCCGTTTTAGAATTCCTGACTTGTTTTTCATGCTGGAGAGAGTGGATGTTTGATCTTCGCCTGTAGCAACGCACGGGCATATTTGCTGGGTTTTTTTATAAAGGGCCCAAGCATTGTTGGGTTTTCGAGGATTTCGTTCAATCACATTAGACCCTGTTTAGGTCGCCAGCTTTTTTCATCGCTACAGAAAATTTGAATGTTTGGATACTAATTAGGAGTATTAAATGTGGATAACTGATAAAACCCATTTTATAACCCTCGAGTGAAATTATGAGACGAATCTATTAAGCCTAATTAGGCCATGATTAGACAATGTCATGCTACAGTAAACAATCTCTAATGATGGATTAATTAGGCTTAATAGACTCATCTCGTGATTTCCCATCCATATGTGTAATTAGTTTTATAATTAGATCATATTTAATCCTCCTAATCTTCGATTTAAAATTGCTACAGTAAATTCGCAAAGTTTCTCACTGATCTAAACAGGCCCTAAACGGGCCCAGTATGATTCATATGGGCTTAGGATGCCTAATCAGTGATCTGGGCTGAGGAGCGGATGGAATATTCCGGGCTTTCTGGCCACGCATGGTTTTCGTCTCCGCTTCCTCCAAGAGTCCGCGGCTGCTTTCCGGCGAAAGCCTCGGCCGCCGCCTCCTCCACCACCCCCACGCCACGAGCGCACTGGTTGCTCGTTTCCTCTCCCTTTCGCCCTGCGCTATCTAGCTTGTCCGGGCGCCTCCCTGCCGTCTAGTCCTGATCCTTGCTGGGGCGCAGAGAAAAAGTGAGGGAGAAGGGAGGATAAACAGTGGCGGACCCAAAGGGTGGTCCACGTAGGGGGTCCCTATGTAGCTATCGGAAGTTGATAAAAAGAAATGGATTCCAAGCCCAATACGGCCCACGTCCGTTCTCGTCTTCTTCCTCCCGACCAGCTCCGCCCCCGCCGCCTCCTTCCTCCGTCGTGGCCCGCGGGTGCCTCGCCGCTGCGCCATCTCCGCCGCCGCCCTTCAACCCCGCCATCCCCTAACCCGGCCATCCCCGCCGATTCCTCATCTTCTTCTTCCCCGACGAGCTCCGTCCCCGCCGCCGGCACCGTCCACCGGTGGTCCAGCACCACCAGGCCGGCGGCGCTCCCGCGCCGCCTCGCCCTCCGCCGGCCCAACCATCACCATCGCCGGTCTACCGCCGCCCCCCAACCCCCATTTCTGTGGTCGCAGGCCATTGGAGCCTCCCCACCCCAGGTAAACCCTAACCCTAACTACCGCCAGCCTCGACCGCCACCCCCGGCCGGCTGCTACCTCGCCGCCGGCCGCTGCCCCCACCCGACCGACCGCTCCTCCAGAATCAACTCCTTGGCGGGAGTCGGCCGGCTGCGCGATGCGACGAAGAAGAGAGAGCAGGGAAGAAGAAAGAAGGATCGGACGGTCCCGAGCTTTTGTATGAATAGGGATGGCAACGGGCACATTTTACCCGTGTGCCCACGGGCAAAAACCCGGTAGGGCGAGGATCCGGGTACAAATTTATGCCCGCGGGCGTGGATGAGGATATGTAGTTGAATCCAACGGATAAAATTTAGCGGGCGTGAATAACTTGTATCCGTGTCCGTCTACCCGCCAACCCACAGTATTACTGACATGTGGACCTCATATACACGTGTGTGTGTGTGTGTGTATAACGCTACGGTTTTTTTCCTCGGTCTTATCCTCCCACGCCAAGCCCCCGAGCCACCCATCCCGCCGCCACCTCTATCCCGTTGTCCTGACTCCTCTCGACCTCGCCTCGCATCCTCGTCCTACGGCCGCCACGACCCTGGCCGGTTCCCCGCGCCCGCGCCCCCGCTCGCGCTCCCGCTCCCTCCACTCGAGGCACCGAGCGCCCGACCACCGGTGGAAGGATCCAGGAACGAGGAGTGGATCTCTGCCTCACCGGAGCAGACAGCCTCGCCGAGCCACCTACCCCGTTGGATCTTGTCACCAGTCCTGTCGCAGGAGTCCCATCAGCATGTGTTCTCAAATCCATCCGCTCGAACCCCTCTGACACTTTTTACTCATCTTCGATTTGCTCTGCTCCTCGTTCTGTAATCTGGACAGATTGATTTTTTTTGTCATCACTTGTTAGTTTGCCGATTTAGTTTGTTCCATCGGTTGTACCATTCACTCACATGTATTTCAATAATCTGTGTTTGTCCATGAACCTGCTTAATCTCCTTGCATGCGATGAATCCGCGTGTGTCAACTTCTCTATGTATGTGTGAGAACTTCCTTGCCAATTGCCAAGACGGGTGTGCCCGCGGGCACAGATTATCCACGGGCAGCGGGCACGGATGCTGATACTTGCCCGTGACAGATCGCGGGCACGGATGCGGGTTTAAGAATTAGTTCACGGGCGCGGATTTGTATAAGCTATATCCGCGGATATTGTATCCGTTGCCATCCCTATGTATGAATCTCAAAGCATATGGAATCTAAGTTGCTAACTGGTTACCGGAAGTCAGGTAGGATTACCAGTCCACGTAGACTACCCTAAATTTTGGCCCAAAATTTTCTTACCTACGTTCCCAGGCCCAAATCAAAGAAAGGGCCCAACTAGCGAACCGCCCGCCCCATTCACCAGGTCGATCTCCCCATTCGCGTCGCCCCATCCGCGTCCGCCATTCGTCCTCGCCCGTCCCCATCGCGCATCGCGGCATTGCCTCCGGCCCTCGGCGCGGCGGGCGGCGGCTCCGCGCCTCCCAGCTCGGCGGCTCCCGCAGGCCGCAGTCCCGCCAGGCGCCCGCGGCCGTCCGGTGTTCCGGCGCAAGGCGCGTGACCGGCCGCCCCCTGACCGGCTGCGGCATCTTCAGGTGTGCGCGGCTGCGCCTTGGCGGGCTCGGCGGCCGGCAGGCCGCTTCTAGCTGCAGGGTGCGGGCCACAGCTGGCGTCTGTCCCAGCCAAGGCCGGCCGCGTGGCAGTGGCCGACGGTCGTGCCCCCCACGGCCCCAAGTGCCGATTGCCGAAGGTACTTCTTCTTCTACTGATTCACTCCATCTTGCTTCCGAATTGAAAATCGAAAGTTAGATTTAGCATTCAGTAATTAATTTCTGGGTCCAATTGGCATTGTTGTTATTCTGTGCTCATATAGTTGAGGCATGAAGAAGAGCAAAATTGCTCAGATTCTACTGGTGGCAACTTCGAGTGTGGAAAGAGTGTTCTCTAGACTGAATCTAGTGAAGAATAATACAAGAATTCGTATGAGTGACTTTTTAAATATGTTATTGTACTTTTGATTGCTTTTTACCGTTTAATTACCGATTTGCTTTTAGATTATACCGACATATACCGAATTGTGTTCTAAACATTTTGGCCAGGACTACCCTAAGTTCAAATCCTGGGTTCGCCACTGAGGATAAGATACAATGGCGGTTGCTGCCCTGCTGCTCTGGAGGGCGCTCTCGTCACCCCACGCCGTCTCCTCATGCCAAAATGGTTCGTGGTGCCTTCTTTCTTGTTGGGTGGAATGCTTGGCGTTGCGCCGTTGCGTGTGGTCTCTGGTCGGTTGTTCTTTTGATTGGGGTTCATGTGCCATCTGTTTGGTGAAATGCCAAAGCCAGGACCATCATCTGTGGACATTAGTGTGGTAGCAGTGGTAATTTCCATTTGTAGCAATGTTGGTGTATCTGGCATGTATGGAGAGAACATTACTGTTTTGTAATTATGTTAACTCTTAGACAACTTTGCCTTGTGATTTACATATGCTTTTGGACTTCAGTTTTTTTTTTCAGTCCATTGTACTGTTATTACATAAGTAGAATTTGTTTAAACTGTCTAACAAGCTCCATACTATGTACAGCTGTTTATGTTCGCTGTCCTTTCTCCAATTCTGATCTACATTCAGTGGTGAATTCTACTAACTTGAGATTTTGGAGGGGCTACCGCAACTCTGGAAAGTTTGATTTGACTGATATGACGTAAGAATAAATTTGAATCCCATTCATTTATGTAAAATTCAAGTTTTTTCCCTTCATATTCTTGTTTGGGTACATAAGTTTCATGCATATGTACCATAATATCCACAAAATGATCGACTTCTAAAATAACTGTCCAGTTGGAATTCTGTTACCCGATGTTATTCATCATAACAGAAATTATGAACTTCAACAAGTAATGTATTATGTTGGCTTGAATCATAGAAATTGTCTGACAACAAGGATGCACTTATACTGTATTCCCCTAGGAATGTTTATACCTTTCCTTTTTTCTGGAAATGGAGCAAAGACTGTACTTAAGAGTAATGTGAATCTTAAGATTCATTACATGCCAACATGTAGCATAAAAGCTGCAGGTTTTCATTTAATACCCCATGTATACTTCAATTAACTTGTGTGATATCTTGAATAATAGGCATCCCCATATGTGGTACCCAAAAGCCCGAGAAAAGAAGCGAAATGTATATTTACATGTTGGTCCTACAAACAGTGGGAAAACTTATAATGCTCTCAAGAGATTAGAAGCAAGCTCTTCAGGTACTGTTTTGATCTACTTGGTGAATGGTGATACTAAAAGAACGTACTATTACCATGAGTCCATGACTGCTCTGAACTCTCATCAAATATCATAGGTGTGTACTGTGGGCCTCTGAGATTGTTAGCACGGGAGGTAGCCCAAAGGTTAAACAAAGTAAATGTCCCTTGTAACTTAATTACTGGACAAGAAAGGGACGAAATTGAAGGAGCAAAGCATAGCTCATTGACAGTTGAGATGGCTGACGTGACAACTGAGTATCAGTGTGCTGTTATTGATGAAATCCAGGTACTTCATGTAAAATGCATTTTGTAGATGCGATTAGGAGGTATATATTCATACTATGAACAGGAAGCCAGAGACTCACCGACTTACTTTTGTAAAAAAAAAATGATCCGAACATTCCCTGTGAATAAAGAGTTCTTCGTAATATCTCCCATCTTTCTAATCTTGTCTTCTTCCATGGAATAGATGGTTGGCTGTAAAACAAGGGGTTTTTCATTCACACGTGCACTTCTGGGGCTTTGTTCAGATGAACTTCATGTTTGTGGTGACCCAGCTGCTGTTCCCCTTATTCAGCGAATTCTTGAAGCACTGGTGATGTAGTTACGGTAATTTAGATGGACTAATCGAATGCATACTAATACATTATTTGGTTTTTTTTCATATATGGTAGCTGTGAATTTGGAGTGTATTAAGGCCATTTTGCTCAGCCAGTATATTTCTGCCTCTGCCAAAAGACAAGTCTTGATCTCTAGTTTCTTTTGAATATGTGTAAAATCTTGTAAAAGAGTATTTTTGAAGACACCACCTTCATATGCCTGATCTAAGTATTCATAAATATATTGATGGCTAATACTAGAAAATGTTGAATGATCTGAAACATCACTTATATCTTGCTGGATGGAATTAAAACCACCTTTGGGACCACTTTAGGGAGTAGATTACATGCAGTTTTATGCACCTTTGTTGGTGACATGCTTTGTGCTGCTGCTGTTTTGTACTTGCAAAGAATATCCCAAATGGACTCGGCGGGCTTTCCTCAAATGAATTTGTTCTTCCGGTGCCCAATGAATTTACCCTGCATAGTTTTATTAATAATGCTAAAGTACTGATGCAAGCATCTAGTGCATGTTGTCATCTAGCAAATATGCTTATTTAAAGATTCTTTGTTGCTGAGCAGGTTCAGTATTATGAGAGACTATCTCCTTTGGTTCCTCTAAAGTCTCCACTTGGATCTTTCTCTAACATCAAGGCAGGAGATTGTTTAGTAACATTTTCAAGACGTGGGATTTATGGTCTCAAGGTTGGTATTGTTGATCTGTCCGTTGCAGCACTTCTCGATATGATACTCTTACATAGTATTTCTTTGATGTACTCCCTGTATCTAAGAGAATAAACATAGAATTTCCCTATAAATGCTTGAAAAGTAAAGAAAACAAATTATGTAAAAAGTAAGCCTAGAGAAATGGGCAAAATCTGTTCTGAGGATAGTTGTTTCTATTTAGCAACCATCAAAGTATATTTGTTTTCCTTATGTTTTTTTCATAACACTTGTCAATTGAATACTACAGATAAAGTGAGGTCATGAAACAGATTAAAAAAACTACGAATTAGTTAAGTCAGGAGCAGTGTACAAGGATGAAGGTTCATGGACCAGTGACTGCAACAATGCCTACTAACTTTTTCCCTACATCTATGCATCCTCATATGATCTATGGACAGCAAATTACAATTCATGATCACTAAAATTTATTTTTCGAGTAGATGAAGTGAGTATCAAGTTTGAGCTACCTTCTTATGTTGCAATTTTTTGGTGCATCTAGAAAAGAATTGAAATGGAGGGAAAGCATCTTTGCTCTGTGGTCTATGGCTCACTGCCACCAGAAACGCGAACAAAGCAGGTACATTCGTACGTTTGGGTATTTACTATCATGCTAGTATACCTTCTTCCTCATTAATGCCACACCTACTATATGGCCATATAATAACATGCATAGCAGCATGTGTAAGATGTTATTTATGTGGTACTCAATGACCATTGTACAATGTTACCCGTCATTGATACTGAACTTAAAGGAACAGAGGCAATCACTTTTTTCTTGGTTTAGATAATCAACGTCACAACCCACAAGCTCATAGATTTATCCAGGATTCAAGATTTTTTTTCTAGGCATGGTAGTTGCTGTAAAAATAACCTTTCTGGTCAGCAATGCATTGTCCTTGATATGATTTCTTTGTGACAATGAGTGAGTTAACCTATTCCTTGAGCTTGCAGGCAACTATGTTCAATGATGACACGAGTGACCTTAATGTGCTAGTAGCTAGTGATGCTATTGGAATGGGTCTTAATCTGAACATTTCCAGAATTATTTTTTCTACAATGATGAAGTTTGATGGCTTCTGCAACAGGGAACTAACTGTGGCAGAAATCAAACAGATAGCTGGTACTAATTTTTCTTCTTGCTGGCTTTACCCCCTGGCAGTTTCCTTTCCACCCTTTTGTTTTCCCTTGATCCACAGACTTTTGAGCTGCAATTTCAGGACACTTATGTGTTTTAACCTTTTTGTAGGCCGGGCTGGGAGATATGGGTCTAAGTTCCCAGTTGGAGAAGTGACCTGTCTACACACTGAAGATCTCCCATTGCTGCACTCATCTCTGAATTCACCTTCCCCCGTTATAGAGGTATGATCTCTCATTACTCACAGTAAATCGATTTCCAGCAGTATGAAGGCAGCAAGAAGTTCTGTATAGTTCATAAATAGCACAAACAACCACAGATGCTGACATGACTTTTCTGCAGCGTGCTGGACTTTTCCCTACATTCGATTTATTATCTTTATATTCACGATTGCATGGAACTGACTTTTTTCACCCTATACTGGTAAGCTAAACAAGCCCATCTCTCTTGCTATGTTATATGGTAAAATTTCTCGATACAAAAACATATTGACTCTGGATATTTATAGCCAGTGATTTGTTTTTTTTTTCCACTGTGGGCCTACCCCAACTTGCTTGGGACAAAAGGCTATTGTTGTTGTTGTTGTTGTTGTTGTGGGCTTAGCCCGAATTTCATTACTGAAGCAATGAAATTACAGAAGTGTTTTCGAGAGCATTTTACCCACCATCATAGTCTTACAACAGCCAGTGATTTGTTAACGACAAAGTTAAATGTTTGCTAGACAAACAACTTAGTAGTGATACCATGATAGCCTTTTGGCTGGCCACTGTAAGTTACTGTGCTATTTCAATAGCCACCAGAAGTTTCTAGCACTGTTCGACAAACGGTTGGTTCAATCAATATGCCCTCATAATCTTTGGCACTGGTGTGAACTGAATTTCCTTTACTATAATTTTATTTTCTTTTGAGGTATGTACTTGTCACTTGTTCAAACTTCTGTTGTTCAGCTTGAATTGGCTTGCTCAGAAGTCAGAATAATCCAAGTAGAGTTTTGTTTTTCTATCTGTATCTCTTGAATAGCTTGTTATTGTATTCAGTTTTATCCCATTAAATGTAGGAAGTTTTTGACCATCGAACTATCGCCAAGTCCAATTTTGGCCATCAAACCCCAAAATTGGATATCTTTATCACAACCAGTATGCATTTTTTGTCTAATAATAATAAAAGTATGATTAAATATCTAAAAAATCATAGCTAATTCATTTTGAATAAAACAATTGAACCAGTACCAATTTTTTTTTTCTAAAAATATGATCTATCTATTGGTGCTCTATTTAGAGTTCTTTGGATCTTTAAATTAGTGTTTTTGCGCTTCACATTATGTTGATTGCATGATTAGTTGATCGTTTGATAGCTGGCCCCCCTTGATTGAAACCTATTACCTAGTCGAGCGATCAATATAAAGCAATGCACTAGCCACGAAATGCCTAAATAGGATCTGTATGTGGTGGAGCATGGCATCTTCGGCGTTGGCTTCGCCTTAAGAGATCTTTGATGTACTTGTAGTCCATTGGATCCTATTGGTTGATCTCCTAGTTTATTATAGCACAAAACGATAATTTAAATAAATAATAGTCGCCACTACGAGCAATAAAACACTAGCAAGCAAAGGGGCTCACGGCACAGTGGCAAAGGCCACTGGTTGGAGAGTCCCACCCAGGGTTTAAATCCTTGGCGCCGCACCTACACACCTCCGGGGTTTTCCTTGGGGTATTTCTCTCAAAAAAGTAAAACACTAGCAACATGAACAATTAAGATCACAATAACTATAAATAGATTACCTATAGATAGATTATATTTTTAGAAAAATTATGGTATCTGTTTAGTATTTTGTGGATTTAAAATAAATTAGTTATGAATTTTTAGAGATTTAACCCTATTTTTATTATTTTTAGGAAAATACGTATATAGGCAAAACCACCTTTGAAACTAGTTGAGGGCCAAAGTTGTCCGATTTTGATAGTTTGATCATTGATGGCCAAAGATATCCGGTTTTGGAGTTTGATGGCCAAAATCAGACTCAAGGGATAGTTCAATGGTCAAAAAATTAAACTTCTTCCTTAAATGTATACCTGTGCTTTCTTTCTATTTAAGGCTATTTCTTCTGGTCAGAAAATGTATGCTAGTTTTTGTTTTGTATCGCTGCAGGAACGTTTCTTGGAGAAGGCTAAACTATCTCCAGACTATTTTATTGCTGAAGTTGAAGATATGCTGGTAAATTTTTCCATAAACCCTTTTTCTTTATTTGCTCAAATCTTCTGCAAGTAACATTAAATAAATCAAATCCAGATCTTCTGGTGAGGAATGTTGTGAGTGCCTGCTGAAAAAACAATATTCTGCATTGAATAACGAACTTTCCTAGGTATGAGTTGCAAGTGTAATATTTGAGTATTATTTCTTTCATTGGTAACAGAAGGTTGCTGCTATTGTTGATGATTTACCTCTCGGGTTGTATGATAAATACCTCTTCTGTCTCAGGTGATCTGTATTACTGTGATATTATACCAACCTATTCTTGTAAATGCTGTTGTCTAATTGCTCTCTGACACTTTATATTGCAGTCCAGTGGACATGCGTGATGATATATCTGTCCAGGGATTAGTTCAGGCAAGCATTTCTATCCTACAATGTTTCCTTGCTATATTTTTGTAGATTTAGAGGGCACAATGTTTCTAATTTCTTCAGTGCACAGTTCGCAGAAAATTATGCAAGGAAAGGCGTTGTTCGACTCAAAGAGATATTTACACCTGGAACATTGCAGGTTCCTAAAACACATAATCAATTGAAGGAGCTTGAATCAGTTCACAAGGTTATTGCACCTAAATCCTCTAGATATTGTTAGTAACTTGTCGGTCCATAGTCAACACAACCGTATATCTTTGGCAATGTTCTTCTGGATACAAATTCTTTTGTTCTTCGAGTTTATTTATATTCTGCAAATGCAGTTAACATGAGTTTCAACATTATCTATTGTTTCTAAAACAATCTTTGATCTATTGTACACGTATTCATACAAAATTCATTTTCAAAGTTCAATCTATGCTAGGGAGGAAGAAAGATAAAATCTTGGTAAGCATTATCCAGAAATCAAAGTCTTAGTTTTGTTCATCACAGTGCAATTCGAATTTGGCTTAGAAACTTCAAACCTGATCCAAAATCTTTAGACTACACCATGGTATAGTTGTTGAGTTATTCTTATGCATAAATGTATCAAAATAAATATAAATATGTCAAGCAGTCTAAGCATGGATATATGCCAAGTATAAACTATAATTGTTATTGATGAATATAGCAGCTAGTACAAAGTATCTTAGTGTAAATTAATACTGAATGGAAGTGCTGAAATTGGATTGATAAATTCATTGTTGTACATAATTCAGTGAGATCTAGCCTTTGCTATTAAAGAGAACTGACTCTTCTACAGATTAATTTATGATGAAAGCTTTTTTTGCAAAAGGTTTGTGGGCCATATCCACAGCTGTTTCATTTATGTAGACTACACTCCAAAAAATTGTGATGAGATTAGTTACTGTTTCTTATTGTGATTAATTCAGGTCCTAGAGTTGTATGTGTGGTTAAGCTTCAGAATGGAGGATTCCTTTCCAGACCGTGAAGTGGCCGCTTCCCAAAAGTCAATCTGTAGCATGTAAGTGCTTAGATCCTTCTGGAGCTCTACTTTTTGGCCATTCTTCAGTGGATTTCTCATCGCTGGTATTATCAGGTTGATCGAAGAATATCTGGAGAGGTCAGGATGGCAGCCACAAGGACAAAGAAAATTTTTGCGTGGTCCACAAAAGCTGCTCCAAGAATACGATGTTTCGCAAATGTACGATATCTTAAATCTCCAGAAATGTCTGGTATTATTTTCTATAATGTCTGGGATGACTGCTGGAAGCGTCTTGAGAGAAAACAATGTTTATCATCTTTCCTTCCAATTCACTACCAGATGGGAGGGATGCATTAAATCTTCAATCTTACAGAACACTACCAGATTCCATAGAGGCTCTTGCACATCATAGGCTGCAGTGCTATAGTGCATGATGTGTGCACCATTGATGTTTGATTATGTGGTCTTCATTTTTCTGTTTGTCAAAAGTGCTTCTGCTAGATTTTCCATTTTATTTTCATTCCAGATAGTGCCCGTACATTGAATCATAATAGTCACTCCCTCTCTGGTTTTATGAATCATAATAGTCACTCCCTCTCTGGTTTTAAGAACAGCTCTTTCTTGACATAACCATCTTAAGATTTAATGAACAGGAGCAAGTACTTTCAAGAAGTTGATGCAATACCAAAAAAGAAGGCCTGAACACGAAAAGGATTCTCACTACTTTCAGACAGCAACCCTCCAGATCATGCTCTGCCTTTCTGATGGATTATCGGATCATAACGGAGGAGCAAAACAACACTTTGGATGACAGAAGAGATACTTGGGTTCATTTCTCACCACACCAATTTAGGCCGACTAAGCAGTCAATTTGGCAACACATGCTACACATTCCCCATCCCCCATATGTTTCAGTCGGGATTACTTGTGCACTTGTTTGTAGAGAAAAATAGAGGCATGGCAAAGCCACTTGTGAAACAGACTTCTTACTGACATATATACTGAATGGTATTAACTTGTACAGTACTTGCTATTCTGAGTTCTAAGGGTAGCTAATAAAAAGGAGTAATAGTGGTGATTATTGTGCCTTTCTTTTTTCCTTTTTCTGAGACCGAAAGGGACAATATTACATATTACTTCTCGTGATGAAAAGGGTTGTTCGCTAAGGCAAAATTTCTCTATTGTTGTTTGTGGATGTGCGACATTTCTATAGTGGTTGTACTGTTCTCAGGTGAATCGTTCTTGTTTTTTTATGTATTCAGAGCTCAATAAGTCACAGCTAGGGGCATTTCACATTTACTTGCTGTCTTGCTCAATTAATTGATGGCGTGATGGACCTATTATATGAAGTTTTGAGACATCAATGCGAGTGTACTTGATAAATGGGTGGATCATTTGATCAAGATCCTGCTCCAGAAAAAAAAAAGGATCAATATCATCACTGCTATATAACTGAGTTCCTTTTTTCTCATATTCCAACATTCATCATTTTCACAATGCATCACAGTGTTGTCTACCATCACCATCTTCTCTCATTGTGGAACACCTATTACCTGCTACCTGCATCCTGAGAAACTGAATCTTTCCCATGGTGGAATGCATGTTCCTCTTCTCGAGCTTGTCCAACACAAGATCAAACGTCTCCTGCTTTGGAGCAAAACCCTTCAACACCATCTCCTCCAAGAACAAGCAAGATTGTGCAAGCCTCCCGTTTCGGCACAGCCAGTTCACCAACAACGTGTAGGTGCTGAAATCAGGGCTGATGTCCTTCCTGAACATATGGCATATCAGGAACAGAAGTGTCTTCACCCACTGCCTTCTGCAGCACAGCTTCAGCAAGGGGGTGTACGTCTTGATGTCCGGCTTGCATGACTGCTTCCATCTGAACCAACAGCTTTAGCGCTTTCTCAGCCTGAGAGTGGTCACAGGCAGCAGAAATCAGGGTGTTGAAGGTAGTCGAGTTAGGCGATATACCAGCTCTGTGCATTTCTTCGACCACAAAATCTGCATCTTGCAACCTTCCGGCTCTGCCAAGTATGTATATCAGAGAGTTGTGGAAGGAAGCATCTGGGGTGCAGGCATCCTGCTTCACCTTCTCAAAAGTATCCAGAGCTTCTTGTGTTCTCCCAGCTTTCCCTAGCGCGTGCATCACAATTGTGTATGTGATAATATTTGGAGGGCATCCTTTCCTGCGCATCTCATCTAAGATACTGTCAACTGTCTGAAAATCTTTCTCCATGCAGTATGCTTCTATGAGGCTTGTGTAAGTTATCACTGAAGGACTGAAACCATGCACCTCCATTTCTTTCATTGTCTCCCGAGCCTCCTTCAGCATCCTCGCCTTGCACCAGCCATGGACCAATGTGTTGAAGGTACTCTCGTCAGGAGGTATTGTCCCCATCAGCTGTTGGAAGGCACCCCTTGCACGCTTCATGCTCCTCTCCTTGCACAATGTGTCCAATAGCACATTCATGGCCTTTGTGTCTTTTGCCACCCCAAACCCATCTATTTTGTGGAAAGCATTGATGGCGTCACTCCATCGGTTAGCCCCGCAGAGCCTCCTCATCACCTTTGTCATTGTGGCAAGCGACACCAATTCCCCGACCTCATGCATCTGGCTGACCAAACCAAACATCAGATCGAACTGCTTGAACTTGCCAAGTATGTCCACCATCAAGTCATATGAATCGGCACAATGGCAGTAGCCGTCCTGGGTGCCCGCCCACATGAAGAATCCAAACGCAGCCACCCAATCATTGCCAAACCTGCGCAAGATCTTGTCAACAAGGCATCCTGACACCTTGACGGTGCAGCAGTCCATGGCAATCACGATGGCCTCGGGAGACGCAAAACGGGAGCTCAGAATTCGGCTAACCTCATCGAGGTCAGCCTCAAACTCTGCATCTTCGTGGGATGTAGGACAGCCAGCGAGGATTGACAGAGGTTTGGATCCACTGCCAGACACAGTGCGACTTGGCTCTTCGAAGGATTCTGATTTGGCCGGAAGCACAAAGTCGTCCTCACAGTCGACGGCCAACTGGGCGGAAGGAACACCGTCCTTTGGGTTCTTGAACCAATCCGGCAGGTCGAACCCCGCGGTGGAGAAGCACAGCGCGACGCCCTTCCCACTGTGCAGCGCGAGCCTCGGCGGAAGTGCGCCTAGGACCCGCAAAACCAGGCGCATGCTTCAGCTCGAAAACCAGGCAGGCAAACCGTCGAGCACCTCCCGTGCGCGACCGAAGCACGCCCCGCCCAGCGGACGGAGCGATCCCAAATGGTAAAAGCTCAGACACGAGCTGGCGTGCGGGGCCAGGCCGCAGTGTACAGCTACCACCCTGCGCGCGAGCACGATAGCGGCGCGTCCAGGGACTGGGCCTGGCTGGGCAGACGTACGACGGCCTGACGACTCGGCGGTCGACACCATCAGTAGCCCCAGCTCGTGCCCTTTATGTGCTGGGGGCACGGTGCTAGCCGCTGGGCACCAGCAGCAGCACCGCACCAAAACGGTGGAGGGCGGCAGACAATCGAGCGGCGGAGACGCCGGAACAGCAGTGGGCGGGCAGGTGGCGAGCAAGCAGAGGGGCGTCGCCGACACAGTGACGGCGCCGCGAGCGATTGAAATGTTGGAGGCGGCGACGATCCGTATGCAGTACTCCGTAGGTTTTTGCCGATTCATATGGGCTATTGGGCTGAAATGCTATTGGGCCGAAATCTACAGAGGCATACCTAAAAGCGAGGGGTAACAGTTCTCCGACGATGAGGTAGATCTACGTCGTAAAGCCTCACATGGTTTACATGTTCAACATCCAAAGGGAAGAACAAAGGAGCCAATTCATGAATCTATGTGCAGAACTGCGAGTAGCAGGTCCTTTGTCACATCCAGGCAGGGCAGAAGTTAATGCTGCGGTGTATTGTAAGATCATCCGCCAGTCACAAAAAAATTGCAAATGGTTTGTAATTGCGAAGAGACTTGATTGCATAAAGAGTTCCATTCTGAGCTCAGTTGTACACAAATGGTTCATTGCATGAAGGGTTCCAAACTCCCATTTCTAAGATCCGCCAGTCACAATGGGAGTTTGGAACCATTGTGATTCAAGTCCAAGCTGAATGGAAGGTCCACTGTGACCCCCCTTGTTTAAGGGCTATACACGGAGGTGCTTTGCAACAAATATTAGGAGTTTTTGACTGCTGATGCTTGGGCCCTGCAAAATTCACTGTGGCAAAGTTTTTATGTCTGCTGAGAATTCATACTACTAATATCATTAATCAATTGCCATTTTATTGTAAACAGTCAATGGCTATTTAGAGGTATTCATTTCGTATAATACCTTTCATCAGAAGGCCAATAGCAAAACCCGACACTCAGCAAAGAGCTCCATGGCCCTAGGCAATAATACCTTTCATCAGAAGGTCGTCATTGCATCCTCTGCACCTTGGTGTCAAGTGTCAACTGTTAGACAGACGGAGTGTATCTTTTATGAGCCAAAATTCAATTAGAGCAAAAGGTAAAAAAAAAAAACTTCCAAATAGTTGTTCAACAAAATGGTCACAGTATGTTCAAGCCAAATTTGATATGAATTACTCCATACAAACCCATGGTAGCCAAAATCCCTACAGGCTCAATATTAAAATCTGAAGATATGCAGTTGAACATGCTACTGTGAGAGCTTGCTCTAATTGATGGAAACCCAAGGTTGGCAAATTCACTTGAATTGTTTTACTTGAGAAGAAAAATGACATTGTATATATCTGCATTCATAGTACATAATTTTCTTCTCGGATAAATAAAGTTGTGCATCAATTCCATAATTCCCTAGGTCGCTCTTTTCAATACTCGGAGTATTCTACCATAAAAAATCAACAACATTGCTAGGAAACCAAAGTAGAAGAAAATCAACAGAGGAATAGGCATATAAGACAATTTCATGTGTGCATAGGGAAAAGAAAATCTAAATCAAAGCATGTAGGAAAATCACCCAGGTATCCAAAAGCACAAAAAACGAAAACATGTAAGAGAAGCACGTGCTTCTCATGTGATACTCAGTGTCATTGCTAAAAAAAATGATACTCAGTGTTAACAAGACCCGACATGAATAGAACCAAACTTGGCATTCTTTCAGATTTCAGAAGCTTTGTACACTTACGTGGAATTCTTTCAACTCCATCAAATCTGAACCATCCCATCAATTTTCACACATTTACATGTTGTATCCCAAGCCTGAACCATCGACAATCATATCAGATAAAAGCTCCTTCAAAGAAGACGACATGGAAGAATACTTGATGTCTCTGCCAAAGTTTCATGAGACACAAGAAACGTGCTCAAGCAAAGCCATACATGGAAGAAAGCTTCAGTTGAGGCAAGATATATGGTGCCATAAGCAAAATAACTGGTGGAGTAATAACCTGCTTTTCTGTAGATGGCAAATGATCCAGACCATGCTCTACTACCTGTAATGGGAAATTTCATGTGTTAGTTAAATGAATTAACTCAGTCATGAAATTGAAAAAAGAAAATAAAGGGTCTGAAAATATAGTAATACCAAATGGACCAACCGATCTGAATAAAAACAAAGTCAAGTGTGTGATGTCCCTATCATGAATAAAAGTACGCATTCCTCGGATCTGTCAAATTGACCTAAAAGTTCCTGAAACATATTTCAGTTTCAGTTAAAATAAAAATATGGCGCTACTATTAAAGTATTAACACCCCTAATTAGTAGGTAGGCAAATCATCAGACTTACAATGTAAGATAGGGGAAAACACAAGGAATTGTAATGTCAATAAAGGCACCTATGTAATTAGCACGACTCGTCCTAACAATGTAGCACTTCCATTTCGGTAAAAGAAACTGCAGTTGGTATTGCTTGCCTCTTTCGTGATGGACAATGGAGGCAGGTGAATGAATTATACCTGCCCAATGCTGGGAAGCAGTGCACACTGCAGAGGCATCCAGTAGCCAACACGGTGCCCTCCTCCTACCTCACTTGAAAGAAGCAAAACACACTTTCGATCCATACTTCTGCAGTTGCTTCGAATCAAGAACAGAAGAAACTACTATACCTGGGTGCATAAAGTTTTCAATTCTGGTCTTAGAGAATATTAAAAGTTAGAGAATATAAAGATCTCAGAAAAAACACTCACCAATCTGAAAGCACTTTGGAGTGCGAGGAAAATGAAGAAAGTGAATCAGTCCACCTGGATTTTCTCATACTTTGGTTGCTGTTTGTAACTATGGTTTTGCCATTATAGCTGAGAACATTGTCAAATCACTTTCCTTGTAAGGAGTAAGGCTTCAGACAATGTTGGCAACCTGAAATAAAAAATACGTGCAGTGCTTCAAAATAAGTTATCAAGAACAATACAAAATGAGACAATAAGAAATTGATAGAATTATAGTATCCAAAATCAGATAAATCAAACATTTTAGAGTAGCTAAAGAGCCAAATCGATGGAAATTCTTTCCCCGTCCAATCCCAGAATCCGGTCCCTTTGCTTTATCCGCATGAAACTTGAAATGCACCAATGAAAGAAAAAGATAATGCATATAAATGCGAGTTAGCAAATGCAATGCAATTTCATCATGGAAAATGCACTGCAATTTCATCATGGATAACTGAAACTCATAGACAAATTCACTCATGCTACTTGTTTCTGATTGTATGGCGAAAGCATTTTAGAAAAAAAAACAGGAACCTTGTTTAGTTACTGGTATAGGCATGTAGATCATTCAGTAATTAAGTAGCAGGCGCATTTTCAAAACGAAAATATGAGTGCTAAGCCCTTTTAACTTGCATCGTTGTGGATTTAAAAAGGTTTGCCTTTTCTAAAACTTCTAAACACTGCAAAGTCTAGAAGCATCTTAGTATAATACAATCAATTTTTCATATGTCCAAATCAAAGGTAGTGCGACTGAATGTGTATTCATCATAAATAGAAAACCAAAACAAAATGATTTTTTCATATCTTACATAGTGTAGTACACAAAATCAGTAACTAAGTATTGAGTGTTAGTGAGCTCAAAAAAAAGTATTGAGTGTTAGTATCTGTGCACTTTTGTCATTTCAGAATTACCAAAGGAACAATGTGTTTCATGCAACTCTAAGGACATACATGCCACCTCAGAAGAATTTGGGAAAAGTTTCTTAACTATTTGATTTGTATATTTTGCTCTCAAAATCTCTGATCAAGATCATTCATGCATGTTTCCTATCACAATGGCTGATACCACAAAAAGAAGAATTCAACTTACCAGGTATTCCTACACCCCACGCTCGTAGAGCTTTCCAATTTCCCCAGAATATTCCTCACTGTTATCCATGAATGAAACTCACTTATCCATGAATCTGAAATGCAGAATGCACATAGCACGAATAATTCAGGAGACAATCACAAACCTCATGGTCAATAAGATCTCATCCTTGCCTGCCATCCTCAAGCACTGGATATACTGCAAGACGCAAAACATTCACCAACAGGAAGCGAATACAAAAAAGATGGGAAGTCTCTCAAATAATAGTGACGACCCATCATAGTAACACAAGAATGACTACTATCTAACACAAGGAAGCATCCCCAGTTACTCCTGTTAAACAAGTGAAAAAATTTAACAATGCATTTCTGCATTGCAGTCCAAAATTGACAGCCTAATAGGCAGAACTGTGGATCTGTCCTATTGTTGCAAAACAAATTTGAACTCAAACCAGAACTAAGTTAGCACAACATATAGCCTAAGCATCCTAAGGTAAAGATAATTAAGTTTTATCATCTCAAAGAACGCCTAGTGGCTACCAGCAGTGTAAAAGTGAATAAGAGAATATCTTGTGTAAGTTGGACCTATTCTCGTAGGTAAAGCAACCAAATCTCCTAGATTCACAATATTCCCAACTACACTACTCATCATGGGTTCATAATATTCCTAGAATCTATAAAAAAAACTTACCATTAGCAGATTGTGCAAATAGCCAGACACTAATCCATTCTTCAATCTTCATGACAGAACAGAAAACGGAAGCAGCACAATCTGCATGTAATTGATTTTGTCTCTACTTTGCATAATCAGCCCTAGGTCACTACGGTAAGGATTCAATACTCTGAATCCAAGAAATGCTCAATCTTGACTTCACCAGGAGAGGCAAATCAATAACCTTTTCCTTCCGCCAAGAACCCAGCACCCATCTCTATTCCCCCTCACCCGCAGACCACAAATCCTACCACAAAGCATCAGGCCATTTGGGGGAAGAACAAGAACGGGTAAAAAAAGAGCTAGGATTTCGGTGGGGATGAGGGGATCCGGGTATGTACCTGCAACCTGCTCGGCTGGGGAAGAGACCACACTCAACCGCCATATGCTGCTCTGCCAGATGGCGCGGTAAAAACGGTGAGATAGCGACGTAGTGTGCCTCTCCGACGGCGAAGTTGCGTCCGAATCTCTGGTGGGATTACTATAAGCCAGACTAAACTGGAAAACCCTAAAATTAACACTGAACAAGAAATAACACATAATTGACAGGTTTTTCAACCGAACAGCTTTATTTGAGTTGTTTCAGCATGAAACAATTTTTCAATTGATGGTTCAATCATTGCCATGGCAAACCAACCTGACGCAAATTGCCGTAAATCGGGCACAGACGGCTATTGTTATTTTATTTCTACAGAGTCGGCAGTCTACTGCTCTGGTAGAACAGCTCTGCGGAAGGCCATAATCCCGTCCTGGTGAGGCTACGACAAGAAGGACAAAGGCAAGAGGGCGGACCTAAATCAAATATTGAGTGAGGACACTATTAAAATAAACTAAATTTTGGAAGCTCCAACAAGATAAAAACTTGCTAATTGCATTGAATTAAAAAAAAAGTTGAGTGAGGGCATGTGCCCGCACTCACCTCAACATGGGTCCGCCCCTACAAGGCAATATAGTTGACGATCGAGACCTTATGCCAGGTCTTTTAGACAACCTCTAGGACACCCGCCTTGCAGAAGTCATATTCGAAGCATCCTTGCTAACCTCTAGGACACCCGCCTTGCAGAAGTCATATTCGAAGCATCCTTGCTGGCCGTTGCTCCACAGGTAGCAGTCTCGATCGTGGTTGACCATTGCGACATCCGTCGTCCAATACGTCGAGTTGTAACTTGTAAGTGAACCCACAGGCAATCGGCGGTCGTCAAGGTAGTGATTTGTGTGGTCGGGGAACGTCGAACCTGGAACCTGAAGGTAAACACGGGACGCAAGACACGATTTATACATGTTCGGGCCGCCAAGTCACTGTACCCTACATCCTGTTTGGAGTATTGTATATTGCGCCCTACGCTAGTTTGTTTTTCATATGTCCATCTAGGTACCTCAGCCCTCCTTTATATAGTCCAGGGCGCGGGTTACTAGTCGCCTACAAGGTAGGAGTCCTAGTAGGATTACACAGTATGAGTCCTAGTAGGATTACAGGGGAATTCTAATAGGAGTCAACCTTCTTCCTTCCTTGCGGATACTGGGGATTCTGTCCCCGGTAGAGCCCAAAGCTGAAGCAATTTAGGCTTCTATGGCAGGGGGGACATGGTCGGCCCCAAACCCCAAAAATTCTTCTACAAGCTGATAGGATGGAGTCGCTTCCCAACTACCCAAAACCCTAATCAGTATGACCTTCTATGACAGGAAGCCCGAAGCCGAATAATTTTAGGCTTCTATGGCAGGGGGGGACATGGTCGGCCCAAACACCAAAAACCCATCTGCAACCTGATAGGACGGAGTTGCCCCCAACAACCCAGAACTCTATCCAGTATGTCGTTCTATGGCAGGGTGCCCAAAGCCAAATAATTTTAGGCTTTTATGGCGGGGGGACATGGTCGGCACCAAACACCCTTCTGAACCTAATAGGACGGAGTCACCCCCAACAACCCAGAACCCTAATTAGTATTGCTTTCTATGGCAAGGAGCCAGAAACCAAAGCAGTTTAGGTGTTGACTTCTGGAAATTAACACTGTGGCCTGGAAGATTTGCTTCAACTTCAGTGCAGGTCCCAAAATCTTGAGGTTCGTGGCGTGCCAGTCAATTTGACATGAAATTGACAAGGTAGAGTTTAATCAGTAAACCAAAAGGAACTCATCGGCCAAAGCCCCAATTCGTTCCAGCGATCGGATCAACGTAAAGAGAATTCCGATGCAAGCATGAACCATCGTCCGTGAGTCCGATTCGTGATAATATAACATGAATAAAAACGAGCCATCGACTATAAAAGCCGAATCGGAGACAAATCAAATCTAATCATGCCTTTAATAAATATAAATCTACAAACTTAAACAGACTGAAATCAATGTGACTAACAATCGGATCGGACAGAACCGAGACAGTGTTGGTAGCAGGGCACCGATTTAGCTTATTTACTCCGATAGATCTATATGTCTCAAAGAACTTGCTTAAATTTAATCTGTTGTGACTTAATAATTGAATCTAAATCAGCTTTATAAATGTGAACATAAATAGATCTATTATCAAATATATCTAAAATAAGTAAAGCAAATAGATTTTTGAGCAAAAGTAAGCCGATCAGAAAAAATCACAAGACACATAAAGGGTGAGCGAACTAAACGAAGAAGGGCGATATGCCTCAATCAAAAGCCTAGAACAACTCGATAAATTGGTGAATTAACTAAAAGAAGAAGGGCGATGCACCTCAATCTAAAGCCTAGATTAATTCGATAAGTGTCGCAC
Source organism: Alloteropsis semialata (assembly GCA_004135705.1). Classification (NCBI taxonomy): domain Eukaryota; kingdom Viridiplantae; phylum Streptophyta; class Magnoliopsida; order Poales; family Poaceae; genus Alloteropsis; species Alloteropsis semialata. The sequence goes on from CM014278.1 coordinate 41,221,085, forward strand.
TTACAGACAAACAAGAGGTCAACATGATGCAGCCCTGCTTGCTGAAGAACTCGACGAAAAGGGTTGTTGGCATGAGGGCCGAAAGTTGTGTTTGTATTGATGGTTGTGTGAACGTTCTTTAAAATGCCGCAGGGTTTATATTTATACCCTGGAAATCTAGCTAATCCTTATCGAATATGACACTATCTCTAATTTATCTAAAGCAAACTAATCTAAACTACCAAAATAATTACAACTGCTGTCAAAACCAGGCCCTATAGAAGCTTCCAGATGCATCTCTCCTCCAAGATTGTAAACGCTTCAGCCTTCTTGTCTTCATGTCCAACCAGGAGTCCATCGGACAATTCCCGATCAGAATCGGAGATCCACAAGTTAGAATTGGACTCGGCTATAGCCCTTGCTTCTCAGCATCCATTAAGATAATATTCCTTTTATACCAACCGAGTCAAAATTTGGTGTCAACATATGCCCCCCAATTTTGAGATAAAATATTATTTTGTTCCAAAATTCTCTAAGCAATGATGACCCCTGTACTGGGCAGTTTATAGAAACCTGTGTCTCCTTACTGTTGCAACCCTCGAATCTCACGCGAGCGCAGCGCCTCGGTCTCCGGGCGGTTTCTTCCCTCGTAAGCCCTATAAATACTAGACCGAACCGTCATCTTCTTCCTCCCGTTTGCATCTGCTATCACGCACGAGCTCTCCGCCATCGCCATTTTTTCAGGTCCTCGCACAGCGAACTTTGATCTTCATTCACCAATCTTTCACCGTGAACTCGGTAAGGAACTCCCCTGCATATGATTCATGCTGCTCATCTGGATTTTACTTCATCTTTCTGATGATTCTTCGAACCTCCTCATCTCATATTACTATTCATTATATCCATACTCTAAATCTCATACTCTATCCCAACCATCCTATATTTTATTCAACCATCCCAACTACCATATCATCTCTCTCCTCACCTTTTTTTTCTTTTCTTTTTTCTATCTCCTCCATTCTTTTTTTCTTTCTTNGGCGGCTCGGGCAGCGCGGGTGGGCAGCGCACGGTTGGAGGAGGTGGAGGCGGCGCGCGGCTCGGGCGGGAGACAGAGGAGAAGGGCGCGAGAGGAAGAAGGAGGAAAAAGAAAAGAGAAAAGAAAAGAAGGAAAAGGAGGAAAAGGAAGGAAAAAGGGAAAGAGAAAAGAGAAAAAGGAAAAAGGAAAATAAGGAAAATTAGGAAAATTAGGAAAATGGATTTAGAAAAAGAAAAAGGAGGAAAAGGGGACGATGGCCGGGAATCGCGGCGCCGCGGGCGCACGCGCGGCTGTCGGCCGACCGGCGCGACGCGCGGATCGGGAAAAAGGGGTTTAGGGTTTTCGGTTGATTAGATGATTTTCTGGAGATCGGACTTTGGGATTTGGATCAAGGAAGTTCAGGAGTTTGGATTTGGATTTGGATTTAGGAACTCATCGATCAAAGGATTTTTTAAAACCCGTGATTTAAGTTTTTGATTTTCCGGGTTGTTACAGGAACCCGGTGAGGCGTTATATTGACTACAGCAACGCACTTGATTGCTTCACTGTTGCACATGTAAGTTATGTACACTTTGATCTTGTTGTTTTTTGTTGTGTGCACGGTTCAAAATTCATTTGATTCATGATAACTAGATTAATTGGCGACCATATGATCGAGATGAGATTCAAGTGATGGAACTTAGTCCATATTGCAAGATGGACCAAGATTATTGGCGTTCGGTTTGTCCGCTCATTTGCTTCTATATTGTCGAGTACCACATTCCAAGTAGAGTTATGAGGCAATTTGGGGCACTTCAAACTTTTCCTCCAGAGTACCTCAATACTAATCCAACACTTCATAGGTATGTTATGTAATTTTTTAGTTTATATTTGTGAATTCATGCCATGTTGTACATTTATTTGTTATTTGATATCGTTGACTGTAGTATCAACCGTCGACGCCAGAGGGGCAAAAAGGATTGGGGGCTGAAGCACCAAGGGTACATTAACGCTTGGGATAGTAGGGGAGCCAACATTGTGATAGGAGGTGCAATTCACCGTGACCCGCCTTATGAAAATTATTTGCAATGGTTGAGAGCGAACACAAGGCTGAAGCTGAAGGTAGCTATGGATGCCGGTCCTGTCGAGGATCTACCTTCTGATCCGGAAGATGTTTTCGACCAGTACGATGATATGACAAGGCAGGGCACGCAGACACAGCGGGGACCAGTGGAAGACTACATTGTAAGTTTGGTTCATTTGTTGGGTTTATTTGATAAATGTATTTGTCCCTTTTATGAACTATGCATTGGATGCACTTTGACTTGTCAATCACAGGGACAACAACTTGGTCGGTTCGCTAATGAGTCTCTTGTTGCGTTGGGTGTGCCCATTGGTGATCCGGATGAGGCGAGCAAGTTACGGTCCTTCATACAGGTTAGGTGCTAATGTGCTTCAGTGTCTGATTTTTTGTGTGCTCTTACATATGTTTGTGCTTGTAGAGATTTCATCGTGGCTGTCGGAAAATGGCGCGAAAATTGAATTGCATGGCATCACGAGAGCCACAAGCGGCTGCTGCACCCTCAGGTTCTCGTGCACCCTCAAGTTCTGCTACACGTTCTGCTCCATCCACTAGGGCCGCCTCGAGGAGTACAGGTGGGGGGAGGGGAGAGGGTTGTTGTGGCACATTTGATAAGTTTGTTGATGCATTTTTGTTACTTAGTGATTTTTAATAATAATGTTTTCTTGCGCCGCGCAGGGGCTCTCACCATTGGCAGCCCTCTTAGGAGGGGCGATGATGAGGAGGAGGACGAGAGCGAGGATGGCGGCGAGGAGGAAAATAGCTCCAACTCGGAAGAGGATGATCCTACCTATGGGCAATATGAGATTGGTCCCTCGCAGTTGGTTGATGCGCCAGAGTCTCCATCACAAGGGAGTCAAAGGCCTAAGAGGCGGGCAGCACGTGACCACACAGATGTTGGGACCCCCAATATTTTGCCCACCAATCCAGGCCGGCCGCGTCGTAAGAAGAAGCCTTTCACACCCAACCCTACTGTTCGTAGGTAGACTTGTAATGTGATGTGTCAAATGGACTTGTTAGGTGAAGGACTGTTTGTGTCAGACTATTTGAATTGGTAATGGGCCTTTGTGTCGGACTATTTGTGTGTTGGACATGTCCTTGTGCTATGTGGTTGTGGTAATGGACCGTGTTGGTATATTGTTGTGTGATATTGGTTGCTATTTCTTGACTATGTTAATTTTCTGTTGCCAATATAGGGGCCGCGCGCGAATGTGCTGCGCTTTAGCGCGTTCAACAGTGCCGGCGTTTTTATCAGCCGGATGCACTGTGCTAGCTTCATCAGGGGCCGTCGCTTTCCCCCTGCTTCCGTCAGTGGCCGTCGCTTTCCCCCCTGCTTCCGTCAGTGGCCGCCGTCCACCAACTCCTCCTCCCCGTCGCCGCCGGCCCGGGCGCCCCCATCCCCCTCCACGCCCACGACCACGGCCGCGATACCCTCCGCGCCGCCGCCGGGGGCGCCCGCCGCCCCCGAGACGCCATCCACCCCGTCTCGGCGCCTCCCGGGACGCCCCCCGCGGCCCCGACCGCGCCCGCCGTCCCCACGCCCGGCAGGGCCACGCCGGCGTCCGACTCAGCCTCCGCGGCCTCGCCGCCGCCGTCCAGCTCGGGGCTCTCCACGCCCATCGTCGTGGGGATCGCGGTCGGCGGCCTCGTCGTCCTGCTGCTCGGCAGCCTGCTCTGCGTCTGCTTGTTCAGGAAGAAGAAGAAGAAGCGCCACCACCACCCCCCCCCCCCCCGCCCCACCACCTGCACTACTACGGCCACCCGCCGCCGCCACCTCCGCCGCCGCACAAAGGTGAGTCAGACAACACAGCTGCCCCGTGCCTTCATTCCCACTAGTGCTGATTAAAGTCACGTCCTATCATTCTGCTTCGTTGATTGTGCTCTGTTTGTTTCACAACCGCGGTTTTGTTTCGGTCGAGGTTTTTCTGCCTACGACATGGATTGTATGCCATGGATCTTCTTCTCTGTGTCCCTCAAGACGCTGATTTTTTACAGCAAACACTGGTAGCACACGGCATAACAGAATATTTAATACTGCTTTCCATGTTTGGAAATCCAC
>CM014278.1:41226218-41271759 GCA_004135705.1 Alloteropsis semialata
GACGGCTCAGAAGGGAGGCAGTGCCTCTGAAAAAAGCGGATCATGCTCCGGTCCATCGGACAACGCACGGCGTCATCCTGTAGGGACCGCACAGAGATGGCAAACCCAACTTCAGCCTATAGGCGAACCACCGTTCCCCTATAGGCTCGGGGGCTACACCCACCGGGTGCGCTCGCGCGCCCCGGTGGGAAAAGGACAAACTTTACTCCAGCCCATAGGCGAACCAACCGTTCCCCTACGGGCTCGGGGGCTACACCCGGTGGGTGCGCTCGCGCGCACCCCCGAGTGACATCTGATCAGGCATCGAGAAAGAGCCTACACGGAGAACCACCTGTCCTCCGAGCAGGCTCGGGGGCTACTGTCGGATATCAATATCCGACCCTCTCACCGACGGGTGGGGCCACACAGTTTCGGAATAAGATGGGGATAGGAAAACCCGCAAGAAAGGATAATATCAGGTCAGGGGAGGATCGATTTTCCCCTGACTCGGCCGACCCTTGTCCGTCTCGGCCGACCCTCGTCCGTCTCGGCCGACCCTCATCCGCCTCGGCCGACCCTCGTCCGCCTCGGCCGACCCTCGTCCGCCTCGGCCGACCCTCGTCCGTCTCGGCCGACCCTCGTCCGCCTCGGCCGACCCTCGTCCGCCTCGGCCGACCCTCGTCCGTCTCGGCCGACCCTCGTCCGCCTCGGCCGACCATCGTCCGCCTCGGCCGACCCCCGTACGCCTCGTCCGCCTCGGCCGACCCCCGTCCGCCTCGGCCGACCCTCGTCCGCCTCGGCCGGCCCACTTCTGTCGCTGCCTCGCCCGACCCCTCTTCGTCTCGCCCGAATCGGCGTGGGCCCGGGACGGAGTGGGGCGCCCGGAAGACCCGGCACAAGGATGTGTCTCCATACGCCCATGCCGCTTCCCATCAGCATTAATTGGCCTCACCAAGCACTGTCCGATATGGCCGACGGATGTGACTACCACTGTTTGCCCGTACGCAGGCGCCACGCGGGGAGAGCCACGTCCCCAACAACCCCGAACACGCAGGCGCCACGTGGGGAGAACCACGTCCCCAACAACCCCGAACAGCGTCCCGTACGGCGTCCACAGTATCCCGCAGGCGGCGGAGCTTCTTCAGCAAGCTTTCTATTTTTTACCTTCTTGAGCACGCCTTGTAAAGCCTCACCTCTCCTGAGTATAAATAGAAAAATAAGCCTCAGGAGAGGGAAAAACGGTCACACGACGCACACACCAGAACACAACTCGCGAAACACTCACTCTCAGACGCATCCAGAGACTTGGGAGCTTCTCCCTCTCTCGACCGCTTGTAACCCCTACTACGAGCAACGCGAGTAACACGAGCAGTCTCGAACTGGACGTAGGGCGTTCGTGCCTGAACCAGTATAATCCCTTGTGTCCTCTCGCGAACCATCCGGAGCCCAAACGCGCAATCCACTAATTTACTAGTCGGCCATTTCTTGCGTCGACAAGCATGTAGAATCCACGGAACTCTACTATAGGCGTCAATCCAATCACCCCACAGCATGGCCATGGCGTGTTGTTTAGCCCTCCATGCCTTGCCATACTTCACCCGATAATTAGTGAATCCGACAATTGCTTCAACGAGCGCTGACACCGAAACGTCAGGGTCAGCATACACCAACGAAGCAATCCGGCCTCCGATATATCGTGCCGAACACTGAGAGTGCTCGTGGATTGGTCGAGACGTACCACATGTGTGAGGCTGGTGCACTTTAGTTATCCTCCACTTCTGCCTTTCATCAGTCATTGGACGGGCCCATACCTTCCAACCACATTGGAGTTGGCATTTTACTGTGTACCGCAACTTAGAGTCAGAGTGCACCACATCGTATGGTCGATGGTGGCGCACCGAGTAGTCCCTCAAAAAGAATTTCAACTCTTCCATGCTGTCAAATGTCATCCCTCTCTGTATCAACTCTTGACGACTGTCAGGCTCTAGAGAATTAAGACGCAAGCCGGAATCACAATATGCCTTCTTAGGGGGTGCATGGAAGAGAGGAACCTCTGAAACACCCACATGAACTGCTCTAAGCTGTCTCAACTCCTCCATAGTGAAAGGAGCCAATCTTGCACCGGAAATTGTAGCCATACTAGATGACGGTTCAACCATAGGAGATGGTTGAACAAACGAGCGTCGATGCACCACATAGCTCAGTTCAACTGGTGTTTGTACACCATACGTTGGCTCAACAAAAGGTGCTTCATTAACTGGTGTTGGCTCATCAAAAGGGGCTTCATTCATTGGTGTTGGCTCAAACACTTTTTCTTGTGTTAACGCTTCTCTCATTTCTTCTTCTTCTTCCTCTTCTTCTGATCCCGCGGAGATATCATCATCATCTTCCTCCTCAACATCAAAACTCCCCTCGTCGAAGTGATTGTTCACTAGACAATCATCATCTGAATCTGGCTCATTTACCATGTCAGCATCATATTCTTCATCGTCCTCATTCTCACCAACCTTATAATTACTTTCTACACACACCCTCTCACGAACTTCAACTACCAATTCAGCACAACTAACTTGGGACCCTTTCACCAACTCCTTGTAAAAAAACCAATCCTCATCACATGAAATTCTCATAAGCACATAATGAGCCCTTTTGTCACCGGCATCAAATCTACCATGTAGGATTATTTCACTCTGTTCTGGATCAACTTGGAAAATTGAGCTAGCTCGAACAAAAACTTCATCAAATGAAGGAGGGCTATCAAATCTTGTGACTTCATGCTTCATCCTCTCAAACTCTCCATTCTCATTAACCGAACCGCCGGAGAAATAATGAACTAAGCGATCCATCTACACATATTTAATGGGCACATTTCTATTACCATTCATGGACTTATACAAAAACTACTAAAAGACCAACTATAACCAAATGTCAATACACTAGGTATCACAACCCCATGTAAAAAGACCATTCTACAAATGATCTACATTAGATCATAATTCTCATTTCTTGAAAAAATTAACAACAATATCTACCCACTAAAATCTCATCGAAATCGTTTCATGAAACACAATCTACACGATACAAAAGCGTTACCATGAATCAATTACCCGATAACGCTCAACTAATCTTACCCCTTTCGTACTAAATTACCTAATCCAACCTAAACCCTAGGTTATCCTAGGGTTTCCAATGTCAAGAAAAATAAGCAAATGGCACAAATCTACACGGATAAAGTGGACGAGTTACCTTCCCGGAATGTTTTCCAACCGTTTCCCCTTCGAATCCGTGGAAGAAACAGGGGATTTAGAGGGGGGAGTTCGGAGGGGGCGCCATGGGAGAGCCTGAGCTCGGGTGGGAGGAGAAAGAAAGGGAGGAGGGAGAAGAAAGGGCTCGGGCTGCCGGCTGTATACAGGCGAGTCGCGCCACGACCTTTGGCGCGACTGAGTCGCGCCAAGGCATGTGGCGCGACTGGCCCTGCCATGTCAGCCGCCGCGCTGGCCGCCCGCGGCCGGGCCGGCCGACGTGGCAGGCCAGTCGCGCCACATGCTCTGGCGCGACTGCCTCTTAAGTCGCGCCACGGCGTGTGGCGCGACCAAAAGGGTTATTTGTTGGAAATACAGTTCGGGTGGGGTTTTTTTAAAAATTTCAGTTTAAAAAGGATTAAAAATAAAAACAATTCCGAGCTGTCGGCCTGGCCCGTGGGACGGGCTTACGCCACGGGTGGGCACAGGCCATGATTTTGGAATTCTTTTTAATTTTTTTACGATTTTTCAAAAACAACTTCTGGGTGGCAGATTTTACAAATCTGTCACCCAGCCACCGTATCATACGGCTACCGCCAAATGATACGGCGGTAAGAAGCCGTAACCGCCGTATGAAACGGCGGTTAGCTAAACCGCCGTTTGAACCGGCGTTTTATTAAAACACTGAACCACCTGGCGGTTTCTTGATAAAACCGCCAAATGGTTTGGCGGTTATTCAAACCGCCAAATGAAACGGCGGTAGATATCTAACCGCCGTTTCATTTGGCGATAAGTATTTTTAATTAATTTTTTTGTTGGTAAATTGTTTAATTGTTTAAAATTGTTATTTTTATTATTATAATGGTTGAAAATTGTTTAAATAGGTTATTGATTTTTTTATTAACAGATATTCTGTTTTTTATTCTGTTTTTTGTTCCCACGGATTCAATGGCCCTCCAATTAATTTTTTTAGGTTAATTGTTTAAAATTGTTATTTTTATTATTATAATGGTTGAAAATTGTTTAAATAGGTTGTTGATTTTTTTCTTAATAGATATTCTGTTTTTTTTTTACTAACTGCAACAAACACATCCCACGGATTCAATGGCCCACACCATCTCCTTCCTGAGTGACTGCAACAAACATACCTCACGAATTCAATGGCCCACACCATGTCATTCCTGAGTGACTGCAAAAACACACCACACGGATCCATTGGCCCACTGGCTGGGGTGGGGTACTTGGTGGCCTATTAATATCGCGCTCATTCGTCCCCTTCAACCAACATCACAAAAACCAAAATAGCTGACCAGAGTGGGAGTGGGTCTAGGTATAGGAGGCAAGGTGGGTTCATGCATCTGTGCCGAGAGATGGAAGCCATGGAAGGAGCTCCGCGCAATGATCCAAACAGATCAATCCTTGCTGCCAACCAGAGGCCAAAGGATGAGATTTCACCCGAGTGCTATTATGGCATGAACAGCGGGATGGCTATCTCATTCGAAGAAGGCACATACGGGAGGAGGTACTGGTGTTGCCAGAGGATCCATGAGATAACAAACAGTTCGCAGGTAATGACCTCAAAGAATAAGAAGTGTTGATTGTTTGAAGTACTAACATTGTTATCGTTTTCTTACGAATTGACACAGGGAGGCAGAAGGACCGCTACACCGGACACCAGGGAATGTCACTTCACCGAATGGATCGACGACTCCATCAGCTAGAAGGACTAGATGCGCTGGGACGAGATGAAGATGAGAGCCGAGGAAGGACGACAGGCGACACAAAGGGCTGAAGCTAACAGACTTGCCGGAGAGCAATTCAGGGAGGAGATTGAAGAAATTAGGAAGGAATTTCGTGAGAAGAGTGATTCACGAGGTCCCTGAAGTTATCTGCCAGGCTATCTAAATTCTCTAAGGCATGTTAGGTTTAGGACGAGTCATGTTAATCGTGTCGCATCATGTGCCAATGCAAAATGTAATAGATTGTGTAGGTCAAAGGTTAATGGCGCACCATGACCTTTTCTGTCATGCAATTTAAATTCAATGAAAGCCAAGGCAATTGAATGCAGTGATGTGTATTAAATTTTCTGTGCATTCGGTCTCACAATATTATGAACTTAAAAATAAGAACAATGCAGAGTTAAACACAATATTACGAGCTTAAAAATAATAATATTAAACCTCGACCTGCATTTAACTTGACTAAAGTAGCACTAAGATACATAGCTTGACCTTGCAATGGCATGTACGGCACATCTTTCTAACCTAAACATGCGCCGTTACTAATCCTAACATGCCTTAGGGAAATTAAATTGACACTTCGACGATGCGTCCAGTTCTACTGCTCGAAAGAGAAGAGAGATCCACCCGAGTGCTGCGAGGGAAAGTAGTACTTAGGGCGAGGCTCGGTCGGTGGCGCTGGTGGTGGTGGTTGGCTACTGTTTAGGTGGCATGAGCACCGACAGTTAGGGTCATAACAAACAGGTGGCGCAAAGCTTGGTGCACTGCCCTCCTCAGAATCATCAGGAACGTCATCTTGAAGGAGTCTAGTGTTGTCCACCTCTTGCTGTAGCTCATCGATGACGAGGTGGAGGTAGGCGATGTACTCTTCATATGGCTGAATTGGTAGAGGATCTACCCACCTTGCGAATCCACAGCCGTCGGGAGCCAACGAGCTCTGAACATTGTAGAAAAACGATTAGGATGACAAATGTGGATGGAAACATACAAATCCAGGGTTATGACTTACATATCCCCTAGGGCATCGCCAGAATCGCCATCCGCCCTCTGAAGCTGAATGCTGAACCTGCACAACACAGTACTCACCGTGCATACATCTTGGCCACTGCACCGACTTTCTGCGCTCATAAGGTCGGAGGCTACGCTGCGGGCCGAAATCGCTCTTGGATTCGATTGGAAAATGTTCTGCAAACTCTGGAGAAAGTTCAGTATAGATGGTTGGCCCTAAGTCGTCGTCGGTTGCCATTTTGGTTTTTGTGATGTGGGTTGAAGGGGATGAATGAGCGCGATATTAATAGGCCACCAAGTACCTCACCCCAGCCAGTGGGCCAATGGATCCGTGTGGTGTGTTTTTGCAGTCACTCAGGAAGGACATGGTGTGGGCCATTGAATCCGTGTGGTTTGTTTTTGCAGTCACTCAGTAAGGACATGGTGTGGGCCATTGAATCCGTGTGGTGTGTTTTTGCAGTCACTCAGGAAGGACATGGTGTGGGCCATTGAATCCGTGAGGTGTGTTTTTGCAGTCACTCAGCAAGGACATGGTGTGGGACATTGAATATGATTTTTTCAGTCCAAGGAAGAGATGTCATAAAGCGGAAGATCGTTCAAATACAGCTTTGTTAGTAGATGGTGTTGATGAAAACTTGAACTCAAATGCAGCATCTGATACTTTTGATTTAGCCGATTCAGATTTTGAGGAATACATTGATTCTGGGGGGAGAAGATGGCGAAGATACAGATATAAAAGGGCATTATGGGGAAGAATACAATAGACTTTTGAGAATTGCACTGCACGCATTTTGGATTCCATTGCCACCACTATCTGTTGTATAAGATTCTATATAACTCAAACCAACAGAACACAAACACAAGTCCAGTACAGGGTGTGCTTCCTCTGAGTGACAGCAACAAACACATTCATGCGAGCCACGGATTCTATGGCCCACCACCTCTCCTTCCTCTGAGTGACAGAGGGTGCAGGCTATAAGTGTAGGCCGGTGCAGGCTCAGTTTGTAGGCCGGTGCAGTATATGGCTGTAGGCCGGTGCGCTCTTTATATTGCACAAGTTTGATACACAACTCATCCATTCCACGACTCATTGTCAATATAGATCGTACCAATGTCATCGTGGAGAGATGACCCAAAAGGTGTGCCGACATAGGAAGAGCGGCCAAAATGCCAATGCGGGTTCCGATGCTGGTTGCAAATCTGTACTGATTCTTCAAACAAGTCCAAGTGGGGTGCTAGGTTCTTCAGATGTCCTGACATTGATGATGATTTCAAGGTTCGTTGCAATGCTAATGCATGTTTTTGTTGTTAGTGTATCTAAATGACCAAGCCGTCCACATGCAGGCTTGTAGTTTCTTCCAGTGGATCAACAAGAATGCTCTACCCAGTCAAGGAGTACAATCACCAATTGAGAGCAAAGAGCAGTACTCTGCTAGACTACAAGAAGCACGTGAGGCCGAACGTCTTTCTCGCCTTGAGAAAGACCTTGTTAAGCGTGAGGCGGTACTTAAGCTCAGGGAGGGAGAATTTCAAGCTCGGGAGTCTCGCCTGCGTCATCAAGAAGCGCAACATTTAGCTTCCGCAAGAGAGTTGTGGCAACGAAGTAACAGGATGAATGAGGTGGAGCGTCAGGAGGCCGAAGCACGTGAAGCCGATCGTGAGCGCAACAGAGAGGGCGCACACCGTGCAAAGGAAGCTGCACCAGAATCCAGCAGGAAGGGGAAATATCCCCGTTGTACTCAGTAGAGCGTTAGTTCCACACCCGGCAACCTACTTTCCCCTAAGGCATGTTGGTTTTAGTAACAGCAACTGATTATGTTTTCGGTGTGCTGCACATGCCATTGCAACTTCTATTAGATTGTTTAGGCTAAGGATGTGAGGTGTGTGTTCACCATATCATTTCTGTGATGTAATTTTTTATACATTGCAAATGAATGCCGGGGGTACTTAATTAAGAAAAACATGAGTACAAGAGACCCATTTTGCTTAGATACTCACTTATGCAGAGCTGAAACCAAAATAATCTTAAGGTTTGGGAAAACTCTATTATAATCACATCAGAAGAAAAGGTGAAACCATGTGAAGTAATATACCCACGACCACCAATCTGCTAGCTTCTTGGAAGTTACTATAATCCATCCATCGTCATCCTTAAGGTTTTTGTTAACTGGAGGTATTCCCTGGCATATTTGCTATCAAAGGTGAGCAAACATTTGAAAGAAATATGGCATGGTGCAAGATAAAACGATGTACGAAAATATTATGATGACATGAGTGTTTGGTCACTATCAGCAGAGCCACCATCCTGGTCTATATAATCTCTGTTTTCCTCATCATCGGAGCTCAGGTCACTTAGGTACTTGGCATAATTCAGTCCTCCATCTTTGTTATGCTCAGAATTGATGTCAGATCTTCCATTGGTTTTTTTGTTTCCCAGATATGAAGCATGCTAATCTTTGGTAGGATGTGAGGACCTAACCGCCAATCATTCGGCGGTAGGGGGGCGCACGGACCTAACCGCCGAGTGATTCGGTGGTTAGGTCCTCTGGGCCCAGTGCCCGTCCCCTACCGTCGTTTGAACTGGCGGTTAGGTTGAGAAAAAATAGTTTTAAATCGATCCGCCGATTCAAACGGCGGTTCAGCTAACCGCCGTTTGATATGGCGGTTACAGCTGCTTACCGCCGTATCATTTGGCGGTAGCCATATGATACGGCGGTTGGGTGACAGATTTGCAAAATCTGCCACCCAGGAGTTGTTTTTGAAAAATCGTAAAAAAAAATTCATGATTTTGAGTCCGACGCTAGGGGGCTCCTAGGTTACATAAGCTAGAAAAGATTGTGGAAAAAGTCTACTTTTGTCTCCCTCAACTAAAGTCTACTTTCCCTCTACTAAAAATCGGATATCAAATATCCTCCAACTCGGAAAATTGGTCATTTTTCCAAAGTATTTTGGCTTCAGTGTGTTTGCTTAATTTTGTCAGCCTATCTACGCGCTGTTTTTTTTCGTGTTCCTCCTTCAGCCACGCTCCGATGGCTGAGAGTGAGAGCCACCCACGACCGGTGCCGGTGTCTCGCCCATGCGTGCCGCCTGCCTCCTGCCCACAGTGGCGCGGCGCCATTCCGTGGAGAGCAACCAGCCCTTGCTGCGGGCGTTACATATGGATTCGTTCGTCACCTCCCCAACTTCCTTGTACCACCACCCTGGGACATACGGCCGCCGCCACCATCTGCATTGTCGTGATCCCACACATCGCCGTAGAATTCCCCTATCCCGGCCACATCTTCCCCAACCAACCCCTCCCCTAAAGCCGCCTCCCGCCTTGTTCGGTAGGGAGGTATTTAATCCCAAGGGGATCCTATCCAGGGAGGGTTTAAGTTGATCCCTCTCATGTCATTTAAGTAAGGCGGGGGCATATGCCCTATAACTCTAAAAAAAGAAAAAGAAAGAAAGAAAGAAAGAAAGAAAAAAAGAAAGAAAGAGGGAGGAGAAGAACACGGAGTACGTACCTGAATGGGGGAGAGCTCACCGGAGTTGGGGTCACGCAAGAGTTGCCTCATACCGGTGCACGCCAGTGCCTTGCGGAGGCATGCAAATACATCATCCTAGTAGTCTGGATCGGCGACGTGGTTGCGGAGCCACACATGGTATTCTGACAACTTGCCATCGCCGCAGTTGGTGGTAACCACGAACACAAAAATCACCACGCCTAGAAGAGCCAGTAGGGCGAGGAAGAAGGAGACGAGGTAGGTGTGCACGATCACCGGCTGTCGCGAGCAGGTGCTCGCGAAGCCGACCATCGATGTCACCATGATGACGAGTCCGACCACGATGGTCAGTAGATGCAAGGAGCGGACGCGGTCATATGAGCCAATGGAACGGAAGGCTAGCCAGAAGCCCCCTCCGATCACTGGAACGGAGAGAAGGAAGCTCACATAAGTGACCACCCCAAGGAGGGTAACATCTCCTTGAAGCTTTTACATCCGAGCGAGCGTGTATAATTTGGCCATCGCTATCCGGTGACGATGGGCGTCTCGATGGCACCAAGCCCCATTGTGCCCCCCCTCTCCCTCATTGCTTTTCTTGAAGTCTACTCAACCATCAAAATATATCTTTACTCCTAAAAAGATACAAACATAGATAGATTTTTGCGTCACAATCGATTGTGGTCCTTCATCCCTCCCACCCCTGTCCATACTCTCTCACACACCCATGACCCATCTCCCCGTCAGCTTGAATCACGCTACCTCCAAACAATCCAATCAAAGTAAAGTAAAATACAGAGAAAACTCTAAAATCTTGAAAAAAACTAGTAGACACCATAAATCAATAATGACCCACTTTGCGTTAATGCATGATAGTAAATTTAGATCTTTAATAAAAATTATTCTCAAGAACTATTTTAAATTGTCAACTGAGCTATTCATGCCCAAAATGGTTTTCAAAAATCTTAAAACTTTGTAAACAAATACTATAAATCAAAAGTGACCCTTTTTGCTTTGATCTGGCATTAGTACAATTAGATTTTAAAATAAAAGTTATTCTAAAACTATATTTAAACTGTCAGGTGAGTTGTTTACATTCAAGATAATTTTTAAAAGACCTAAAATTTGCAAACAAATACCATAAATAAAAACTGACTCATTTTTCTTTGATGTGGTATCATAGTAAATTTAGATTTTAAATTAAAAATTATTATAAAAACTGTATTAAATTGTCATATGAGGTGCTTACATTCAAGATGTTTCAAGAATCTTAAAACTTCATAAACAAATTCTATAAATAAAAAATGACCCATTTTGCTATGATCTGGAACATTAGTAAATTTAGATTTTAAATTACAAATTATTTTAAAAGCAATATTTAATTGTCAAGTGAGGTGTTTAAACTCAGGATGTTTTATAAAATTCTTAAAACTTTGTAAATAGATGTTATAAATCAATAGTGATCCATTTTACTTTTATATGGCATCATAGCTATTGTAGATTTAAATAAAAATTGTCTTTGAAAAGTTATTTTAAATAAAATATTATCTATTGAACTGAATGTTTGCCCGTAGGATCATGATGTTACTTATATATAATTTATACAATAATTTTTTGGCAAGAAGAATAGATATCATTTATCTATGACTTGTATTGCCACAGCAATACACGGGCGTGAAGCTAGTATGATAATAAGAGAGATTTAGTCAATTTAAGAGGACCACACCTCTTTTACAGAAGCAGAGTGTAAACGAATTTTCAATGTCTATAAGAAAATATGATGCATAATAAAAAAATATTGATTTTTATGATATTTTTCCTCACCAGTTATTTTACTGCAATCGCTCCCCCACCCCCACCACGCGCGTACACACCCCGGCGAGACCCTAATACGCACATGGTTAACAGAATGAATTCGTTTTTTTTGAATAAAATGAATGAATTCGTTTTTGCCAATGCAGAGACAATACAAAGCCAATTCAAGTCAAGCTCGTCCAGTGCTTGCATTCCGCTTCATCGTGTTGCATCGAATTATTTGTGCAAATAGTGAATAAGCTCTGTGTGACAATGTTTAAACTCTCATAAGCATTTCTAAATAAGTGTCAAGATTATACCCCCTAGAGGTACTTAAAAAATTTGGTAAAACAACTTTGATGTCTTGCATACTGTGAAAACATGTTTGATCGCTTATGTGTGAGCACTAGGGTGATTTTTGTGATAAATTGAATATTATTTTGATTTCATAGAGATTATAAAAAATGACCACTAATTTGGAGGGGAGGTAAGTAAAGTTCTTAATTTGATAGCGCCTCGAGAGCTTTTCTTTCCAAATTTACGGTTGAGAAGGCATCACATCACACCCTTTCGCTCAAAAGGTTCTCCGCTCCTTCGCCTATTGTTGGTGTCGCAGCAGCTCCCGCGACCTCCGCGACCGGTCCAGCATGTCCAGCATCGCCGGCGTCATGTACGACGTCGTGGCGCTCGATGTAGCAAACGCCACGCTGCGCTCCTCCTCCGATTGGCCGCCGCGCGTCGCCGCCCCGCTGCCGGACACCATCTGCCGCGACGTCGCGCGCTGCTGCGCGTGCGAGCTCAGCCCGGCGAGCACGTACGCGCGCCCGGACAGCTCGTACCGCTGCCGATCCCCCACGCGCGTGCGCATCTCCCGCAGCTCACGCGACAGCGCCAGGCACGTCGAGTCCCCCGCCCGCGCCGCGGCGGACCGCGCAACGGAGCGCTGCCGACTCCGGAGGATCTCCACGGCCTCCGCGTGCGAGCCTCGCTCCGCCGCCGCCCGGGCCGCGGCGATGCCGTCCATCGCCTCCACACGGACGCGCTCGCGCTCGACCTCCACGGAGCGCTCCGCGGTCACGGCGCCCCAGGGACGCCGCACCACCGCGTCCTCACCGGCGACGTTCTTGCCCCTTCCGGTGGCCGTGTCGCGGTAAGAGCAGGACACTCTAACAAGGCGGGTGGCGTCGTCCGCGGCGCGGGCCCTCGGCACGTGCAGGAACAGCAAGAAGCGCCTCTCCTCGTCCGCGTAGAGCTCGCCGACGTCGACGGACGCGGCACGGCCGTCCGCGTCGACGTGGCTCACGTAGCTGCCGGACTTGACGGCGCGGACGCGCACGCCGGGGTGCACGCACGCGACGTCCACGCGCAGCTCCTGCACGGCAACGGAGAGGAGCCCGCCGATGCACTGCGCGAACGCGTCCTGGATGGCCGCCTCGTCCTCGATGAAGGAGAAGGTCCCGCCCGTGGCCTCGGCGATGGTGTGCATCGCCGCCGCGTCGTGGTCCGTGCCGAAGCCAAACGTGTGGACGGGCGCCGACCGCCTCCCGGTGCCGTCGTACGCGAAGGAAGGCGGGACGAGCGCGTCGTAGTCGGCGCCGCGGCCACCGTAGCCCCCGCGCCTCGGCACGGTGTACGTGTCCTGCCCGTCCGAGAGGAGCACGACGCTGGCGACGGCGTTCCGGTGCATGCGTTCGTCGATCACCTTGGCGGCCCTGCGGAGCGCCTCCCCGATGTTGGTGCCGCCGCCCGCCGTGAGGGACTCCACGGCGCGCCTCGCCAGAGCCTTCCCGGCGTCCGACATGCGCGCGAGCCGCATGAGGCGACTCGCCCCGGAGGAGAAGGACACGACGCAGAGGCGGTCCCGGGGCCCGAGGTTGTCGATGACGAACCCCATGGCCTGCTTCAGCAGCGCGAGCTTGGTCCCCACCATGCTGCCGCTCACGTCGAGCACGGTCACCAGGTCCAGCGGCGCGCGCGGCGCCGCTCCGGCAGCCCCGGAAATCCCGGGCGCCCTGGCGTGCACGAGCACAGCGAACTCGTCGGCGGACGCGTCCCTCGCGAGGGCCGAGCACTCGCAATGCGTGGCGAGCGCCACCGCTCCTCCTCCGGACGCCTCCGCCGCGCTCCCGCCGCGGTGCTGGCCCGCACGGAGCGGCCGCGGCGTCCGGTCCACCGGATCGTCGTCGTCGAACACCCGCGGCTCCATGGGCCTGAAGAACGGCTGGGACGCCGGCGCGGAGGGTGACGGCGTCGGCGGCTGGCGCAGCGACGCGTTCGTGGAGCGGAGGGACGGCAGCTCGCGCCACCGGTCGCTGCAGAGCGGGCAGACAGAGCGGCCGTCCGCGACGCTCCGTGGCCCAGAGAAGCAGCGGGAATGGAATTGGTGGGAGCACTCCGTGCCCGTGGCGAAGATGCCCTGCCCGCTGCCGCTGGTACTCCCGCCGCCGCTGCTGCGGCTGCGAGCCCGGCGTGTGTCGCCATGGCACGAGCCGCTCTCCATTTCCGTGATTCCAACCCTTCTTTTCTTTCCCCAGAAACAATCAAGAATCAAAAACAGAAATTCTGTTGCGGATTTCTGAGTTGTGACGGAGCTGACAGCAACATGGCGAGAGTGATCAGCCGATGCGTTCTCCGTGTGGGTGCCGCGTCCACGTACGCCCCGCGTTGAACCAGATTAAAATTTCCGGTAAAGTCGTGGATAGCTGCAGCCTTGCAGATTGGGTTAGTACAACTGGTCTCCGCATTTTTTTCTAATCCTGGAGTTGTTGACTAGTTCATCAGTTTCTAGAATTCAATCTAGCTCAGTCCACGACAATTCATTCGTGCTTGCGTGCGTGCACATAATCTATGAGCCGCGAGACCGCGGTTTACCAGAAAGCATGTCTGATCGGCATGAATTTCATAAGAACGCATTCAGAGGAACCTTTAGGCGCGAATTCCTCTTGTTGACAATTGGCACTAATTTCCTATGAACGCGTCACCATGTGTGGATACGCCTAAAGGTGGAAGACACCAGGGAAGTTCCTTAACAGCTCTGCTTCTGATGATTTCCTCTCAGATCATCAGTTGCTCATTCAATTAGAACTTTAGAAGGGAATCTTTGCTGGCGCAGAATAGCGCTGTCATCAACATTCTCCTCAAGCCAAAATGCCAAACAGAAATGCACTTACACCGTCAAGTTGACTTTGAGTCAGTATCATGTGGGGCCCTGCATATTTTGACCCCGCGTGGCAGTGACATAATGTCAACGGACCCAAGTTAGAGGAGCCTCCTCTGCTTGAACCAACATCGCCGCTGAACAGATCAGCAGGAGGAACGTCACCCTTCCTACCCCTCCGTCTGAAAAGAATGCATGGACTTAGGCAAGCACTTGTCTAGATTTGTAGCCAGAATTATACTTTTTCTGGGACGAAAGAACTCCAAAGACCAGGCCTCCTCCAACATTGACACTTCAGCTAGCTCATAGGAATCTAACTCATCATTTTCCTTATGTGGAAAAGTGTGCCGTCTTTTCTTCAAGAGCTAGTAGTGGGCTATGCTTTATTATTGAGAGAGAGGTTATGTGACCCAAAAATACTTTGAGCAATATGCCATGAGACAAACCACTAGCGACGTGATCTTTTTGGTATATCTTGTATGACTTGGACAAGTTTAAAACTAGTAGTGTACTAGCTCAACTATTGGAGAGAGCCTAAGGCATGTGATCTTTTTGGTATATCTTGTATGACTTGGACAAGCTTAGAACTAGTAGTGTACTAGCTCAACTATTGGAGAGAACCTAAGGCAAGTTTACATAATCGGTATTGCTTCCTCTGCTACATGTTGCCTTGCAGACGTGCAGGTTCAGACTTCACGACTCCAAATTCCTCCTTGTTCTGTTGGAAAACTACAGTCTTTTTTCCACTCACTTCATCTCTCTTGCAAAAACCTTCAGAAAGTCACCTGAAAAACTCATCAGAAAGTTTTGGGGTATTCAAAACGAAAACCACATGATTTGCACATGAACACAATAAAATGAAAACTTCAAGGCTGAGCAGCCACAACAAACACTCTCGACCACACCGACAGAAGGCATGTTTCAGCTTTTCTAACGAGTACCGGCTCATAAAGTCATAATAAGATGTACAAAGTTGTGATGCATGTGTGTCCTGTACACAAGTAACAAAACTCAGCGGGTAGCCAGGCCCCGGCATACATCTGGAACACAGCACCAGGCTACTGCTGACCGGTGGAGATTTATTTCTGAACTATGAAAGTAGCCACGAACCCTTTAGGGGGAGAAAAATTATCCCACACAGATTTCCCAACGCAGTCAAAATGTACAACTATTTACATGAACATACAAAATTTCACACTTCAACAACATGTACTTCGAGTTTTGTGCGCAAGCCATATTCGAACTGTGTGGTCATCACTAGCAGAAGCCAGCATATGGGGCCTTGCAGGATTCCAGCTTACACAATTCACAATCATAGTGTGGCCGCGCAATACCTTTATCGGTGTTTCAAGGTGCCTTTTCCAAATGTAGACCTGCGCATTGTTTCTACAAGTTAGCAAATGATAAACAAAAGCAGCAATCCATAGGTATGCTATCTTCCTATAATAGAAAGATTACTAGCAATCATGTTAAAAAAAAATACTACCTCCATATCATTTTATTGATGTTGGTTAGTTCAAAATATAATGGGTTGTTACCAGTCAGTTTATTTTGTATTCGTTATTCTCAGTTTGATTTACGTATATTGTATACCTACAATAAAATTATCCATAAAAATATTGATTCACTTCTTTGCACTAGTCCATCCTTTGTACAATGACAGGTGGCAACTAATGTAAAACATAGCTTCTGGAAAAAGGAAAAACATATTTCTAGTTATCAACCGCAATGCTGAATTAGCAACTCCAAACCTGAATCATGTGATTGGTCTAACAGAACTTTGGATATAAATTTGTACGGAGAATTTCATTTCAAGGTTTTTTGTTACATTAGAGAGGTTATAGACATCATTAGTTAATAGTTAACCTACCTACCATTGTTAGAACCATACGCATTATCCCTGCAAGCATGGTGCTTTTTGAGTTGCATGCACCAACCAGTTCAACCCAAAAGTTTAAGCGGATAGGGAAAGGTGGGCAATTCACTTTATACTTCAACACTCCCCCTCACGTGCAGGCTCTCTCAGGCCTCAAACGTGGAAATTAGGAGTCGGTAGCAATTATTTTATTTAATCGCGCCCGCCAGGATTCGAACTCGAGACCTCTGGCTTTGATACCATATTGAGTTGCATGCACCAACCAGTTCAACCCAAAAGCTTAAGCTAATAGGGAAAGGTGGGCAATTCACTTATACTTCAACAGTGCTGCTTTAAGCCATCAATTTGTGTTCAGATTTGCCTCATATGTGGGCAAGGCAAGAAATTAAAATAGAAGCCAGAGTTGGCTAAACATTTCATCAAAAGCAAGATCGAACTCCAGCGAAAATACCTGTGAATCCTCACTGCCACTAGCAATGAACAAGGAATTTGAACCCCCAAAGCAAGACCTAATCACAAACTTCTCTTGCTTGTGCCCCTTGAACTTTTCAGGCACAGTAGACCTTTCATTAACTTTCCACAGGTGAATTTCCTGGCTGCTAAGGTTGACAATGAGTGACTGTCCATCACCAGAGAGATAAAGAGATGAAATCACCTGCTTCTCACGAAATCTCCATTCCCGCCCCTTTGGAAGTTCTCGAATCCAGATATCATTGCCAGATACAAAGATTAGGTGCCGACCATCAGGCGTCACTGCAAGATCACTGACTTTAGGTATTCTATCTCCAGCCCAAACTTCCAGCTCTTGACCTTCTAGGTCACAAGTGAAGATCCTATTTGGCGAACTTCCAGGCTCGGAGCTGGCACATACTATTTTCTCTGAATTAGGAAACCATGCACAGGAACTGATGATGTAGTCCACTGAACCTCGGAATTTAAGATTACATTCACCAGTATCGACGTTCCAAAGTTTCAAAGATTCGCCACTACCACAAGTGAGCAGCATTCTATCATTTGGGCTCCAGGCAACAAAGGAAATCGGTTTTTGGTGACCCTGGAGGCAGTGCTTCTTGGTCAACGTATCATCTTTTTCCACCTAAAACCATATAATGAAAAGAATTGGAAATTGTAATGCATGGAAAACAAATTATCATAAACACTAAACAAATTTTACAAATAGACCAAATATAGGTTGCCTGTAAGTTAAGCAAAAACTTATGCTGCTGAAACATGACCTTGAAGAATGAATATTTATCATAAAAATTCATCCAAAATGCATTGTGCTCTCATGAGGTTCATACCTAGTCATGTTTGTCCTGATAGAAAAAGAAATGGGTTAACTTACATGCCTTCGTCTCCATTTTCCCTCTAGCTTAGATAGAGTACGAGGCATCAGAAATAATCTAAAAATGAGGGAACATTAGCATACTGCTAGACTTCGAAACATGTGTCCCTTGTACAAATTAAGTAACATTTCATCACAACCATTGGTCAACTTTGATACATTACATGGATTTGACTGTGCAATCAGACATTGGAATTTGAGGCTCCTTCAATTATACTATTCCCAGGTATCATGAAAAAGAACAGTTAAGATGAAGCATATGAGCAATCCAGAAACAGACCAACACGTGACATGAGAAGCATGATCTTCCTTCCCAAGTTCACGTTTGTATCATTACTCGCTTCAATTTATTCCCATCTGTTTATCATTGCATCAAAACTGGTGCGGGTGATAGTTAGTACTCTGAAGTCTGAAGATAGTTACATTGTGAACGATAATATTATCTTGAATTACGGGAACATGCTACTAGATTTCAGTAGAAAGGTCATTACGAATGTCATGCAGTTTAAGTATGAAAAAGAAAACTACCCCAAAATATTGTTTGGACATTGACATGGTCTCCATTATTTGACTTTAACCATCATAAATATTGTATAAGAAAGAAAAAATAAATACTTTATTACGAAATTACTTTCAGTGAAAACTGTAACTATCATTTCACAAGTTCAATTCAGATAGTTTGCACATGATAATAGTCAAAGCTAGAAAAATAGTGACACGAGTTAAAAACCATAATTATTTTCTTAACAGAGGCGGTAGTACATTTGGAACTTAAATATAAAGATGACAAGTTTATCTCTATGGAATTATTTAAATGTGAATATGTAAATAAAAAAAGTATTTTCAGTAAGGTTATCAAAGTGTAAATAGCCGTGATCCAAATCTAGTGAAGTAAGCAATACAGGTTAAATGGGATGGCCTGAATATAGTCAACAACTTTCATGTGTAAGAAATAAAACGGACAATGAATAATAAGAATTCAAGAACCCAGATAACGAAAGAAGAAAGGAAACAGAAAATATTGAGGCAGCACTAGAAGAATTACAGAGAAAACAATGAAAGGAATATCTCGTCTATTCCATTTCACCTCTATTCTCTTCCCCACATAGAGCACTACAGCAAAAACACATCATTTATTTTAAAAAGTTTGCAGCCCTTCTGAATTCCTCTATGAGAACTATCCCAAATTAGGAAAATAGCTACTATCTGAAGTTCGTTAATGTTTTCATAAAAAAAAAAGTTAACTAATCCCAGTGAATCTGCTGATGCATACTGTATTTCATTCAACTTTGGAAATAACAGCACCAATTTGTTTGCAAAATCCCGGAACTTGTATGCATTGCATGGCAAAAAAGATAGGTTGCTCGAACTAGCCAGAAGCCAAACCACATATATTAGAAATAAGGTAAATCATTTTCCTTCTTATTTTCTCATCTGAAACAATTGCCACCCAAGCAGTGTATATTTTTGGCATGAAAATATCTAAGTTATCTAAATACATTTTCTTCAGCTATTGGTAAATTTAAGAAGTTAAAGGTCGGTAAACAGTCGGTCACCCTTTGTTTACTGTTTAAACGGTTTAGACGGCATTTAAATGGGATTAAACGGTCTAAACAAATTTGTATATTACCATCCAAAAAACATTTTTGTG
Source organism: Alloteropsis semialata (assembly GCA_004135705.1). Taxonomy (NCBI): domain Eukaryota; kingdom Viridiplantae; phylum Streptophyta; class Magnoliopsida; order Poales; family Poaceae; genus Alloteropsis; species Alloteropsis semialata. The sequence continues at coordinate 41,245,492 of CM014278.1, forward strand.
CATGTAAAAATTCAAGTAATGGGACATGAGACATGAATACATGACAAATGAGATAATATTTCTTGTCTTCTTACATGACTAGCATCACAGCATGAGAAATGTTGTGGACTGCAGGATGCAGCCATTTAGTCAAGTATTGAGTGGTTTGTCATTGCATTATATATTTTTCTGCTAGTCATGCATGGAAGGCAACATCCAGTATCTACAGTATATATTCACTACAAAATTCAGATGCATTGATACACCAAAAGCAACATCCAGTAGCTTGTGGGCACAAAAAAAAAATATCGATGACTCAATGCAGTGTACACGCTAGAAAAGATGTGTAACCATTCAATTTCAGAACTTTAGACTTGCAGTCATGGAGCGATGAGTGAGGGACTGAACGAGTACTGCTCCAGTGGTCAGCTACGAGTAATATCTGGAGCCTGGAGGCTAGTGCAGTCGATGGAGGAGTGGACGCGGGCGACGGAGGCGCAAGGCGAGCATGGCCGCGGTGACAGCTGTAGAATACAGGAAAAGGAAAGGGAAATCTAAACGCAGCGGTGAAATATGGGCCTTTCCTATACATATACGTGTTGCAAATTGGGCCAAGATGGCGATAATGTTGGTGCGTTGGTGCCGGCCGAAAATTTCACTCACGCGCAGCAGTCTTTATCACCTGAACGGTCCGTTTAACCCGCGAAGCTCCGTCTAGAACCGTTCTGTCTCGCCCATGTAACCCGTTTTTCAACGTCTATGACCGTTTAAACGGCCCTACCGTTTAGAGGACCGTTTATACGCTAAACTACACGGGGAGATGCTGTTTCTGTTTTTTATACCGTTTAAACAGCCGTTTAGGTGAACACTGAGGTCAGTATTACCAAATAGTAATAATCAAAAACATTCATTTAACTGAAAGACTAATTGAAATAAAACTTATTCAACCATGGAAAGACTAACTGTTACAATGGATCAGCCTAATAATATGTCCCAAGGTAAGCAACAGAGATTGTAAAATAATGAAATGCCATCAGAGTTTTAAGGTATTTAGTGCATAAAAAAGTAAGGTGGCATGAAAATGAGTGGCAGCTAAGCCCAGAAATAAACTTCCTATGATGGGGTGGCAATTGTGGCACAGTGAACACTCTAGACATCTAGTAAGAGTCAAATGAAAAGGCACTTTTGTATAAGCAGGCTCTCAGCATATCTGCTACACTGGGCAGTCTGGAATGAGCTACATAATGAGGTAATGCTCCAAAAGTTCAACATTAGTTTCATAATTCGACTCTTATACAACGCATTCAATGCGGTTATTATTCCATGATGTCAGGGAGCACAAAGGTCATGCTAAGCTCACTCAGGCATGATTCCAAGTGTGATCTAGAAATATTGAATAAAATAACATTATGCATAATCCGTAAAAGGTTCTTCTGGAGCACCAGGATAACAAGGTAAAGTTGTGATATCATTAACTCAAACAATAAACCTGTAACCATTTCAAGTTGATGCTTGGGTGTGTCAAATCATACCTTCCAAATTATGGCGGTGCAATCACTTGAAGATGATGCCAGGTAATCTCCGTTATTAGAGAACCTTACAAACCAAACCTCATTATTATGACCACATAATATCTGCAAACAGGCATGGATATGTGAAATACGTAACTTTGCAATACAGCCCAAACCCCCAGCATGAAAATTTCTAGTGCTGTCGAGTCCTGAAAATACATAAGAAGTTTACCTGAATTGTCATCCCTTTTTCTCAAGATGCATGAGTAAATTTCAGAAAGGAAACACTACTGCTATTTTTCAAAATCATCACAAAACAACACCTTTAAGCACATGTTTCAAAGAATCATACTTAATTGTGCATAAACTTCACAAAACTTCACTTCTATAAGAGCGCTTCATGTTTATTGTATTGGTCCATATTTTATCCCGCCTCTTTTATGTCTACCCTGAGGAACAGGGAAATATATCCACCCTGCAAGGCAATCAGCCCGAAATGTCCACTTTTATCCCGTGTGGCAAATGCATCAACATCAGCTCGAAGGGAGTTATTTGGGTCTAATAACTCATATGAGTTATTCTATCCTATAAGGTCCATTTCAAGTAAGGAAGATTTTGTGAACATTATAAAGTATGTGTAGTTCTTTGAAACGGGTGCTTAAAAGTGTAGATTTACAAAGGCAGTGTAGGTTCACACAACATAACCTGAATGAGTAAATGCCTTGTGGTGCTGGTTCAGAAGTATATTAGACTTATACAACAACAGATTTCATTTAGCATTTGTCAATGGTTGAAATTCGCAGGTGAGCTCCACTGACAGTTTATAGTGGGTGAGTTCTTATGTTCACATGCACACAAAATCCACTTCGACTTTACTTCGTTCCCACCAATGCACTTGTCGGTTTTTTTAGACCGGCAATCCGCCTAGGGGTATCCCTAGGAGGTAGATTCGCGGAGGGGATCGCCTTGACCTGAAGCAAGATGGTAACACAGAGCACAAAGACATGCAATCTATACAGATTTGGACCTTCATAAGTGTAATGCCCTACGTCCTGTTTGGGGTGTATAGTATTGCGCCTCGCGCTAGGCGGCTAGGGTGTCGGATATCTTTGATCCTGCTTTGGTGTATGAAGCCTCTTGGATATAGTTGATCCGTCGAGTCTCATGGGTTGGTTCTGGGTGTCTTCGAAGGATAGGGTTACATGGTAAATCTCCTAGTTGATTACAAAGAGCCCTAGTAGGACTACAATGAGGAGTCCTAGTAGGATCCTATTTATCCTTCCTTGCCCGGTACCTAGGGGTCCCTATCTGAAAGCACTCTACCAAAATTGACCGAAATTGTTTGGCCCCACACAAAATCAAAAAATACACCCTCCCCCACCCCCCACCCCCCACCCCCTGCTATACAAATTTTCTTTCTTTTCTCTACCAACAATAAGGTTCATGTTTCCATTTAGGTATTAATAGGATGGGCATGGGCTGCGCTGTACCATACAGGGAGATGAAGTGCAGCTTGAAAATAAAGTAGAAATAAAGGTGTCAAGTGTGTTGTTCTAGTTTACCTCCCTTACGTATTCTGAAATTATCCAAATCCCTGCTTTAGAGCATGGAAAGAATATGCAGTGCTTTCTGAAACATTGAGAGGAATGAAGCATGGAAAGAATATGCAGTGTGTTGTTGGCCATATTGCACTTTTATGCTTCCAAAATAAAACATTGAGAGGAATGAAGCTACATACATTGCAAACATAATAAAGAAAAAATTTAGATCACTGAGATTAATAGCCATACTGAATTGCCTGTTAAATCTAGTCAGAAGAACACATGTCTAAAACGGCAAAAGCCTCAAGGGTGCTGGGCTGTACATGAAGTATTTCCAAATTGTAAATCAATGGCTTCAGTTTGTGAGTTTGGCAGTTTCATTTTTGCATTCTTACTGATCTGATAAACTTGGACATTTGCCAGGAAACTGAAAAACATGTCAACAATCTGTTCAACTCGCACCTGTGCACACTCGGAGGGGATATGCTGTTCATGGCACTTATGATCTTCAAACAGATTGATCTCGTCTGGCAAATTGTGATATATACACGATGCTACTTGCTTAGTAACCACACTCTCCACCAGATGCTCCAACCGTCCGCTCGGCACATGGAACCATGGTGGCAGCACCTCAACTAAATCCAAGAACACCGCAATCCTCCACCCAACCACGGCCTCCGGCGCGACCGCCCCCTCGCACGAGACCATTGCGCACGCCAGCAAGTCCACGCACCTCCTGTCGACGCCGAGCGGCGCAATCCGGCGCCGGAGCACCTCCCTCGCACGCCGAAGGCCGGCGTCGCCGCGCATCCCCAGCAGCTCCAGGTAGTGGCCCCTCCACACCAGGAACTCCGCGACCGCGCGGTCCGCGTCGCCGAGGCCCGCGACCGAGCGGACGGTCTCCGAGCACGCGTCCCACCGGCCGGCCATCACGTCGAGCAGCAGGCGGTCGTGCTCCGGCGGGTACAGCGGCACGCCGGACTCCGCCTCGAGCGCGGCCGCCGCCCGCCGGTACCCGAGCGAGTAGAGCGACTGCTCGATGACGCGCATCAGCTCCTCCCGGTCGACGGGGCCGCCACGGCTAGGGACCGGGCCCTCGTCGGCGCGGGGGACAGAGCTCTCGGGCAGGTCCATTGCCGCGCCGGGGTCGCCAGCTTGAGGGATTTCGCGCCCCCGCCGACGGCGCAAACCCAGGGGGAAAAAAATCTGGGCTTTGGAGGCGGAAAAGATCAAATTTTTGGAGTGAGGGTCAGTGGATTTGGGGGATAAAAGCGGGATCAAAAATCAAAAGAGCCCGGAAGCGAACAAGATTGGGGCTCGAAGGATGGATCAGATATTAGACAGAAGGAATTTTTAGGTGCGATCAAAAAAAATTGCAAGGTGTTATCAGTGTGGATTGATTCTGAAGGGAGCCACAAACGATCCGGATCGAGTTGCGATTTTTTTCCCCCTCTCAAAAACTCTGGGCAGAATCAGGTGGTGATTTGGAGACGGAAGCGGCAAGCGGAACGCTCGGTTGGAGAAGCTGTCCTCCTCGGACCCACCTTCCGTCCGCGCTGCAGTCATCTCCGCCGTCCGTTCCGGGGTGGGGTTGGATCTGAACGGCTCGATATGTTCAGGGGATATGGTCCGATGGATGGGGTCTTTATGCTCTTGGGACATTGAGGACCAGATATGGAATGTGCAGAGCCAGAGCAGAAAATCTCTGACACGTCAGGCGATAGCGCCGTCTGTTCCGGTGCTAGAAACTAAACTTTTCACAATTTTGATCATTAATTAAAAGTATTAAATAAGGGTATTTCACAAAACTAACTTCAGAACCCCTGCACTATGAACCCTGAAGAATCTAATGAGACATTTGACCACAAGATTAGAGGATGGTTACTGTAGCATCACTGTAGCCAATCATCGATTAATTAGGCTCATTAGATTCGTCTCGAAAAGTTACGCTCATCCGTGAAGATGTTTTGCAAATAGACTTCATTTAATACTTCATGCAAGAAAGATTCTCTCCGTGCTAGTTGCTAGACTAGACAAACCAAACGGGGTCTAGATGTTGTTATGCATAGTATTTTTATGCATTGGGTCGCGTGCCACAGAGAGAAAAAAGTGCATTGGAAAACGTGCGTTATGCAAAATTTTGCAAAACGAGCTGAACTAAACACCCCCAAATCTTTGCATCAGCTTTCGTTGCGCTGAGCCTGTCCGCAGGTTCACTCGTGCTCTTTTTTTTTAGACAAGGTTCACTCGTACTCGCTGAGACGGGGAAAAGGATACTTTACACCCGGTGGTCATGTGCGTGGGATGTATCGTGTCCATTCAGAGCGTGTTAATATTCATGCGTCATTGTGTATTGCTGATGTATTTGATTTTTTTTGTGTTTGTATCAGATACAGAACCGTGAAGTGCACTGTGTGCGTCAGGAATCTTTCAGACCGATTGGACATAAAAGTCCCCTTGGATGCGTCACTTCCACTCTCCTCCTCGGCGGGCACTGAGGACCCGCGTTGGGCGCCGCAGAGAAGAGGATGAAGACGAGGTTCCGGAGGAGGTCGAGCACAACCACGCGGCGGGAGTAGGCCCAATCGGCCAGACGCTCCTCCAGCTGCTCCGCAGCTGTCTCCCGCATCGACCGGCGTCCGTCCCGTCGCAGCAGCCTAGTCGCGCCCCGAAGCAGCGCCGAGTCAGAAGCGGTCGCCATGGGGGCTCGAGGAACGCGGAGTCGCCATCGTTCAGCTCGTGCCTCCACGGGGCCGCATGCCTCGTCGAGCCACATTGTAACACCACAGGTGTTAGTGAAGTACTAAGAGAGTCATTAGAGCACTAATGAGGAGAAATACCAAGATTAAGAGTTTAAGTGCTTCTATTTGAGCCAAGTTAGCCCTAGGGGCATTTTGGTAATTTGTCATCCTGGAAGGGTTGACCAGGTCAAACTTGGAGAAGTGACCCTAAATATTAGTTATTTATCAAATATGATTGAATTGGTAAAATTTGAGATGAATTCAAATTTAAACATTTGAATTTGGTTAAGTTCAAACCATATATAATGGTGATTTTGGTTCAAATTCTTGGACTTATAACTCTCAATCTAGAAGGATTTAGCCCAAGGTCATACTGAGAGAAATGTAGCCCTATGTTAGGACTACAACTTTGATTCTTGAAGATTCAAAAGTTTGTGTTTGGTTTTTGGAGAAAACTTGGCCTAAAAGAGGGCAGGTTTGAAAAGAGTTAACTGAGTTTGAGTTGTGTTTCTTGTTTTGGTCAAAGTTCAGTGCAACATAGCACAAATTCTTGGAAATTTTAGCTCCAGAGCATATAAGGAAAAATGTAGCCCTAAGTGCCATCTACAAGTTTGGTATTTGGAGCTCTTGATGTTTACATATGAAATTGAGAGTAATTTGGATCTCAAGATGGCAGTTTTGAATGGATTTCAGAGTTTCACAGGAATTCAGTTAAATTGGTCCAAGTTCTCGGTGATCTAACTTCTGATTCTTTGAGAATTAGGCTTTGAAGTTTATAAAGGAGTTGTAGCCCTAAAATTCAGCTACAATTTTTTGTATTTGGAGTTTGATGAGTTTGTATTTGAAATTTGGAGAAAAATGAGCTTGAACTCGCTGGTTTGCAAAGGTTTTAGAGTTTCAGAGAGTGGAGGGAGAAACATTCAGAGCAGAGCCAGCTCGGGCCGGCAGCAGCCATGCAGCTGCTTGCTGCCGTTGCATGCCGAGCCACGCGCCGCCGTGGCAAGGAACCGGAGCATCTGAAGAAGCAGGAGATGGCTGAGTCTTGAGCGGTGGGGATACTAGGATAAGGACCTGAGCCGGCGGTTTCTTTCCTTCTCTTTTCTGCTGCTCGCCACCGACGACCATCTCCATCATCGCCCAGAATTCGCCGCCGTTGATCCACCTCCAGCCAATTCCTTCCGTCCAGAGCTTTCTTAGGTCTCAAGCTCTCCAATCCACCCGTTTTTGCTCGAATCCGTCCACCGTAGCCCCTGTTCGCCATCTTCTTCTACCTCCAGCCGCCGCCGGTCATCATCCCTGTGTTGCCGGTGAGCACCGCCGTTCCGTTGTTCTTGTTGCCGTCCAACCTTGTGGTTGTGTGTTCCTCGTTCGTGCGCAGATCGCAGTGGTGTCCGTGGTTCGGTTTCGTGGCTTTGTTGGCCGGAACGGCTGTGCCGCCATGTTCCGCGGCGCCGCCATGGCCGTCACCGTCGAGGTCTAGGTTAGAGTCGTGTAGGGTTTATGTTCGGGGGCGCCTCGGGTGTGCCGCGTCACCTTGAGTCTGTTGGTGTTGCTTGTCGTCGAGAGGAGTCACCGTAGGATCGAGTTGAGCCGCCGCCGCAGTTCTCCATCGCCGTCGTCCATGGCTGTCGCCGTGTTCCACCATCCATCACCATCCTTAGGGGCATGGCCCTCGAGTGCATGTGTGGGTGTGTGGAACGCATGGTTTTGGTGCTCTCATGCCTGGAGACCTTGCCGCCGGCAAGAGCGCTGCCGCCGCCGTCGCTCTGGTCACCGGGAACGAGCGCATGCGCGCGCGTGCGTGCGGGGGGAAAGAAGAGAAAAGGGGCCGGGCCCAGGCGTCAGTGTGAGAGAGAGAGAAGGGAGTGCGGTTTGGTTTCCAGGAACCTTAGGGGGTTTTCTGTAAAGTTGTTTTGGTTTTTGGTTTTTAGTTTTTAAGTTTAGTTTTAAATAGGTTTAAATGGTTTTAAGTCATAAAATATAATAGTTAGATTATTTATTTAAATACCTTTTCTTTTTGGTATTTAAATAAATAAATAGGTTAAGTGTAAATAAAATTGTGAATAATGATTTATAATAAGAAATTAATAATAATAAATAGGATAATTCTTTTATGTGTGTAGAACAATCCATTAATGCTTTTAAAAATTACTAAAAATTCTAGAAAAATAGGAATAAATAGGAAATAATCTGTTTAGGGTTTTGTAGTGTGTCTAGCTTTGTTATTAGGTTTGAGTGTACTAACTTATGCATCATATCGTTAAATAGAAGAAGCTTCTGGAGTCGAGTTCGTTGAGCTTTGTAACGTCCCGGAAAATCAAAAATTCAAAATCGCGGTTTAACGAATTTTCAAAATTTTTATCGATGAGTTCTAAATCCAATAATCCGTCCTGTCGTTTCCAATTTCCAAATCTCTTAATCTACCAAAATCCCGACCGTTCCTTTTTTCCTCGATCCGCGCGTCGCGCGTGCCCGACCGACTCACGACCGCTGCCGCGAATCCCGCTCTCTCTTTTCTCTCTTCCTTTTTCCTCCCCTTTTTCCTTTCCTTTTTCTCTTTTTCCTATTTTCCTTCCTTCTTTTCTTTTTCTTCTTTTTTCTTTTTCTCCTCCTTCCTTCTCCTTCTTCCTCCTCCCGCCTGCTCTCTGTCCGATCGCCACCTTCACCAGCTCCACCACACCGCCCCCCTTTCCCCCGAGCACCACCACCTCCTCCTGGCCGACCCCCACGCTCCACCGCCGTGCCCCACCTCCAGACCCCCTCTCCCTCGGCCTCCTCGCTGCNGAGGCTAGTGATGAGAACTATCGAGTTGAGCCTCGACATGGCAAAGGAGTGGCTGTTGAGAGCAGCGAAGAAGAAGAAGAGGGTGGTGGAGGTGCTGGTGTTGATGAAGAAGAAGAAGGTGCTGCTGGTGAGGAAGAAGAAGAAGAGGAAGATGATGATGTGACAATGCCTGAAATCAGAAAGCCTGTTGCTCCAAGAAGAGGAGAAAATTATCTTCTAGGTGGTATGACTGATGTGGCTAGGCAAAAGAGGAGAGAAAATTATATTGGCACTCCTAAGACAGCCACGGACTACAGGTTTCACACTTTATTCCATCAGGATTACTATTCTAGTGCTATCATTGGAAAGAAAGGTCACATTGAAGCCGAGTCAAAGTGGATTGACTGGGATTACATGGCAAGGTACAATGATCCTATATTCAATGAGATCTTAGAGGTGGTTGCCAACACTAGAATAAAAAGAATTATGAGCTTCAAGTGCTCTTGGAATAAAGAAATCATGCCCTCACCGGCCGCCGGCCAACCCAAGCTCCACCCCGGCCTATAAAAGGCTCCCCGTCGCGCCGCATCACCCCCACTCCACCACCGCCGAGCCACCAGCGCCGCTCCCAGCCACCTCCCTCACCTCCCCTTGCCGCCCAGCGCCGCCGCCACCGCCGCCTTCTCTGCAGACCGCCGCCGCCCGTGGAGCTGCTTCCCTGCATCACCACGCCCCGAGGTGAGGAGGGGGAATGGTTCCCCTCACTCTCCTCTCTCTCCCAGACTACTCCCCGGCCGCCGCCATGGCCGGAGGGCCGGATCCGGCCGGAGCCGAGCCGCCAGCCGGAGCTCCCCTTTCCCCTCCCCTGTTTCGGCCGTGAGGAAGAAGAAGAAATGAAGAGTGGCTGATTTTTGGAAAACCCCCTGCATTTCCTTCTATTCTCAAAAGAATCCCTCCCCCTTTAGAAATAATCCAAAGAAAGCCCCTGTCCTTTTATTATATTTCCAAATATATCCCTGGTCATTACCACTACCCCCAGATACTTATCCAAATTGCATTTAGATCCTTCCACTATACAAATATCTTTACAAATAGGCCCTTGGTTCTTTTAAACCTCTCAATTAGGTCCTAAACCCCCTAAAACTAGCCCTAATACCTCCTTAAACCCGTCATTTCATGCGCCAAATTTCTCCGGAATTCCACCAAACTCGAACACGTCTTTCTTTCATCTATTCCGGCCGAGCTATAGACAAATCACTCAAATATACCACTCCTTCCTATTTTATTTAATCACTTTCTGTTTCGAGCTCATCGGTAAAGATTTGATTGTTTTATTTTTATGTGTTTTGTTTGTGTGCGCCGTAGACGACGGAATAATCGAGGAGGAGCAGTATCGCGAGCCGAAGTACGCAGGAGAGTACCGCGAGCCCGAACCCGACGACTTGTACCGCGAGCAGGAACTCCCGGAAGCTTTTGAAGACGGCAAGTCCAATCCCATCCTTTGATGCATGTTTATCCCAGTTTTATAAACACAACCTATTGGCCTTTGATAAATTGCATGTGTTTTATTATTGAAAACCCGGTTGGATAGCCATTCCTTGATTGATATGATCATGCCTTGACAACCTAGTTATCTCTAAATATGATATGCTCTGTTTGGATGATAACACTGTTAGAATGCTTAGGACTTGTTTTAATTACTTAATCAATCATGACTACACTTGTTTTATAAAGAATAAAAGTGTGAGAGTGTTGAGTAAAGAAATTGGGTTTTGGGTTTTGAAAATAAAGAAAGTGTTGGATAAGATGGATGGGCATTTCTTTGTGAAATACCATTTGGAGGCTTGTACCTTTGTGGTTAAGCAAGTTGGGAGATATCCATTTTGTCCGGTTTTAAACTGAGGTGATGTGTCATCTTGCCTAACACAGTTATCTCGTACAACCACTCGACTCTTGTATGGTGCAAGGGCTTAGTCTAAATCCCACTAGCCATGCTGTTAGTTGTCTGGAGGCAGGTGTGCAGCGGAAAAACCAAGTGCCATCTTAGTGACATGGTTGTCGACTTGGTGTCATAAACCCCTTGGTTATTTTCTCGTGATGGCTAGGCAGTTTTGGCTATGGTGGGTAATGGCTTCGATAGGATCCGCGCTGGCACTAAGGTGGCCGTGTTGCGGTACCCTACTTGTGGTGAAAGTGTACACCTCTGCAGAGTTTCCAAACTATTCGAATAGCCGTGCCCACGATCATGGGCGAGTTATGGCTTGGTCACATACCGAAGGTTTTGGGATGGGTTGGAATGTGTTGGTTTTGGAAAGAGACCGGCTTTATGTTGGGAAGCTACGGCGGATGGGGAATCCGGTAGCATTAAAATTTGGATCCTTTGTGGATCAACCCCCCCACTTATTGTTTTGTTATTAAAACTGGCTTTACTAAAACATTCCTTGACAAACCATTGCATGTGAAAAACTAGCTTTATTGCAAATGAACCTTAGCTTTATTCCTTGATATATCCTGTGCATATTTCTGTGTTAACCCCTCCGTGGGTGTGGTTGGACTTGCTGAGTACTTTTGTACTCACCCTTGTATTTGTTGCTTCAGAGGAAGACCCGGACTTTGTTGCCGAAGAAGCCGAGTAGGTGGTTGTGCCCGCACCCGACTTTGCCTGTGGAGTTTGGACCCGCCCAAGATGTCTTCGCTGTCGCGTAGCTCTGATCCCTTTGTTGAACCGGTCTGGTTCATCATTTGGCTCATCGCCGTAGTTTACCTTTTAGTTATCCTAGCTTGTATCAGGTGCCCTCTCCCTCGGGGAGTGTAAGGTTCTGAACTATCTGTTGAATAAATGTGTTATCAGCCTCCTGGGACTGATATTTGTATCACATTTAGTCTCTGCTCAGGCAGAGGCGCTTCAAGCTGCCACCTGAAGGACCCCAGGAGCCAGAAGAGGTGGAGTTGGAGTTGGAGTCCGAGCCTGCTGCTGTTGCTGCCGTTGCTGCTGACTCTAACCCTGCTGTTGATCAAGGCAAGCACCGGAGCATCCAAACCCTATTTTAAGTATTACTTCACGTATTACTATTGTATTGCATGCATTACGTGCCAGGAGTTGTGTGAACTGTTGATTGCATAATCCTTCCTTGATTAGGACAACATTAGAGATCACCCTTGTTTAATGAAGCTTAGTAAGCTTAGATTCCTCACAGTTCCATCATAGCATTAGTGAGCTTAGGTTTTGCTCTATCACCTTTACTTGATGTTATTAAGATGAAATGGAGATCGGGTGCGAGGGTGGAGGTTGAGAAAGGAGTCTCAAGCCAACACATCGCCTCGATCGTTTTAGGATTGTTGTTGTTTACCTGTGATCAAGATTTGAAAGTACTAGTCATATACCGGAGATTCCAACCGGTGAGCTGATATAGCTGTGGTTGCTCCTAGACTTGAATTGTGGTTCGCTGGACTAGTCGAGGTTGGTGGCAGGGACGTGGCCGTAAACTCACATGTCGGGTGCTGCCAGACGTGGGGCCGGTGTGGGGGGGGCGTCCCTGGGTTTGAGCGAGGGCAATTCAGGACTTGGAGTGACCATAGTGAAAGGGTGCTTTGTGTGGACCACCCTAGGGACCACACAACGCGTATGACTAGGTTATACCCTGCAGGGATAAAAATTGGTCCGGATCGCCGCACTTCTCGGTATGAATACCGCTTAATCGCTGCTAGACAGTTTAGAACAAGTTAATGTTGATAATGCTTTTGAAACCTGAGGCTTGCTTAAAGACCACATGTGTGATTTAATGCTGCTGCTAAATCTAGATGTTCAGGTAATCACTATAATGGCTGAAACTCTAAAAGTTTAGTATATAAGTTGTTAGTAAGCTTTTATGCAAAAGTGTTACCTATCCACAGCCTCAAAGCCTTGCATGCCCTTGTGTGTCTGTATTTATATGTTTATGTGGACGGGTCAGACTTGCTGAGTACTTTTGTACTCAAGATACTATAACCGTTGCAGAGCCGCCAGAAGATTACCAGTAAGGCAGGGAGGGACTCCAGAAGAAGAAGAGGCACGTTGATGAGCCCAACATGTTCTCTTATCTTTACTTTGTTTGTTAAGACCCACCTTTGTTTCTTTCGGAACTCTGTAGCCTGTCTTGTACTTAAGTTTAATCCTTATGTGTGTAATAACTCTACTCTTTGTTCAATTAAATGTGTTATGAATTCGTCTGTTGTGCTCCTATGTGATGCAAATCTGTGTATGTGATTGGTACTTGAGTTTCATGGAGGTTTCAGATGTCCTGAGGACATCTGACGGACTACCGAGTTTATACCGTCTGAAGTGCGTAAGCTGTGATTATCAGTAAAATGATGATCCGACGCCTTTGAGCCGGCCTAAGCTGGACGGTTCCGCCACACACATGTACATCTTGAGCTGCAACAATGGAACGCCGCTGCCGCCTCGTCCACCATGGCGGCCCCCGCGGCGTTCTATTGGTGCAGGACGGCTCAGCAAGACGGCGACGACTCCCCCTCCTTCGTCGCCGTTGCCTGCCGATCTCCGCAGCTGCCGCGCTTGCCACCACGGTGGCCTGGGGCCGAGCGCGCCGGTGTCGACGGTCGCGCCTCGCACTCGCCCTCGTCGTCTTGCTTCGCCGCTTCACCGCCAAAAGCGACGTTGACAATTCCCCCAACGCCGCTGCCGCTCGGTTTCATCTGGCTCCCCCGTTGGCGTTGATTGCCCTCGATCTGCCTTGAATCCCGCCTGGGAAGGCATGCCTCCGCCGGGTCTGGTACCGCTGCTACCGGATCTGGCGTTGGCCCTGCCAGATCTAGCGGTTGCAAGGTGGAGAGAGATGAACAGGAGAGAGTACGATGAACCGATGGAGGAGGAGAGAGAACGGGGTGTATTTCAAATGATTTTGAAATCGGGGAGGGTGGTCTGTGGTCGGATCGATCTATTTATCATGTACTGGCGCTCATACATGTAAAAGCATATGCGTACAGAAAATGTATTTCATCTGTTGCCTGACACAGGTCCACATCTCGAAAATGTACAGTACCATGCATAAATGGTTCAGATAGATCATATCCATATACCTTAGTACTTAAAATCCTATTTCGCCATGTGAGCGCAGTGCATAATTTATGGAGAATTCAAATTGCTTTGAATGAGTGGTGGATGTTTGCTTTGGATGAGTGGTGGAGGTTTATTACATTTGTACTTAAATGCTAATAAAAAATATCTTCACACCTCACATGGTCACAGTAGTGTTTTGCAGCACACTATGCACCCACTATGCACGAAAACCAATAACTTTACATCACATCCCTCTATCAAGATTCTCTGAAGAGAGAGAACAGAAGAGAGCGCCTAGCAGTGCACCACGCACGGAGCCCGCGACTTTTATGTCCAATCGGCCTGAAAGATTCTTGACGCACACAGTGCACTTCACGGTTCTGTATCTGACACAAACACAAAAAAAATCAAATACATCAGCAATACACAACGACGCACGAATATTAACACGTTCTAAATGGACACGATACATCCCACGCACGTAACCGGGTGTAAAGTATCCTTTTCCGCACATGGCATGCGCTTTGACAACTTTGCCAAGCACATACATGATTTTTTACTACCATTGGACCGTTGGTTTGGTTGTGCTATTAAATATAAGTATTTTGGAAATTGTAATATGTGTGATTATTAGCTCTTTTTATATTGTTATAAGGACCGTCAATCTATTGAATCCAAAATGTACCCAATTGGCCCATTCTAATACATTTTTATGGCCCATACAGAAATCTATGGGAGAAAAATGTTAGAAATAAACAACCTTTTTTTGTTCTTGATAGAATACAATTGATATATGTTCTCAGCATCAGTAAGCATGCGCATGATCGTGTACTTCGTACAAATAAAATTGTACCAATAAAAAACTACTCAAAGCTCATTAAAAATGCCTAATTATGTACTAACCATAAAACAGGTACCTAACACAGTCGGTCATTTCCCTATCAAGTCGTGAACTTATTAGATTAATTTTTTACTGTTTTTACCCGTTGATGCAAGCATATGCCTATTTCAAACACAAAGAGATATAAATGATGAGTACAAAATGTTCTACAAACCTTAGAAAATCACTAAAGTAGACAACATGATGTATCAATTCAAGACGTCACCGTCATAGTACCTCTTTGTCTCCTCAACACATACACATATCTAAGTCATCATTAAGCTGAAACTAGTGTTACTCGTTAGTAGGCGTAGCGCTAAAATTAAGTATATATTTCCAAATTAGACATACATGTCTTCTTTCAAAAAATAGCTCATGGTTTGGAAATAAATCGAGCATTAATCACCATCCAAAATTGGGGCCACTCATCGGACCATGGGTTATGTCTGTCGTGTACCTGGTACATCTCATTCCTTGTCGAATGAAACTAGCATCAATTGATGGTAATTTGGGTCACAAGTGTCATTGTATCTCTTTGCACCTACGACGCGTACCTAGTACCGCTCAGCAGTAGTTGCATGAACTAGTGCCACCCGTCAGTACTATGGGTCGCACGTGCCTTTGTTGCTACACTTATTCATATGGTGGACCACGACCGTCGTGGTCCCTTTGATATCTCGTTCCTCACTAAATCCAAACAAGTGTGCATACCAAAATTGAACATGGACTTTTTTCAAAATAATAGTGTCTTGTCATAAAACAAATTTAGCGCTCATCGTCATCTAAAATTAGGACCACTTGTCAGTACCATGGGGACTTGACTGTCGTTGTACCTACGTGCTGGTACTCATCTAAAATTAAGTACATACTACATACATGTCTTTTTAAAAAATAGCTAATTGTTTTAAATAAACTTAGTGTTCATCGTAATCCGAAATTGGGGTCACTCATCAAACCATGGGTTGTGTCTAGCTAAACCGAAACTAGCGTTACACGTTAGTAGAAGTGACGCTAAAATAAAAAATATATTTTCCAAATTAGATATACATGTATTCTTTTAAAAAATAGCTCATTGTTTTGAAATAGATCTAGCATTCATGGTCGTCGAAAATTGGGAACACTCGTCGGACCATGGGTTGTATCTGTCGTTGTTAATAACTCAGTCATTGACGGAAAAAACTAGTGTTACTTGTTGCTATGGCGACTCAGAGTCATTGTACCACTCCGTCGCTGTGACGCGTACCTAGTACATCTCGTTACTCGTCGAATGAAACTAGCATCAATTGATGGTAATTCAGATCACAAGTGTCATTGTACCTCTCTGTCGCGGCGATGCGTACCTGGTACCGCTCAGCAGTAGTTGGATGAACTAGTGTTACCCGTCAGTACTATAGGTCGCACGTGTCTTTGTTGCTACACTTGTTCGTATGGTGGACCACGACCGTCGTGGTACCTCTCATCCATAGTTGGACAAAACTAGCGTGGTTGTTGGATCTTTTACCAGATCTAGCATAGTATAGACATTGCATAACGAAATACAATGAATGATGAACCATATAAAATGGAAACGTATAGTGGTTCGGTCCATCCAGCCCCTTGGTTCCGTATACGAATGCGTGAGATTTTGTCCGTTCTGACTGTTTTCCAAGCGTACATGAATTGATCTTGCACCATGTCAGATACAAATCCATACAGAAATTTACAGAAGAAAAATATTAGAAATGAACAAATTTCTTTTTGTTCTTCATACAAATACAGTTTATTTATGTACCGAGCAAGGCTCAGCACTCACATGATCTTGTTCTTCGTACAAATAAAAATGCACCAATAAAAAAAACTACTACTGATTTACACGCTTCAGAGATGAACATGTACGAAATGTGGGCAACATGTACCAACTCTTTTAGAGATAAATTTAGTTTTTTGCAGGATTCATTCCACCACTTGATTTACACGCTTCAGAGATGAACATGTACGAAATGTGGGCAACATGTACCAACTCTTTTAGAGATAAATTTAGTTTTTTGCAGGATTCATTCCACCACTTGAAGGAGGATGTAACGGTCCATGGTACAGACACGGATGCTCATGTGCGAGATGTGACAGGAGAACAAAATGAGCACATTAGCCACCGGACACTAGCGACAGGAGTGCCTCGTCAGATATTCACCCGCTTCACAAACACACACACACCCTGCACTTAATTCGAATTAAAACTATCATCAAGAACAGGTGAGCCAGTACTACGAATGTAGAACCTCACAGAACAAACAAGATTAAAGTTCATGTTCATGAGAGAGCATGCTTCTCCCTGATAGATGAAAATGCATACATGATACAGCTAGACCTTGTGTACAAGATTATCTATAATTTCTATAAAAAATACAAGCCAATTCAAATTGATGTTTAGTCACCAAAGGTTCTACCATTGTCTTTGTTCAACTCATTTATATGCCATCTAAAACAGGCGAAATAATTATCAGAAGTGCTACTTGCATCAGCTAGATTGTGTTGTTCGGTACATTAGCTCAACAAGGCTCAGCACAAACATCAATTGATTAAAATATTGCTGTCATTTTCTTCTACAAATAATTCACCCTCAAATCCAATATTTTTGTTGGCGATCAAAATTGGCACAAGAGCAACATGGCAGGAAGAACCGGTGGAACCGGATTTAGAAACCGGTGGGACCGGTTTAGTTCACTATTGCCCATCTGACAGGGCAAACCGGTGGAACCGGTTCGGGAACCGGTGGAACCGGTTTTCTCCGAGTTCTAGTAGATTTGGACTCTTTTTATAGATCCGAGTTGTAATAGGACTTTCCTTGCGGGGTACGACCTCCCCACCCTATAAATATGAAGGGTCACGGCCGATTGAGTATCATCCAATCGATCAAAACATTTATTACCTTTACTTTTTTGTCATCTCTAAACCCTAGCTTTTCCAACCCTAATTTTGTTCGTTCTTCGTCTCTACGGCGTTTGACAGCTCTCTGAGTGGCCTGTCGATCTTAGAGAAACCCTAGGCGCGCCTGCCCTGACGGGGTCCCTCCCGGGCCGGCGATCTTAGGTCTACGCAGCAGCTCCCAAAGAACCGGTTTCACCGGATCCTCAAACCGGTTTCATCGGTTTTGTCTGGGCCTGCTGCAGTTACTCGATCCGTTGCGGATCCGCGCGTGCTAGCGCAAGTTCGGTGTGTTGGCCGTGAAAGGCGTCAACACATTTTTGGCGACTCCGCTGGGGAATTTGGAAATCTTGGTTTTAATAACCGATTTATCAAACCCTAGCCAGATGGGATCTATCTCAGATTTGAACAAGGAGAACATCGTTGTTCCCTCTATGGAGGAGATCAGCGAGGAGGAACGCCAGAAGTTCAATGCAGCCCAAGAATTCTTCAAGAGTCAATTCCTGATGGGGCTGAAGAAGGATTGCCATGGCAAGGTGACAAGAATTCAAGAATTCATGATGCCGGCGTTCATGATGAAGGATCAAAAGGTGGAAGAAATCCCTCCGGTAACTGCACATCCACCTAAACCTTCTACTTCTAATCCTGATGATAAGCATGGTGCTGCGTTTTTACATACCGATGAAGTAGTAAGCTCCCTTATGGACAGGATAGAGAAAATTGAAAAAGATAGGTTGGTAGAATCGTCTTATTATTCACAAAATATACAACCTATGTAACATGAGAATATGCATGCTAGTGTGTCGGCTATACAAGGAAAAACACCTGAAAATCCTTTATATGGTATGCCGGCTAATTTTTATCCAGGACAGGTACCGCCGCCAACACATGTTTCGCCAGCCCTGGCGAAACCGGTTTCACCGGTTCCAGAAACCGGTGGAACCGGTTCTGCTGCTCAGGCTGCACAGCAGCTAGTACCGCACACTACACCCCTTCTTTCGGTAGTCCCTAACCGAAATACAGAGGTGGCTAATGGATCTGCTTATATTAAAACACGTGCTTATACATCACCCCCTATACCTAATCAAAACATTAGTTCTAGCGGGATTCCTAATGATGTGTATGACTGAAAGGACCTTGATGTCGACTAGAGGGGGGGTGAATAGGCGAATCTGCAAATTACGAAAACTAATTCCAACTGTCAGCACCAAAACCGGTATTACCGGTTTGGCAAACCGGTAAAACCGGTTCTACACAGATTGCACTAACAAATGTAATTGCCCCTCTACGAATTCTAGCACAAACCACAAATGGTGTGAAGCTTCCAGGGATGTTTCCAAGTGTTCCAATGAAGCTCCTGCACACAGCTCAAGCACACCAAAGTAGATCGAAGCGGAAGCACAAGTAATATGCTAGAAAAGACAAATTGAGGAAAGAGCTCAAACCAAGAGACAAAGAGATTTTTCTCCCGAAGTTCGGATTCACCGTTCGCACCAAGCAGCCACCAAGGCACGGTGAATCCTACTCTCCGTTGAGGAAGCTTATACGACCACCCAAGGTCAAGCTATCTCCTCCTTCCACTAAGTGACCTCTTCCCTTGCGGAGGCGAGGTGAAACCTTCACAAACGATCCCGTGGCTCACCACACAACTTGGTAGCTCACCGGGCGACGCCTAGCCGTCTAGGAGGAAGAACCTCCAAGAGTACCAAATGCTTCAACAGCTGATCGACGAAACCACAAGTGCTCAAGGAATGGATTGCTCTCCAATGCTCACACACAAGTCACTCTCTCAACCCAACTCAAGAATCTCACAAGGATAGCTCAAATCTCACAAAGAGATGTTGGGGAGAGCTCAGCTGGCCTCAGGAATATGCAAGGGACGCCAAAGAACCAGCAGCCCCTCAATGAGGAGCTCATGGGTATAAATACCCATCCCACCAAAAACTAGCCATTTTTCTGTCAGAGAAAACCGGTTTCACCGGTTACCAAAACCGGTTTCACCGGATTTCAAACAAACTAGCCGTTAGACGCTCAGGCCACATAAACCGGTTTAACCGGTTCCCAAAACCGGTAAAACCGGTTTACCCAGGGAACCCCCACTAAGTTAGGATCTCTCATGGTTAAACTCACAAGGGTTCACTTGAGCACTTTTGGAGATTGTCATTCAACCAATGTTGCATCCCTCTTGATAGTACGGCATACCTATACTCAAGACGTAAGATAGATCATAATTCAACTACTTGAGCTTGTATGTCAATGATCATGCCAATACTTGATCAATCACTTCTTTGAGGGCTTTTCAACATTGTATCTTCAACTGAGCATATCCACCTTGAGCTAGTGACTTAGGATTTTCCATAACTTATATTTGAGTTCACTTTAATCCTTAGGTCACCCTCTTTATCAATCATAACATATATATACATTGCATTGCTTTTCTTGATGAGACTTGGATATGATACTTCGAACACACCCCGGATACTAGATGCTTCACCCTAGCAATTTGCACCTTAGCTTGCTTAGTCCCTCGCTCTAGTCATCTCGATTTGCTTCTTCATCACTTACCTTTGTATCATCAAGTTGACTTTGCTTTGCCTTTGAATGAATTCCACTTGAAAGAATCTTCAAATGCTTGTTCTTGATTGACAAAGAATATCCCACATAATGCAAGCTTCCAATTGAAGACAAATATGTAACACATATGCTCATGTCATTTTTATCATACATGCATGAAGTCTTGCACTATCCAATCTTATTGCAATATCCAATCTTATGCAATAATTCTTCTTTTCTCACTTGATCCATGAATATCTATCTTCATCATAGTGATAGTGTCTCATGCCTTGTCCAAAAACCATCCTTGGCATGAGACCAATAATGACCCAAGCATACTTCTTTGAAACTATCATCCCAATATTTTAATGACTGTCCATCTTAAGCAATTAGAGACCATATATAAATCATAGAACTATGTCTCCATCATGAATACCAATGACATGCCATTTTCAACATTCTAGAAATCATGGGATCATACTTACTTGCTTTGATTAATAAACACATATATATCATGAGCATATAAACTGTGAATGAACTATAAGAATAGATCCCTGCTCATGCACTTAAACAAACAAGTTAGTCCTTTAATCGTTTTGTCACTCAATTCACCAAAATCCACTTGAGGGCCTTGATGCACTTTCAATCTTCCCCTTTTTGGTGATTGATGACAACTCGATTAAAGCTTACAGACAAAATTAAGTAGTTATTAAAGAATTCTTAGATCAGTTGTGAGCTCCCCCTTAATGTGTGCTTTGAATGGAATTTCAAAAAATTTGGCCTCACATGCCAAATGCACATATAAGAGAAAAAAACATGGGAGCTCCCCCTATTTCTAAGCATCATGGATCCAATACAAAATTGATATAAACAATAACATGATTTGAAATAAAATATGACATGCATATCACAGAATTCAAAGAAGATGTTTGTGCACTGCCCAGACCAAAACCGGTTTCACCGGTTTGCAAAACCGGTTGAACCGGTTCTACCCAGTCAACACACAAACAAAAACATTCATCACTCAAACATGCATATCACACTAGCAAAGGATAACTTAATTGAAATACAGGTTCATTACACACAGTAGCACTCAATCAAGTTCCTCAAATCCACAAAAGATAAAGGTTCGATAGATTTATTACATCCAGTCCAAACTTCTGCTACACAGCAGAAACCGGTTTTACCGGTTTACAAAACCGGAAAAACCGCTTTGTCCAGAGACAGCACACTAAACTCAAAAATCTAAGCTTTAATCCTTGCTCTTCTCCCCCTTTGTCATTAATCATCCAATAAGGGCCATAAGAAGAGTAGTGCTGCCCACACTTGTCAATCCATCATTGGCCATCACCGTTGTGGCTTGGAGATTGTTCTTGCCAAAACGGAGTTCCTAAAAAGAGAAGAATTAGATGGAAGAACAGAAACTAAGAGCTGAACGATGTAGATCAAGTCAAATACCAGAAGAAGGACCAGTAGGAGGACCAAAGAGAGCTGCTGTTGCCCTAGAAGCAAGATCATCACCATATGTAGGAGGAGGAGGTGGTGCTGCAGACGATGACGCTCCAGGGAAGTCCATTCCGGTCATGCCAGGTGCAGGTGGAGGTGGAGGGGGCTGATATGCACCATATCCAAAGTGGTGCTGAAGTGGCTCAAAGTATGTCTGTGACTGATAGTTGGCCACTAAGTCCTCAACAGAAGGAATTTCTTCTTCAACAGGTGCTGGAGAGGGTGGAGACCTTGGTGGCTGCAAGTTCATAGAATTGTGCATCAACTTGATTGAATCATTTATTCTCTTGTTTGCCACCCTTTGCCTCTGCTGTTCAACCATTATGTCCCTCTGACTTTTGCATATACCAGTGAGAAAGCTCAATATTCGACGAATGGGAGATGAAGGCTTCTCACTTGGCCGAAATGAAGTTGATTGCTGCTGGTCAGCCTCAAACCGGTGAAACCGGTTTCCAGAACCGGTAAAACCGGTTTCTGGCTGTCCAGCAGGCTGCTCCTGCTGCTGCTGCGGATCTGCCTCTCCTTCCCCATATCTGTTAGGAGATGGGACCCTGGGCTTCTTGGCAGGATTTAACCTCAATGCTTCATGCTTTGTGTCCTTCAAAAATTGCCTTTTGGTGGTTTTCTCAATCAAATACATTACATATGGAGCAAAACCACAAAGCCTTTGGGGACTTTCTGAAATAATCCTGATCTCCTCCCATAGATACTCCCCAATGCTAAAGTTGACTCCAGGAGGTCTCATG
The DNA here is from genome assembly GCA_004135705.1 of Alloteropsis semialata. Lineage (NCBI taxonomy): Eukaryota > Viridiplantae > Streptophyta > Magnoliopsida > Poales > Poaceae > Alloteropsis > Alloteropsis semialata. The sequence continues at coordinate 41,267,675 of CM014278.1, forward strand.
ACAGCAAGCAAGTCACGAGCATAGTTGGACACATCAGTTTGATTACCTCCTCTAGGTGTAAGGGTTACCCTAAACAAATTGTTCAAAGTCTGATAATAGGTGTAGAGACCCTTTACCTTCCCAAAGTTACCTTGCTCGGTCCTTGGATACATAAACTTCATGTTCTTAGGGGGCATTGGACCATCGGCTCTATGTAACTTGGGAAAGGATGCATCTTCTTCTCCAAGTCCAAACCTTCTAGAGAAGGAAGTAAATGATATACTATAAGGCCTTCCTTCTGTCATCCAGTGCATCCTCCTTACACTAACTCCCTCCTCAACATACAAAGTGGCATAGAACTGAGCAATGATTTCTTTATTCCAAGAGCACTTGAAGCTCATAATTCTTTTTATTCTAGTGTTGGCAACCACCTCTAAGATCTCATTGAATATAGGATCATTGTACCTTGCCATGTAATCCCAGTCAATCCACTTTGACTCGGCTTCAATGTGACCTTTCTTTCCAATGATAGCACTAGAATAGTAATCCTGATGGAATAAAGTGTGAAACCTGTAGTCCGTGGCTGTCTTAGGAGTGCCAATATAATTTTCTCTCCTCTTTTGCCTAGCCACATCAGTCATACCACCTAGAAGATAATTTTCTCCTCTTCTTGGAGCAACAGGCTTTCTGATTTCAGGCATTGTCACATCATCATCTTCCTCTTCCTCTTCTTCTTCCTCACCAGCAGCACCTTCTTCTTCTTCATCAACCCCAGCACCTCCACCACCCTCTTCTTCTTCTTCGCTGCTCTCAACAGCCACTCCTTTGCCATGTCGAGGCTCAACTCGATAGTTCTCATCACTAGCCTCATCATCATCACTTGAAGTGTCAAGAGCCTCCTCATGAACATCCTCAATGTCTCTTGAGGCTGCTCTCTTCTTCCTAGGCCTTAGATTGCGCCTAGGAGGATCATCATCAACGAACCCCCCAAAACCAGAACCACCTTGTTCATCGGCCATCTCCTTCTTTCTCCGCTCGTAAGTGAGAATTTCCTGGTCAAAAAGGATGTGAACACAATGATCATGACACTGGAAGGATTTGGAGATAAAAAGGATAACAAGATTGGAACTTATTGACAGATGACAGCAGTTCTGTGGAGAACCGGTGAAACCGGTTTACCAAACCGGTGAAACCGGTTTTGCCCAGAGCACAAGATCAGGTTCTAGGTCATGGATAAATGATGGAATTGAAAGATATTATCAAGAGAACTTGAATCCATGTTAAAGTGATATATTCCATGACCAACAGTCCAAGCATGGGTAGTTCGCAGAAAATTCTAGCTGAGCAAAGTGAATGGCTAAAAGTGTAGGAACAACAGAATATATCCATGAATAAAATCCTACAAACTTAATAGTGAAAACTACACGTTCAAGATGGATTATTTGGGGCTGACCAGCACAAACCGGTGAAACCGGTTTCAGAAACCGGTGAAACCGGTTCCTGGGCAGTGGAACCCTAAATCGCCCATCCTCAAAATGCAGCCCACCAAATCCAAATCCATTCACAGGGAGGCTTCCTGGGCATACTAGGAGATGATTCCTTGAAGAGTTTTGATAGATATGCAACGAGGAAATAGATCGGGCTATGGGGACATATGATACTTAAAAATGCTCATCCTCAAAATGTAGCCCACCAAATCCAAAACCAGTCAAGGGAAAGCTTCCTAAGCATACTAGGACATGATTCCTCAAAGGGTTTTCATAGATATTCACCGAGGAGATAGATCGGGTGATGGGAAGATTTTATACCTCGGAATACCTAGGCCGCATGAGCTTTGAATCCAAAGCGGTTTCTAATCCGGTGAAACCGACCTAGACCTCCAATGTCACCTCAAGAATCAAAGGGGCCGACCTTCTCTTGCTTGGGAACTTCAAATCGCCATGGGGGGAGTTTCGGTCGCCAAGGGAGCAGGAGAAAGAGAGAGGGTCGGGCCTGGGTCTGTTGTGGTGAGAATGGGAGTGAAGGGGTGAGTTTTCCCGTGGTAAAGAGATAAGGTGTGTGGCCCCGGCCAAAACCGGTGGAACCGGTTTGCCAAACCGGTGAAACCGGTTTTTGCCAGAAAACCAGAAACGTTGATTTTGATCTCTTTTACTCTTGAATCCTGATTTGATGATATATAAAGCCTTGGGATTGAATCAGGAACTTGATTTAGCATAGATAGTGTTGAGGCCATAATACCAGGGTACCCGACCACGAGGATTGCCGACTACCGATTCCAAGACGACCAAGACTCCGAACAAGACACGACAACCAGATCGCAGGAGGGAAGCCCGAAGACAGTTCGAGTCCTACTAGGTTTAGGTCTGTTTTGTCTTGTAAGGCACGTCTCCCTGGGTATAAATAGCGGGGTCCTGTGTGTAGAGGGTATCGAACATCCAAGTTTGTATTCCACAATCCACCCGAGGGTACTCGTTACGCATTGTAATCTGTACTCGACGAAATAATACAAGCAACAACTGGACGTAGGGTTATTACTCGATCTCGAGGGCCCGAACCAGTATAAAAATCCCGTGTCTTTCTGTCCATCACCGTGATCAATCTTCGCACAAAGCGGGGTGTCTACCGGACAAATATCTGACGAGTACAACCTCGACAGAGGCACGCCAGGTAGGGGCCCTTGCGTGAAGAAAGATCATGCCGATCGTCAACGGAGTCTGGTTCGCCGACGCGTCGAGTTCCTCGATGCCCTACATGCCCAGTTCCGTCAAATCGGGAGCAATCGGGAGTTCTGCTTCCGCTTCCGATCTCTACGCTCACCGCCATCTAGTGCCTGCACGGGAGATCCGCTTTGGAGACCTCGTGTTCGAGCACCAAGGCGACTACGAGCTCAAGCTGACGGGGATCCATGATCCCGATCTCACGTGCGCCGGTCGAGAAGTTTTCGCCACCTTCACGGAGCCAACTCCTGAAGACATTGCAGATCGCACTGCGCAGTTGGATCTCGACTACAGTATCTATCAATGGAGCCAACTCCCGAAGACATTGCAGATCGCACTGCGCAGTTGGATCTCGACTACAGTGGATCAAGCAATGGGTCAGAACCATCTGAAGACCGCCGCATCCATGTGCTGAATGCAAACGGGACAGGGGCCGCCGCCGAGTCATCTAGCTCGCGTCGATCCGTGCCTCCTCCACGTTTGGACAGCGCACCAACGCTTCAAACGGCTAGAACCCGTACACAACATGTTGCGTCCTCTTTGGCTCCCCGAGATCTCAACAACGATTTCCGGGCCGTCGAACAGGACAATCTACAGATCCGAACCCTCTTGGAGACCATGGAAGCAATGGCCGAAGGGACTCCGATGGCCACCATAGCCAAGAGGGCTCGGGAAGCAGCGGACAAAGCCAAGGAGCACATCGAGGCCGCCGCTGCCGCACCACCGGCTCCGTCAAACAGACCACGTGAACCACAACCGGTTCGGTCCCGATCTGTTAACGGTCGACCGCACTATCGCCCGCGGGAAGGGCGCGACATAAGGCCACAGCTCGAACGTAATCGTCGCACTCGCGACGCTCGGGAAACTCTCAACTACAACCGAGATTACCGAGCACGTGAGGGCTACTACCGGTCCTATCCAGAATCGCCGCCACGTGACTCCCGACCAGGCATGGGGGGATGCCTTGCGTACTCCCCAGCCCTGCGCAAGGTCAGGTGGCCCGAAAAGTTCCGTCCTACTAGCATCGAGAAGTATGACGGGACAACCAACCCCCGCGAGTGGATCCAGATCTATTCCACGATCATCGACGCCACCGGGGGAGACGACTACGTCAAAGCCAACTACTTGCCGACTGCTCTGCAGGGATCAGCCCGAACATGGCTCATGAACCTGCCCGTGAAAGCCAACTACTTGCCGACTGCTCTGCAGGGATCAGCCCGAACATGGCTCATGAACCTGCCCGAAGCAAGCATCAAGTCATGGACTCATCTTCGGGAGACGTTTGAAGCCAATTTCCAAGGCACCTACAAACGCCCCGGACATGAGGGAGATCTGCTCAACTGTGTGCAGAAGCCTGGAGAATCCCTCCGGGACTACATCCGCAGATTC
>CM014278.1:41292037-41316958 GCA_004135705.1 Alloteropsis semialata
GGGGCGGTCGCCCCGGCCCCCGATTCGAAGGGGCCCCTCCCCGATACTACGTACACAGGTATATTATGCATATTTACTCCCATATCGACTACGTCGAGGCCAACGAAGGTGAATTGACGGACGTAGAATCTGGGGAGGCAATCGGTCCACCTTCCAATCTTTTCTCCCCTGTCACGCCAGGCTTCCCCGTCTCGGCGGGCTGGGCGGATCGGCAATTCGCGATCGTTGGTGAAGCCGTGGTGGACAGCCGCTCGCCAGCGACGATTCACGCACGGCTGCGCCGCCGCGGGAAGTGATGGACGTCCGACCTCCGAGACACCGAGACCCTGAGGCCCGAGCGCCTCCTGCCTGCGTCCGTCTCTACTACTATACCAGTCCGTGGCAGTTCATGGTAGGTCTGAATTATCTTAATCTCTTTCTGTGTCCTCGATCAGTCTCCAATGGCCCATGGCCAATTGATACTGCTTTTCATGCACGGATGCATGTCTGACTCCATGTCATGTTTTTTTAATTTTTAGCGCATGCGCACATCAATCAGCAAGAGCAAGGAGTCAGCCAATCAAGAGACAATCAAAATATAGAATATCCAAATGAGTTGGCCATAGTTGCCGTGGTGGAAGAGGAAGAACCTAATGTTAATGAGAAAATTCCCTCTGTGCCACTGGGAAATGTAACCCATTCCCTATGTGCCATTGAAAATTAGCTCATGAGCTCTATGTCATTGGTTGTAATTTTTGATTCCTTGTGTGCCATTGCCGTCAAAACCAACTAACTGAGCTGTTAAACTGGACGGTGAAAAGACAATAATGCCCCTGCTTCTATCCCTTGCCTGTTTCACTGATGTGTGGGACCCACACGTCATATCCATCTTCAACCTCACCTCCCGCGCCTGTGCTCGTGCCGAGGTCAGCGCCGGCCGGCCGCTGCGCCGCCCGCGCTCGAGGAACTACCAAGCGTTGGTGTTTCAGCAGGACAAGACGACCTTGCCCAAGCTTCTCTCCTTCCACGGCGCGCCTCGCAATGTCTTGCAGTAGATGCCACTGCTCTTGCGTCTGTAAAAATAAGTCTGATGTTCATGCGTTTTATATATATACATATGTTGAATTGTGACTAGATTTTGGAGATTCTAATAAAGAAGACCGTGGCCTCTGTTGGCCTGAGTTCTTCGGTCGGAACCTTGTTATTGTGCTTAGATTTACTGAAGAAACCTCAGGTTGCAGAGCTCTGTCCACATCTCAGTACATCGACACCGTCAGGCCATGGAGTTTCGTTCAGTCGATGAGGATGGGGCTGGAGGAGGTGTACCCGCCGGCGCGCTCCCGGATGGCCTCGGGGATGTCGGCGCGGAGGACCTGCGCCCTGAACGCCACGGCGCCCTCCGCCGAGCCGCCCACCAGCTCGAGGACGCAGCCGTCGCCGAGCTGGAGGCCGTTGTCCAGCGCGAAGCCCCGCCACCCGGCCTCGAGGCGCTGTATCTGGCGGCCCCCCGTGAAGCGCATCCCCCAGGACCGGCCGCGCCACGCCACCGTCGCCGGCACCGTGGCCGCCGGGAGGAACGGCGCCAGCGACCTGGGCACCACCTGCGGCCACCCATCCATCCCAGTCAGGACATGCGGGGCGGAGGTGAGCATGATCGAGAAGCAGTAACGTACAACTTGGAACGGCGGGTGGACATGGGACTTGCGCATGATGCATGTGAAGTACGGCTTCCCCAGGAGAGGAAGGATCTTGCGCTCGGCGGCGAGCAGAGGATCAGGTCCGTCCGGAGCAGGGCTGTCAGTGCCCTCGCCGCTCTGTTCTGCGGAGGATTTCACCACTGATTTACCCGCATTTGAAACAGGCAAGGGATAGAAGCAGGGGCATTATTGTCTTTTCACCATCCCGTTTAACAGCTCAGTTAGTTGGTTTTGACGGCAATGGCACACAAGGAATAAAAAATTACAACCAATGGCATAGAGCTCATGAGCTAATTTACAATGGCACATAGGGAATGGGTTACATTTCCCAATGGCACAGAGGGAATTTTCTCAATGTTAATCTGGGAGATGAGGACCCTACACTCGAAGAAAATGTTGGCATTAACACGGATAATACCAATGTAAGAGATTATGAGCCGTTATTTAATTCATCTCCCATAGAACATGCTACTGTTGATGAACAACTAGTTTTTACCGAGGATAATCTTGATAATTTTGAAAATTTTGAGGAATACTTATATATTGGTTGAAATGAATATGTTTGGATACATCTAAAGTATGCATTGTAATATTATCATTATCATTATTTCTGTTGTTATTAATTTTAGTAGTGTACCCAATTGAAAAGGGCCTCATTTTTAGTTTCGCCCCGGGCCCCTAAATTCTCAGGACCGGCACTGAAACTAGGGTTAGAGAGGAGGGTTAGGGAGAGGAAGAATCAGCGGCGAAGCCCTGTCGGATCTGCGCTTCGGTTTGAGGTAAAATCCGATCTCGTAGTTGTAACTTCAATTTGGTAGATTTATGACTTTGTAATTATTTTAGTATTTAGTTTACACAGTATGAAATCGTAGTATTATTTTTGAGTTACTGATATTAGACTTAGTTACTGAAATAACTATTAGAGAGTTACTGATATTAGATTTAGTGACATTAGTTTGAGTTACCTTATATTTAGTGACATTAGAGATAGTTAGAGTCATTACTTTTAGTGATATTTGATATTTATTAATATATCTTTTTATATTAGATGGACTGATATTAGAGTTTACCCCACAATTTTATATATACTGTAATTATGCATTTTAGAGTATACATTACAGTTTATATCTTTTTATATTAGAGTTTCTGTTAGAGTTTTATGCATATTAGAATTTATATAATAATTTAAATTAGAGTTTGTATTAGAATAATGACATTATATTAGAGTTTATATTAGAGTAATGACTTTATATTAGAGTTTATATTAGAGTAATGCCTTTATATTAGACTTTGTATTAGAGTAATGACTTTATATTAGAGTTTATATTAAACTTTATATTAGGGTAATGACTTTATATTATAGTTTATATTAGACTTTGTATTAGAGTAATGACTTTATATTAGAGTTTATATTAAACTTTATATTAGGGTAATGACTTTATATTATAGTTTATATTAGACTTTATATTAGAGTTTATAGTAGAGTTTACAGTAGAGTTTTATTGATATACGAGTGTATTATGCATAAGTTTTTTATGAGTAGAAAATCTTATTAATTCTTCCTATTGTCCTGGTTTGGTTTTAGGCATGTCTGAACCATTATGGTTCCGATTGTTCTATGGATCAGAGGAAGTTAGATATGGTCCTGAAGGGGTAGACCTGTCAGATTTTAGTTGTACCACCAGAAAAGTAGCTAGAGCAGCAGAGAGAAATTGGGTTTCAATAACAAAGTGGCTTTATCATTCATTTGGACTTGATGAAGCCCAGTATGACCTGTCAGTGATGGCAGTGATGAACAGAAGTGCAACTACATATTGGGAACTTGTTGCGCTTCAAGGAACCCAGAACTGGAGGTCATATGTGACACTATGTACGCAGCATGGTATGCCGCTGGTGTTGCTTGTGCGAGCCTTCCACAAGGCTAGGTCCAGCAGTGAAGTGCACGAAGAAGTTGATGCTGGAGGGGAAAACCTTGAAGATGCTACTGGGGAGGAAGGTGAACAAGTGGAAGAAGCGGCAGCCGGACAAAGAGACAACGCACCCCCTGAACCATCGGGGGAGCTTGATGAAGCAGAAAATTTTCCTGAGATGGTTTTGGAGGCAGAGAGGAAGGGCACAGAGCATGAGCAGTACTTTGAGGAGGACTGGTCAGATGATGACGACGCCGAGGAGGTGCAGGTGCCAAGGAACTGGGTGAACTATGACTTCTCACAGCTTACGATAAATGAAGGCCAACAAGTCCCCTAGGAGTACAGGTGCAATGAAATTTGTCTCGGTTCGTGCTACAAGACTGCAGAAGAAATGAAGGATGCAATCAAACAGTGGTCCACTTTGTGTTTGCAAAGGGAGTTCAGGGTTGTTAAGAGTAGCAAACAAGTCTATGACATATGCTGCGTCACAGAAGGGTGTCCTTTTCGGGTTCATGCATTCTGTGGGAAGTGGAATCCTTACTGGGAGGTGAGCAGAATCGAGGATCACACATGTGTGCTTGAGCAGCTGGACACAGACCACCGGAACCTCACATCTGGTTTTGTGGCAAACTTGATGTATGCACAGATCATTGATAATCCAAGCTATGAGCCCAAGTCTATAATATGTGCCATCGAGGAGAAATTCAAGTACAAAATTAGTTACGGCAAGGTATATAGAGCGAGACAGAAGGTATTCGAGATGAAGTGGGGGACTTATGAAGCATCATATGACAACCTTCCTGATTTGCTGCACGCCATATGCCAACAAAATGAAGGGAGCTTCTATGACCTTAAGACTTTCCCCTCTGTCTTAAGGCCAGGGAAGCAAGTGTTGCAGCGGGCATTCCTGGCATTGGGGCCGTGCATTAAGGCTTTCAGACACTGTAGGCCAGTCATTTGCATTGACGGGACCTTCCTGACTGGAAGGTACAAAGGCACAATCCTCACCGTCGTTGCCGGCGACGGTAACAATCAATTAGTGCCTTTGGCCTTTGCTTTTGTGGAGAAAGAGAGCGGAGACACCTGGTATTGGTTTCTGGAGAGGCTGAAGAGTATGGTTGTGGGGGATGTGCCAAACGTGTGTGTCATACACGATAGGCACAAAGGTATTCTGCAGGCAATTGAAGAAATGAAGAATGGCAGCACCGAGCGGCAGACATTACCACGATGGCCCGACGTCGTGAGCAGGTGGTGCATCCGTCACATGGAGGCAAATTTCCATAGCCAGTTCAAGAACAAGGCACTGATGAAGCTGTTCAAGCGCTTATGCAGCCAGAATCAACAGAGGAAGTTCAACCAAATCTGGAAGAAACTAGATGACCTTACGAAGAAACAATCAGAAGAGCTGGCAAAGAAACCCGTGACAAATGAAGCAGACGAGCCCAAGTCTCTTGAGGATGTGGGGTTGGACACTGAGCAGACTAGAAGGAGAAGGGGTCGTGCAATTAAGACTTTCAGCCAGTGGATTGAGAATGAGCCCAAAGAAAAATGGGCATTGATCTATGATGAAGGAGGTGCCCGGCATGGTATAAAGACTACAAACTATGTCGAGGTTTACAATTGGGTGCTTCGTGGAGCTAGGGGTCTCCCCCTAGTGGGAATCATCGAGTTTTTCATGTACCGCACAATTAAATATTTTCATGACCGGTATGGAAAGGCTACGGCTACCATGGAAAACAACCAATTGATGTACTGCTACAAGATGACCGAGTATATGGATGAGAAGCAGAAGAAGGCTCTATTGCACCGTGCGTATCCGCTGGGTTCAGCTGAACGGCGGTTCGAGGTTCGTTGCAAGGACAAAGGGAGGACGGTGGCCGGACGGGAAAGGGTTACACAAGAGTGTGTTCTCAGGAATGATAGTTGCATTTGCACGTGCCAGAAGCCTCAGCTGCTGCACAAGCCTTGCTCCCATGTGATTGCTGCCTGCTATGAAGCTGGGGGACTGCAGCCCCGTATTTACGTCTCTCCCTACTTCTTCAAGCAAACCATTATGGCTACCTGGAGTTTTGAAGTGTATGGCTATGGGATATTAGGCTCCTTCACCAACAACCCGGGGAAATATGCAACATATATCCCAGATCCAGATCCAGAAATGAAGCAAGGCCGTGGCCGACGAAAGAAGAAGCGCATTAGGAATAACATGGATCGATCTGAAGCTGGTCCAGATGTGCGTATCTGCTCTAAGTGCAATGAGGTTGGGCACACATACAAGAAGTGCACTGCGACGTCGTATTATGATCCAAGCGGTGCCGGCGGGTCATCAAATGTGGTTTCAAATCCTCCATTAAGGGGCGCTGGTCGTGGCTGTGGCACCCATGAGGGCCTTATTTAGAACTACCTTGCCATTGTTGTAATTATTGTATTATTAGTTTTGTAATGTAAGTTATGAATTATTAGTTCGGTAATGTAAGTTCTGTATTGTAAGTTCTCACGCATTAGTTATTTAATGTTAGTTCTGTAATATAAGTTCGGTAAAATAAGTTGTGTAATATTAGTTATGTAATGTAACTTCTGAATTATTATGTAATTTAAGTTCTGAATAATGTTTTTTAAATATTATTGTTTTTAACATAAGTTATGTTTTTAATTTATTTTATTACTATTAGTTTTGTCTATGTCAATGTTTATCTTATTCTGTTTTTTCCACAAATTCCCTGCAGCTATGGCGGACCCAGCGTACGTGACTCCTGAGTTGCTCGACAGGCGACTCGACCAGCAGCACCGTTCGTACCACTCGGCCGTGCTGGGGGTCGACGTCGGGAGCAGCTTTCGCTCTCGTGTCGGCATGACTTACATGCCGCTACACCCCCTCTTTTTTCGAGGTAAGCCGTCACTTCAAATTGTCAACATTTATGATATGTTACAAATTTTTATCTAATGCGAGCACTACTTTGCGTTGCAGGTTACGCGCAGCAGGCCTTCTGCCTCTCGCGCATCTGGTGGAGGGCGACATGGACCGGTCGCACGTGAAGCCAGCGGACCGCATGACGCGGTTTCCGTTCGATTACTTGTTGCTGGCGGCTCTCGTCGACAGGTGGTGGCCAGAGACGCACACCTTCCACCTCACCGTGGGGGAGATGGCGCCCACTCTGCAGGACGTGGCCTTCCTGCTTGGCCTGCCGCTAGCAGGCGACGCCATGGGGGCGACCGACCCTCCGGCCACTTGGCGGCGGGACCTCCTCGACAGGTTCGCGCACGTTCAGCGGAACGAGCGCGCGCAGGGCTACCAGGAGTTCACCAGCACGCATGGCCCCAGCAAGAAGTGGTTGCTTCAGTTCAGCGTATGTACCTACACCATTCTGTTTGAGTTTAAATTAGAGTTCAAATTAGACTTAAATTAGAGTTCAAATTAGAGTTTAAATTAGAGTTTATATTAGAGTTTATATTAGAGTTTAAATTAGACTTTATATCAAAGTGTTTATATCTTCTTAAATTAGAGTTTAAATTAGAGTTTATATTAGAGTTTATATCTTCTTATATTAGAGTTTAAATTAGAGTTTAATTTTGAGTTTATATCTTCTTATATTAGAGTTTCAATTAGTGTTTCAATTAGAGTTCAAATTACAATTTAAATTAGAGTTTAAATTAGAGTTTATATTAGAGTTTATATCTTCTTATATTAGAGTTTAAATTAGAGTTTAATTTTCAGTTTATATCTTCTTATATTAGAGTTTCAATTAGAGTTTAAATTAGAGTTCAAATTATACTTTAAATTAGAGTTTAAATTAGAGTTTACATTAGAGTTTATATTAGAGTTTCAATTAGAGTTTAAATTAGAGTTTATATTAGAGTTTATATTAGAGTTTAAATTAGACTTTATATCAAAGTATTTATATCTTCTTAAATTAGAGTTTAAATTAGAGTTTATATCTTCTTATATTAGAGTTTAAATTAGAGTATATATCTTATTGCACTTATTGCAGGCGGACTACATGAGGGCAGACGCTGACGAAGTGACCGTCCAGCGTCACTTGGAGGCGTACCTGCTCTGGCTCTTTGGGTGGGTGATGTTCTGCAGCTCACAGGGGGACTCGTGTCACAGGTTCCTGATCCCTTACGCGACGGCCATCGCGACGCACCCGCTCGAGCAGATTCCTCAGATCAGCTGGGGCTCTGCGGTTTTGGCCGCCACGTACAGGGGCCTGTGCACGGGCGTGCACAAGATTAAGAAGGGAGACCCTATCTTCGTCGGGTGTCCCTTGCTGCTGCAGCTGTGGTCGTACGAGCGGTTCCCAGTGGGCAGACCAGCGATGAGCCCCGAGCCGTACGACGGGCCGGCTCCTGGCACGGACCCGCGCGACTACCCCACCATGGGGTCTTTGTGGTGCCTCCGGAAGGTATGTGTTCGAATATTTTTTATTTTTAACATCCTTTTGTTGTTGGGACTTGCTATATTTATTTGTATTACTTGTGCAGCCGAGCTGGGCGGGCCAGCAGACGAGGAGGTCGTACGCAGACTTCGTCGGCCAGTTCGACGGGCTCGTTGACGCGGACGTGCGTTGGACCCCCTACATGCCTGACGCGATCCACGCTCGGGCACCGCACGGCCTGTCGTCCTTGTGCCAGCGCGACCAGGACTACTGGATGACGACGAAGCCCCTGGTCTTCGACGTCCACGTGGAGGAGTACGCGGTGCACAGGGTGATGAGGCAGTTCCACCTCTACCAGGAGTCACCGCTCCCGGTCGTCCACTCCGTCGACCCGGTCCACCACAGGTACGTGTGTCGTATTTCCGTCCCGCAAGTTTTGTATATTTCTTAACTCACATGGTCGATCTTTGAATAGGTGGACGAGGAGGGGACACACAGCTGGCACACTGTGGCAGCCCGCAGTGGCGCAGTACGTGGTCGGTTGGGCAGACGCGTTGAACCACGTCGTCGCCGAGCACCGCCCGCACTCCGACGAGGCCTTCGTAGCGTACCTGCGGTGGTACTGGCCTAGGACCCGCGTTCGGGTCCTCCGCGTTCCGCCCCAGCCTACTTTCCCCCGGCGCAGGTGACGAGCACGTACCCGGTACGACGCGACCAGAACTACGCGATTGGGGTAAGTACTACGTCCTTACTGCTATAACACATTCGATCAGTATGCATTTTAATTAACATAATTGAACAGTACGACGTGCTCGCGGAGATCGACGCTACGGCTGCGTTTAGCCGAGCGAGGGCGGACTTCATGACCCCCGCCGACCACGTGGCGACGTACGACCACATTCTGCACCTCCTCACGAAGTTCAGGCGGGCGGTTTCGTGCCGGCACGACGACGCTCCGGCGATTCCACGCCACCCCGCCTCGTCCTCGAGCTCGGCGTCCACTGGACGTACGTACCACGCGCCGTCCAGCTCCTCGCAGCCGCCTTTCCCTCCTATGGGAGCAGGTCCGTCGACGGTACCCTCCGCGCCGTCCAGCTCCTCGCGGCTACACTTCACTCCTATGGGACCAGGTCCGTCGACGGTACCTCCCGCGCTTAGCACGCCTGTCCCGGTTCAGAGCGCTCCCTTGGGGATACCCACGTACACGCCGAGGCCAGCAGCTGTCTACAGCACAGGTACACTATAGTATCCAAGTTTTGTTCGTAACATCCTATCATTGAGTAATTACGTTCTCGACTAACGTTTTATGTGACAGGGCAACCAGCGATGACCACAGGCGGCGCGTCCACGTCGGCAGGGCAGGCCGTCCACGGCTTAGGTACGTAATTGACCAAACGATATTACTATATACTTTTACTTACGTACTAACGTGATTGTGTATAATGCAGCATACGCTTCAGGCGGGACACCCGACGACCCAGTCGAGGAGCAGCACCCCGCGGCCACCCAGTGGACGGTCCCCTCCGACATTGAGACCTGGTACCGACAGGGGCAGGGGTCGCAGGAGGAGGTTGGTGGTTCGCAGTTAGGTAGCGCCCCTGTACCTGCTACTCAGCTCTCGCAGCAGCCACCGTTCGCGACACCGCCTCCTGCGGACGCAGGGCGCCCGAGTCGGCAGGCACCGCCACCTGACCCTCTCACGTACTCCGCGCACCACACGAGGGCCGCGCAGCAGGCGGCCAGGAGGGTCAGGCCTAAGGTGGTCAAGCGAGGCCGCATTTAGTTTTTTACTTTTTACGCTCGAGTGATTATGTATTGTACTGGATGTTGTATTATACTTTTCATGTTCAGTACTTTCTTGTTTGTGATATTATTCTGTTTGATATTATAATTTTCCTTCATTCGCAAGCATTTTAAAAAATTTACGTTTGCACATACAAATTACACCGCTTTTTCAATGTAAAAATAAAAAAAAATTAAACCCCTTACCGCCGTTCCATTTGGCGGCAAGTGTAACCGCCAAATGGAACGGCGGTTACTTCAACCGCAGGCCGGCGGTTACAGGAACCGCCGGTTAAAATGGCGGTTAGATTTAACCGCCGAATAAACCAGCGGTTAACCCTAACCGCCGGTTTATTTGGCGGTTTCTCTAACCGCCGTTTCATCCGGCGGTTAGCTTCTGTTACCGCCGTATCATTTGGCGGCAGCCAAATGATACGGCGGTTGGATGACAGAATTGCAAATTCTGTCATCCAACCGTTATTTTTGAAAAATCGCAAAAAAAAATCAAAATCTTCAGGCTGAAAATTCGTACCCAATCTCGTTGCCTGGACAAGCAATTTATAGGTCTCATTGGCAATTTTTAGGTCTCATTTTTTGGACCGGAGTGGACCGGGGCCGAATCGGGCTCGGGCTTTCTATCTTTTGTAGTTGGAAAATAAATAAAACTAATTGTATGAGCGGGCTCAGAACGGCTCGATACCTTTTCGGACTCGGTTTGTGCTGTCCATGAAGGTCACTCAGTTTGTGCTGTCCATGAAGGTCTGGTTAGGCGAAAACCCATTGGACTCATGCCAGGCGAGGCCTAAAATGCTCATACCCACACTGGAACAAGGACAAGTTCACATAGATGAGCGCATAACGTCATTCAGCAGCAGCATTGACCATGTTTCTTCTGGGCAAGATATGGGAATCTCTACCGTTCTGTTCTATCTAGGTACTAGCAATCAATGATGTTATTCTATCTATCTGTATGTCTGTCCATCTGTCTGTTGTCCTCCTTTCTATACAATTATCTATATATAATTAGAGTGTATGTCTGCATTTTTTTTTAGATAATAGAAAATTTCCGGCCTCTACGTTGTAACGTACACAGCCTTCGATTATTACATCACTCCAGCTTCATTGCTGGATTTAAAGGAGAACCAAATAACAAACTTAAGCCTGACAAAATCTATTATTATGCTTCCGTCCATGACTCGCAAACAAATCTAAGGCTACCATCTCCAGAGAAGTGCTCGTCTTCATGAATAGCTCCTTTGTCTTCTCCTCATGCTGCAAGAGTGACCAGAATCGTAGCCAGTAGGTTCCCCTGAAAATAGCCTGCATAAAGGACGAGTGTTTAACGTCATCAAAAATAATATCATTTCGACAACACCATATTGCCCAACATAGAGCCGATGCTCCTGTTAGAATAGTAATGGTCTCTTGATCATCAAAATTTTGAAGCCAATTCCCTAGTATATGGGTTACTGATCTAGGTGGGGTTAAACCAGTAGCAACTTGGACAGTCCTCCAGATTACCTTAGCATGTTGGCAATCAAAAAATAAGTGTTTAATTTTTAGATAATGAGTGTATGTCTGCATACCCATCTATTATTGTTATTGTTCCTATCTATATGTTTATATGTTTGTATATTTTTGTGTTTATACATATCTGTCGTCACTATTGTTTTTCTTATCGTCTGTCTATCCTAATATTTGTGTTGTTCTATCTATCATGAAAATCTATCTTTCTATCTCGATCTATCTATCTCTACTATTTTTCTATTTATCTATCTGTATTGCCCTTCTATCTATATGATTGTCTTTTTTTATCTCCATCTATCTCTCTCTAATTTTGGAAGGAAGACCGGAGTGAGAAGGCACAAAAAAGTGACTACGCCTCTATGTAACGAACTAAGGGCCTATTTAGATCACCACGAAAACTTTTGAAACTTTGAAACTTCACTATTCATCAAAGGAAATCTTACATGCATGGAGTATTAAACGTGTGTTAATGACAAAACCCATTCCATAACCCCCGGTAACTTTGCGAGACGAATCTAATGAGCCTAATTAGGCCATGATTAGACAACATCGTTCTACAGTAAACAATCTCTAATAACAGATTAATTAGGCTTAATAGATTCATCTCGCGATTTTCCGTCCATCTGTGTATTTAGTTTTATAATTAGATCATGTTTAGTCCTCCTAATCTTTGATTTAGAATTGAAAACTTTCTTTCGCAAACTTTCTTTCCAAACTAAACAGGCCCTAAATAGCTAATGGCCCACCGTTTCTCATCTCTACCTTTATGCACTATAATTCTCTTTTGTTCTTTATAAGGACATTTTTTAAAAAAAGTTTTGGCAACAAAGAAATAACAAAGAATCCCCCCCTCCCCCTGCCTAGCACTTAATTATCACCGGAAGTTTTTGGCAAAAAGGGTGCAATTTTCTAACTTTTTATTACAACTAGGTAGTAGGTACAAAAATGTTATTTCTGTCCATTTAGTTTGGTTCAAAATTTTAGGGCCGTTTTTTTTCACTGGCTCATCGTTGCCTCGATTGGTAAAATAGAGAGAGAGAGATAGAACAAAAATCATTTATTTATTGAAGAGAAAGACACTAAAATGAATCCAACCATGGAGTGGCACCACTGAAACAGGCATCCCTCGTCACTGCATGGAGGATATGGAAATATGGAATCCATCCTAGGGATACGCTTTTTTCGCTTGGCCCTGATTGCTGTGGATATCCTTTGTGTTAAATATTGCACAGACAGGCCTATCTATAAAACGCAACGCCCTCCACATCTTTCAGCAGCCTTCACAAATCACAAGCTCATTGCAGGAGTAGCCAACAACCAACCGAGATGGCAGCATCTGCTCTGAACTCGTTCGTCGCCGCCTGCCTCTTGGCCCTCGTCGTCGCCGCAGGTCTCGACCGGTCTCGTGTCGTCTCGTCTCATCTCTCCCGGCGTGGCCGGTCCTGCGATTTCGTGTGCATCTGATACTGACCTGCTGTGCCTTGCCTCCCCGTTCTTGCGCGTGCAGGTGCGGCGCGGACAATGCCTGACGGGATGGACCCCGACATGCTCGCGACGAGACCCTGCCACAGCAACAATGGCTGGAGCGGCCATCTCTGCAAGGACGTGTGCCAGGCCAGCGGCTTCAGCCGCTACGACTTCACCCTGCCCAACACGGCCACGGGCGGTCTCGCGACCTGCTGCTGCTGCCCCAAGGGCTACCATGGGTCGTGCCTCCAAACCAAGGAGTAGAGGACTAGAGGATCTGCCGTCGTGGTCGTGGCCTGTTGGCGCCAACGCAGGCTGACGATCTAGTGTGCTTGTAATCTAAAGGAACTGGTCATAATAAATTAATTAATAAAAGACTAAAAGTTAGTCTCTCTGTTTTTATTAGATATTAGGTTAGGTTTGTGCTAAGTCGAACTTGTATAACTTTGACTAAATTTATAGCAAAATATAACAACATCTATACTACGTACCAACTATATGCACTATCAAAATATATCTTTTATAGTGAATTCAATGAAACAAATTTGGTATCGTTGATGTTGTTATATTTTTCTATAAACTTGATCAAAGTTAGACGGATTTGACTTAGGACAAAGCTAATGTGATATCTAATAAAAAAACACAGAGAGTACTAAGCATCATCATACACATCATGTTTGGTTCGCGTCATCAGACTGAGATCCATCATTGACCAGTCCCTCGCAAGCTGGCCCCACAAGTCAATTTCAGTGAGACAAGACACGACCTCTCAATCGAAGGAATATCGAGTTAGCTAGGACCAATCAACGAGGGATGAGGAATCAACTTGGCCGTCGTTGACGAGAGCGAAGATAAGTCTGGGAGCACCAGTCCGGGTTATCCTCTCACGAGGTGATGACGCCCTCCTCTTCTTTCATTAATGGAGGTCCACATCATCTTCGCTTGACAGCGTGAAAGTAAAAAGACGATCAAGAGACGTCCGTTGTACATACCTTATCCCAGCAATAGTATATGACTGCATGAGACCGTTCCTTGAACCCGACGCGCTCACAGTAATAATGCGGTCGAGTACTTCCTCGTTTGTGCGATGCTTGTCTATGACAGACCATGCCAAAGACGTACTGCAACAGAATGCCGGTGGAACGGAGGGACAGTGGGTTCACCCGGCCAAACGCGTTGGTGTCGGCGTCTGTCTGTTAGTGCCTCTCAGCAGGTTGAAGGACCAGAAGTGCTTGTGAATTGTAAATGCGACGGGAACTCAGTAAATAAAAAGTGAAACGGCATCATATAGCGAGTGTGAGTTACTATAGAGATATGACTGCTGACCGCGGAGTAGCTCATCAGACTAGCCAGTTCGAGATAAAATGTTGCATGAGGATTCATCTATCTATCATTCCATCTGTCTATCTATCTCTGTTTGCTACTATTTTTCTATACGTGTGTCTGTATTGCTCTTATATCTATGTCTTTCTATCTTTTTTTAGATAATGATCTATGTCTTTCTATCTCGATCCATCTATCTTTTTATCTCTAATTTTGGAAGAAAGACCGGAGTGAGAAAGCACAAAACGGAGGCTACGCTCTCTGTAACCAGCTAATGGCCCACCGTTTGTCATCTCTACCTTCATGCACTAATTCTCTTTCATTTTTTATATGGACAAATTTTGTTGAAAGTTTTGGCAAAACATAAATAACAAGGATCCTCCTCCCCACCTCCCCCCACCCCCCACCCAAAAAAAAACAGAGACTAGCAATTAATTACCACCGAAAGTTTTGGCAAAAAAAGGTTCATTTTCCCAACTTTATTTCAGAACTTGGTAATAAGTTGTCATATGTGCATTCAGTTTGGTTCAAAATCTCCGGGCCTTATTGTTTTTATTTACACTCGCTCCTCGTTGCCTCGATTGGTATAATGCAGAAGATGGAACGAAATCATTTATTTGTCCAATGAACGGACTAAAATGAATACAACACTTGGAGTAGATAGCACCACTAAATCAGTCATCACTATTCAGCAAAAACAAACATGAAAGAGAATCCTTATGTCGGATATTGCAGGACTGCTGTGGATATCCATCCTAGGGATACACTTTTCCCTTGGCCCTGACTGCTGTGGATATCCTTGTGTTAGATATTACAGGACTGCTGTGGATATCCTTGTGTTAAATATGACAGGGCTGCTGTGGATATCCTTGTGTTAAATATTGCAAGGACAAGCCTATAAAATGCAGCGTCCTTCAGGGCACTCAGCACCCTCCACAAACCACAGTCATAAGCTCATCGCAGAGTACTCCAACCCAACGGACCAAGATGGCAGCATCTGCTCTGAACTCGTTCCTCGCCGCCTGCCTCCTGGCTCTCGTCGTCGCCGCAGGTCTCCGCCGGTCTCATCTCTCCCTGAACCACGCTTCCAAGCGTGGCCGGTTTTACGATTCTGTATGTGTCTGAAACTGCAAGTTGCGCTTTATTTCCCGTTCGTGCAGGTGCGGCGCGGATTGTTCCGAACGGCATGGACCCCGACATGCTCACGACGAGGCCCTGCCACAGCAACAACGGCTGGAGCGGCCACCTCTGCAAGGACGTGTGCCAGGCCAGCGGCTTCAGCCGCTACGACTTCACCCTGCCCAACACGGCCACGGGCGGTCTCGCCACCTGCTGCTGCTGCCCCAAGGGTTACAAGGAGGCGTGCCTCAACGTCAAGGAGTAGTGGATCTGCTGTCGTAGCCTGTCTGTGGGCATGGCTGGCAAACTAAAACTAGTCTATACTATAAAGAGTGAGAGATTTGATGTCAAATCCTACACAACAATAAACCTACCCTCACCTCACAAATCATCTTTTTGGGCCCACATAGCAGGTAGGACGAAGACCAAAAGGGGGGGGGGAGAGAACGATTCCTTAGTTGTTTCCTAGCTGATTCATCCCATTTTTTCTCACCACGTTTCCTAGCCGTACCCGCCGGACCCACCCCTTCCCCACACCCATCCTTGCCCATAATTATCGCTCATCATTTATCACTGTCAATAATTATCGCTCACCACTTATTTCCGTCCATAATTGTCGCTCACCATTTATCCCCGCCCATAATTATCGCACACATTTACCTCCTCTGTGATTTCCTGGCGCAGATCCTTGGCACGCACGGCAAAAATTGGAACACCGTCGTGCTTCTCGCCCGCAATCTCGCATCCGTGATTAATGGCCTTCGTTCCGGGCGAGCGAAGACACCGCCGTCTTGGCTATAAAAAGATGCTTCGCCTCGGGCCTCCACCTTGCTGCTTCCATCTTCTGATCTCTCTCCAGAATGTTAGCTCCTCCTTCCCTGATCGACGTGGTGCGCGGGGCACTCTGCGGTGGACGCGGCCACGACGCCCATCGCGTCCACATGCATCGCGGTGTCGCCGATGTCCCCCGTCTCCTCCCATGTCCTGCTGCACTCGTCCAGCACGCGCACCACGATCGCTTCCCCTCCCGCAGCCACCACAGGGCGGAGCAGCTCCACCTGCATCAGCTCGCCGCGGGGGACTCCACTAAGAAGCTGCATTGACGCCCGCCGCCCGGGGTGGGAACGGCACGACCTTCTGGTTCAGGGCATCGACGGGGCGCCGCCGCCGCAGCGGTGCCGTGGAGGCCCTCGACTCGGGCGAGGAGTGGGAGCTAGGTGACAGGCGGGAGCGGCCTGTGCCTGCCAATGGCGTGGTCGAGAAGGTGCATATCGCCGTGGTCGTCCACGGCAATGATCATGCCGTGGGGAAGGGTGGCCACGGGGACCTCGCGGTCGCGGCACGCCGTCGTCCGCCTCGACATCTGTGAGGATGAGCAGCCATGGCGGTCGGNGCGAAGGCTGCGGCGGCGGCGCGACAGGAAGCGCAGACGTTGTGGAAGCAGAGGAGGTCGAGGGACGCGACACGCAAAGCGCACGACGACGGGGTCAAGCAGGTCCCCGTGGAGCCCCGTTCAGTCCGCCATGGCGACCGCGTCTGTCTCATGCTGCGAGCTCTTGTGGTAGGGATGGAGGCCCTGCTTCCAATGGCGTGAAGCTCCGACGGCGTGGATGGCAGCCCAGCTATGGGGACCATGCTCGGCTGCCATGGGTGCCGGCGCCGGGGACGACGGGGCAGCGCCTGGGCGCAGCTACAGCGATGCATCGCGTGGGGTTACTGCGTGCGCGCGGAGATGAAGCAACGCAGTGGATCATGACGTCACAGGGAGCAGCGCAGTGGATAAGGATGCGAGAGAGGCGGATCAGGCCATGCAGCTAGAAAAGAACGAGTGGTCACCGAGGAAAAAAAATTGATGCGCTGCCACATTGAACTGGTGGTGGAAAATATTGAGAAAAAAATAAAGAAAAAATAACTTACAGATAAAAAACAGACGAGGAGAAAAGGTCAATTCATCTAAAAATTTAGAAGCCATTATGCCAAACATTTTTTTAACAAAAGGAGAAAAGGTCAATTCATCTAAAAAAATTAGAAGCCATTATGCCAAACATTTTTTTAACAAAAGGAGCCAGAGAAAAAAAATTGCTTCACCCAAAAGCTAGAGCTATTTTTTCCAGGAGTTAGAGCCAGGACAAACGAGCCCATTAGGAAGTAACATGGTGGGCCCACCTATTTGCATCATGTCACGTAAAGTGAGGCCACGAAGAGGTCGTGGCAGTACGGGCTGATGGTGAGCTTGAGCCGGGGCGCGTTGGTGGGGACCTCCTCCATTGCTAGCCTCCGTGCCACCCTGAGTTGCTGACTGCGCGAGCTGCCAGATGCCGAGGCAACGAAAGTAGTAATCATCGCTAATGACTGCTAAAATAATTGCGGTGTCCCTACCCAAAATCTCGCCCTTAATACTGCACGCGTGATTAATGCCCTTCCTTCCAAGGCAAGAAAAGTCAAGTAATCATCACTAATGACTGCTAAAATAATTGCGGTGTCCCTGCCCAAAATCTCGCCCTTAATACTGCACGCGTGATTAATGCCCTTCCTTCCAAGGCAAGGAAAGTCAAGTCACGCGTGATTAATGCCCTTCCTTCCGAGGCAAGGAAAGTCAAGTAATCATCGCTAATGACTGCTAAAATAATTGGGGTGTCCGTGCCCAAAATCTCGCCCTTAATACTGCACGCGTGATTAATGCCCTTCCTTCCGAGGCAAGGAAAGAAAAAATGATCTATTCTCACGCTAGACATTTGCAAATTTTTTTGTCACAAGGAATAATAAATTTAAGAAAGTTTATATCATTAGCACGAGAAACAAAAATTCAACTGTGACCTGTGTAGTTAGTTCTCAGACATAAACGGGAGGGAGAGAGGGGGAAGGGAGGGAGGAATTATGGTATGGATTAAGCTATTATATTATTGAATAGTTCTAATATATGTAATGATAAATTATACGCTTTATTGTTTTTTAAATATAAATACTCTTGTCATAGGTACTATTATTTACTTTATTTTTATGAATTTAAATTTTGATTTGCTAAGTTTTTTTAAAACACGTGCCTGGGCACGTGCATCTTCACTTCAAAGGAAATGGGAGAAAGATATCATTGGTGGATGGAGTAAATTTGACAAGTAGCAAGTCCTAACAGATGCTTGGCTGAGATGTAATATGCCAAGATTAGGTTTGATTGTTCCTTCCAGATTTAAGGTTGAACCAAACTACGAATAGAAGAATAAATGTCAAATATGTCCTTTTGAGATCAAGGTTTCTGGTGTGGTAGGGATCCAAATAAAAAATATTGATTCCCGTTGACTTCTACAGATATGTATGTAATCAACTTATGGATTCTTTGTGCATATATGGAATATTTGTTCTATTGATTTGTAAATATATGTTTTTTGTTTGCTACATTTCGGACAACATATGCAATTTATTAAATATAATAATTTTGTAATATGATAGGTTCTTTTGTTAATAAATAATAAATAATTTTAATCTATTAGGTACGAACTTGTTCGTTACTTAATATACATTCTTATTTACTGGTTTTTTGAAATAAGTCCTTTGTCACACGTGAATATTTGTTATAATATAAAATAAAATTATTGCTTACTAGACTTCTATAAGTATTTTGAAAATTATACTTGGTTTTTAGAGAATGGATCTAGAGGATGACGAGTGCGGACAGCGTGAAGGGATAAGGTTGGACTGTTGGACTTGTTGGGAGAGAGAGAGAGGGAGACTCATCGCAGATAGTCACATGGACATGGGCACAACACGCAGCGTTGACATCTGGTCATTTCTCTGGTGGCCTTCGTTTGGTATCAAACACTCACACCAAGCAAGTCATTTAACGATAATGTACATACTATTCTTTACTTTATTTGTTTATATGCCGTGTGTTTGTGTGAACAGATGTTTAATTTTTACTTGTATATTCCTCCATGGAACAATGAGTGATTTTATTCATACATGGCACATTTGGACTGAAGTCTAGATGGTGATGTCTGGCTGTATTCTGCAGAAACAGAGGTGAATGGTGAGTGATTGACTCCTAATACAGATTTTTGTGCTTCTGCAAATTTGGGGCATACATCCCATGAAGCCTTCCATTATGATTGAGTTAAAATGAGTGCTAAGAGGTTATTGTAGAAGATAACTAAAGGTCTATACTATAAATAGCAAAAAATTTGAAATCAATTTCTACACAACCTTAATCCCACCCTCACCTCACTAAAATCCAGGTTGGGCCCATCCACCAGGTGCATATGAAGATGAAAGGGATGTGGGAGAACGGTTTTGGCGACGTTTTCCGTGAAGCCTATCTATATATCAAGGAAAGAACTATTTAAACACTTACATTTGTAAACAAATTGACAATTTCTATTTGCAAAGACAAATACATGATTATATATGCAATTAATGTGTTTTTTAAGAGATGCAGATAATAAACTATATTTCTTTTCATGCATACGTTTTTCCATAATTACTTGAAAGCCGACCACTTTCAAAGTGAATGCTGGATAGTTCAAATATCCTGGTATTGATGTTATATTTTTAAGACAATGTGACCCACCCACACACTAGGCATTTGAAAAGTTTTTTATCTCAAGGAATAATTATTTTTAAAAAGTTTATATCATTGGCATTAGAAACAAAAATTTAACTATGACATGTGTAGTCAGTCATCAGACATGAACGAGAGAGTGAGGGAGAGAGGGAGGGCAGATCGGGGAGGCGGAGGGAGGGAGGGAGGGCAAGCGGGGGGAGGGAGGAGGAGGGAGGGCAAGCGGGGAGGCGGAGGAGGGGAGGGAGGGAGGGGAAGGAGGGGGGAGGAGGGAGGGCAAGCGGGGGGGAGGGAGGAGGGAGGGGCGAAGCGGAGGAGGCGGAGGGAGGGAGGGGAAGGAGGGGGGAGGAGGGAGGGCAAGCGGGGGGGAGGGAGGAGGGAGGGGCGAAGCGGAGGAGGGTAGCCGGGGAGGCGGAGGGAGGGAGGGGAAGGAGGGGGGAGGTGGGAGGGGCGAAGCGGAGGAGGGCAGCTGGGGAGGCGGAGGGAGGGAGGGGAAGGAGGGGGGAGGAGGGAGAGGCGAAACGGAGGAGGGCAGCCGGGGAGGCGGAGGGAGGGAGGGGAAGGAGGGCGGGGGAGGGAGGGAGGGCAGAACGGAGGGAGGGAGGGGGAGACTACATGGATCGAGTTATGAGAAATAGAGACACACACAGATTGAGAGAGAAACCACATCTAGGTCGGGCTAGGATGTGTGTTGATATAGAAGAGAGAGAGTATTGAATTTTGGGTGTAAGATAGTTTTTGAGATGGCACGTGAGATTTAGGTTTATTGTGGGTCCCATATGAAAATATTTGTGATAATTATTTGACATAGGAATACATGGATTTAGACTTTAGACCTATATGATTTGTTGTATCTAACATATTTATGAGCTATATATGTTGTAAGTTTAACTTGAAGTGAATAAAAATAATTAAATGATAAATAGTATGCTTTATTATCTTTAAATATATCCTTATTATGTGTATTATTCTTTACTAATTTTTATGAATATAAATTTTCATGTGCTAAGTTTTTTTAAAACACGTGCCTGGGCACGTGCATCTCCACTAGTATTAAAAAAAAGAGTCAATTCGTACCCATTTTTCTTGGATTGCATAGACAAGACAAATGCGTCGGCCCATGTGCACCTATTTTCGAATCTGGCAGCGAGGTCTCACTTCTCAGCTCTGGAGAGTGTGAAACCACGAGAGGCCCATCTTGGGGCCATGAAAGCAGCTGACGGGTGGTTGCGGACTCGCAGAACGCGAGATGGACGGCGCGCGCCTGCCACCCGGCCCGCGTGCCGACGCTGTTTCTTTGATGCTTCTTCGGTCCCCTCGGATCTGCAAAGACTGGGCGGCGCTGCTGCTGGCGTAGCTGCCTCTGTCTCCGTACACGTACAACGCTGCGTCCGTCCCTTTCGCGATGCCTGCCCGATCGACGCAAAATAGGGGGTGTTTAGTTCGTCCCTCTATTTTTGCAAAATGAGGGCATTTTGCTAAATGTATGATTCTCAATGCACTTTTTTCTCTCTGTCCACGCGGTCCAACGTCTGCCCATTTTGCAAAATAGGTAAACTAAACACCCCCCATAGCCGAAGCTCAGATCTCCAGCGAAGTACTACTGAGCTACTAGCTGGCTGCTGGCTGCCTAGGTGCTATCTGTCGCTCGACGAACGGCGACGACGTACGCGAGAGTGCCGCCACTGCCAGAGAGAGCGTATTTGTCCAACACCAATAACACATATGTACCTATTGCAAAAAATCCACTACTAATGTCTAGTAGACTAGTACTAATACCGGATTCGAATTTGATGGCCTCGGAGGTTTTCTAATACGAGAAGTAACACCATATGAAACTAGTGCTTCCGTGGTTTTAGTACTGTGTAGTAATACCGTCCGGTACTAAAGAGTCACCCTTTAGTACCAGCCGAGTGTTACCACTCGGAATAAAAGGCCCCATTAGTATTTAAAACATAAAGCAACTCTTATTCAAACATGTGCGCGTTACAGGTGAGATGGTAGGTGTCGGGGCTTTACACCAAGCGAGAGGTTATAGTTTCGAATCCCACGTAATACATGATTTGTTCACACACGGAGACCTTAATTATCCTGTACTAATGCGTACCAAAGATCTAGTACCGGTCGGGTTTCTCGATCTCTGGTGCTGTTGAGCCCATGGATCCCCACCACGCCTATCGATCCACTCTCGTCGAAGGCGTGTTGCTCGCTGGTGGTCATGCCCGCACCAGGTCGCTTGCTCACGTAGTCACAGCATGCACTCAGTGGCCTTTTTGGTAGCAGTACCAATGGCGCAGTAGGGTCTCACCGCCACCTCCCACCACTGCCATCGCCACTCCTACCCCTACCTAGCCCAACCGGTCTCCTTCACCGCTCGGGCCGGTGGCGCCACCGCCGTCGGTCTCACCTTCCCCGTGCCCCGCCACCTCCGTCTGGCTTGCCTGCCTCGCCCGGCCTTCCTCCTAAGGCCGGCAATGGAATGACTTACCGGAGCCCCAACCCTGAATCTCGCTGGAGACGTAGAAGAAGACATGACGAGAGAAAAGAAGCCTTGAATCAGAGGCAAAGAAAAATACCAAGATAGAGTATAGCTTTGTCCGAAGCCCCGAACTCGAAAACATAGCGACAGGAAAAGCCACATGCGCATGCGTTGCTGTTTTTGTTCTATTTCATTTTCAAATATATGTCGTTTTAGTAATCTATCAGTTCCTTTTTCATGTCAACCATGTGACCCGTGGGGCTTCCTGGTCAGTAGGTTATAAACGTGTTCTACATTTTATAATTTTTTTGTTTGTTTAAAATAGTCTTCTCTGATTTCCTCATTGAATTTCTTCAGTCTATGTTCAGTTTCTCAGAGTTTAGTGGTTTTTCATATTTTTCTCTTTATATATCCCAGCAAAATTCCTTTTTCGGCCCGTGTAGCTTCTTCGTTTGGTCAACGCCCGCATAGCTGAGTTCGAAATCAGATCCTAGCGCCGCCCCGCGTCGAATCAAGTATGCACGTGTCACGAGGCTGACCGGAGGAGGGGCTTCATAGTCAGCAACGAAATGGTCCAGGCCCGATAGAAGCCTGCAGCCACATGCCATCTTACGGCCTGACACACACCCACTCACGGGCTTTCAGTAGATGGGCCGATCTTGATAGCACGCCGAGGGATGGAGTGGACCGTCGTCGCCCCTCGTCGGCGTTTTTCCGCCACGAATCACACTCACCTTGAACTCTTGTGCCTGCACGCGGCCATCGTCCGAGTTCGGGACGTCGAGCCGCCGCTTATCTCCGTTGTCGCCGTCGATTCGCCGAGGTCCCGACTGGAAAAGATTTCCTCGCCATCGCCCTCCATATATAGCTAGCTTCTACAAGCCGAGCCTTTGACTCTCGCCGCCCGCCGCCGTCGTCGTTCCACACCACCATTGACGAGATCCACCCAGGCATGTTCTCCGTCGCCTCAGCTCACTCTCAAGACTAACCCCATCCGAAACCATGCCCTCTACCTTGAACCGGCTTCCTCTCCGGTGAGTTTTCGGCTTTTCGCCGCACCCGAAGCCTGCGCCGCCGCCTCCACCACGTCTCCGGGGACCACAATTCACCAGCCGTAGAACCCGTTTGATCGGAAGCCGATGGGTCAGATGCTTTGCTGACAAAGTCAACCTTAGGTCAATCGAGTCGCCGCCACCTCAGCTGGGCCCACCAGTCCGTGGACGTGGAGCCTAAGCTAATCTCTTGGTTAGCCCTTGAAACTTGGTTTTCCCTTACAAGCATGCCCCTACAACATTGTTCAGCTTATATGTCAACAATCGTTTTAATTCTCTTTTTAGCAATTCTGGCACCCACATGATCGAAGCAACATTTACAATAGCTTAAAGCCCTTACCTGTTCTGTTTATAATGATTGTTGCACTATTTTTACTTGTTTTTTCATGCTTGCTTTGTTTGCTCGGAGGATGATTGTGGTGAGTTGAAAGAACTCGGCACCTGAATTTTCAAGAGCAAGAACATGAAGGCTTTGAGCAGGTACACCTTCAGCAAGTTAAATTATGTCCTTCAACATATTTATCCTAATAATACGAAACACTATCTCAAAATAAGCGAGAATCCCACCCAAACACCTTGATTATTTTCGCTTATTCTCGATTCTCTGATAATCCATATCAGGATTTGAACTACAATAATCGAGAATCGAGAATCAAGAAAATTTTCGCTTAACTTAGAATCTAAACATGGTTGAGAAAAAGCGGAAACAAACACGCCCATAGTAATCAGACATAAGTCAAGAGGAGGAGGTAGGCGGGTCCTTGCCGAATCCCATGAAGGCGTGGGTGAGCAGCATGGCTCCACGGCGGGTTGCCTCAGCGATCCGCCCTACCATTGGGAAGTCCACAGTTGCTCCACGGCGGGTTGCCTCAGCGATCCGCCCTACCATTGGGAAGTCCACAGTTTCTCGGTTTTTTAGGGGCTTCTTGTTCCACCTGCATCGTACCACAAGAAAATTAAAAGCGTCATTAGAATATTATAGGTGGATTCAGTCTGTTCCGAGTGGAAGATTTAATTTTGATGTTTCCAAGAATGTCACATAATAAGTATACGAGTGTTTAATTGATTAATGAAACACCTCAATACAATGCATTATTTTAATTTTGTTGTTTTATAGACAATACATGCAATGTTTTATCTAGAGGAAACCATTTTCATCTTTCGTCTTATTTATTTAGTTGCCACATCATAAAAAATGATGATGACATGTCACCTATTTAATGAAAATAAAACTCCCATTGGGAGCAGCCTTAATTGTGGCAGCAGAGACCATCCATCCCCAATCCTTTAATCCATCCATTAATGCGTACTAAGGTAAGTGCACCTTCTCATTATGATTTTCTAATCCAAGATAGTATAGATATCATATATATATTATTGAAGCAAGCAACCAAATATATATATATATATATATATATGTATATATATATATATATATATATATATATATATATATATATATATATATATATATATATATATATATATATATATATATATATATATATATATATATATATATATATGTATATATGTATATATATGTATATGTATATATGTATGTATATATATATGTATATGTGTATGTATATACATATATATATGTGTATATGTATGTATATATATATATATATTATTGAAGCAAGCAACCAAATTAAGTA
>CM014278.1:41319543-41333665 GCA_004135705.1 Alloteropsis semialata
AGCCTGGGCGCGAGTCTCCATCTCCCCCCCAGGCTCGGGGGCTACTGACGAAGGTCCGAATTAGGGGTGCCCAACTGAACCCTTAATCCGGGAGCTTACGATAATCCACCCCTCAAAAAGCAAAGATTAAAGACCCAAACCAAAGCAGAATCATCATGCCACGACACCTCGGAGGCCGCCCGACAAGTCTCCGACTCGCCCGAGGGGTTCTCCGCCTCCGAGGAGTCCCCACGATTCGCCCGAAGAACATCAGATTAGGGGAGGATCGGTTTTCCCCTGACTCGGCCGACCCTCGTCCGCCTCGGCCGACCCTCGTCTGCCTCGGCCGACTCCCGTCCGCCTCGGCCGACCCTCGTCCGCCTCGGCCGACCCCCGTCCGCCTCGGCCGACTCCCGTCCGTCTCAGCCGACCCTCATCCGTCCCGGCCGACTCCCGTCCGCCTCGCCTGAGGAGCTCTCCGCCTCCGAGTGGCCTCCCGGTTCGCCCGAGGAGTTCTCCGTCCCCGAGGGGTCTCCAGCCCCTCGGGCAAAACTACCCGGCCACGCCCCGACCCATCCTGCGCCGTACCCACTTCACCCCCCCCCCCCCCCCCCCCCCCCCCCCCCCCCCCCCCCCCCCCCCCCCCCCCCCCCCCCCCCCCCCCCCCCCCCTCCCCCCGTCAGAGCATCATGGGCGTCTGTCCTTCGCCACGGCAGCCACAGTGACGCCCGTCACGTCCGAACAGGAGCGCTACAGCCCTGGGAGGAATGCATGCGCCACACCAGGCACCCAAGTACAACCCCAGGCGCCCATGGACGACACCTGGAGCCCGAGCAGGACACCTGGAGCGTCCGAACAGGAGCGCTACAGTCTTGGGAGGAGTGCATGCGCAACACCAGGCACCCAAGTACAACTCCAGACGGCCACCGACGACACCTGGAGCCCGAGCAGGACACCTGGAGCGCCCGAGGACCTCGAGCAAGTCAACCACGACCCGGGAACCACCCGGGAGCTTACCCAGGAAGGCATCGACACCAACCACCCGGGATGTACGATCCCGGGTCCGGCGGGGCGCCCACTCCGTCAACACCTGCTCCCAGTACGGCTCGGCGGACGGCGCTGGATGAAGCTCTCGGGGGCAGTAACTCCCTGTGTAATTTTTCCCTTTCTTACCCCCCGCTCCCTTCTCCCCTTGAGGCTATAAAAGGGGACAAGGGGACATCAGCGGGGGGGATCCGAACATTAGTCGAACACTCAGTCATAGCACACACCACACGCTCATCCGCATCACTCAGGGACTTGGGACCCTCTCCCTCTCCCGATCAGTTTGTATACCCCTACTGCAGACTTGGACTTGAGAACACCGGCACACACTGGACGTAGGGTATTACTCTCCGGAGGCCCGAACCAGTCTAAACCCCCTGTCTCTCGAGTCACCATCCGGATCCTGACACGCGATCGTAGGAAATTTACTTGTTGGCGGTAGAGAACCCCGACATTAAGGCATAAGAGCTGAACAGTATATAACATGCAATAAAATTATCTGTCAGGATCAAGCGTGTATCAAAACCGTGACACTCGGCGATTCGAATCGATTTCAAACCCTGCAGGGGTAAACCTGGAACACACGCCGCGTGCACGCCCCCGGAAGGCCACACGAAGCTACCTTTCCCGCTGCGGCCACCATTGCCTGAACTGTGCCCACATAGCCCGGGGTCGCATCCCCATTCCCTACACATTGCCCGGGCAAAGGCATGTGGGTTACTGACTACGACCCCGCCAACATTCTTCGCCAGACACGGTTGAAAGGACCTTGATGTCGCCTAGAGGGGGTGAATAGGCGAGCCCTGAAAATATTGCCACTTAAAACAAATTTATTAGTGACAATTGGGTATTCCAAATACCACTTTTAGAAATTCAGTAAATGAACTTCTAAAAGGATCTTTAGAATCACCAAATAAAAGAATTGCACGCCTAACGCAGCGGAAATAGAACACTGCCACCAAAACCAGTACCACCGGTTTTGCAAAACCGGTGCCACCGGTTTTGTCCCAGCAGTGAACCCCCAAGTTAGATAGAATATGTTAGGGAGCTCGGAATTAAACCAAACTTGGAGATGATGATTGAAATGTCTTTCTAAGTTATATCTCCAAGTCCCTGCACTCAAAAACACATATGCAACAATATCGAGCAATTTCACCAATTTGCAATAAAAGCACAAAGAAGCTCAAACCAGCGAGGAGACACAAGATTTGTTTCCCGAAGTTCGGATTCACCGCTCGCACCAAGCAGCCACCAAGGCACGGTGAATCCTACTCTCCGTTGAGGAAGCTTATGCGACCACACTAGGTCAAGCTATCTCCTCCTTCCACTAGCTTGCTTCTTCCCTTTCGGAGGCGAAGCACGACCTGCACAAACTTCCCGCAGCTCACCACACCTTGGTAGCTCACGGGCAACACTAAGCCGTCTAGGAGCGAAGCTCCAAGAGTAACAAATGAATCACACGAACTTGATGAAGTCCAACAGTGCTCAAGGTGCTTTGGTGCTCTCAATCTTCTCACAAAGGCTGCTCTCTCTACTACCCAACTCAAAGATCTCACAATATCAAGCAATCCTCACAAAAAGAGCAAATATGGCTTTGGCTTGGCAAGGAAGAGCAGGGAAGCACTATAGCAACCTCAGGAACAGCAGCTTGCCACTGTGGAGGTCGTGGGGTATAAATACTCCACTCCACAAAAACTAGCCGTTACAGACCCAGTAAAAACCGGTGCCACCGGTTTCCCAAAACCGGTGCCACCGGTTTTGCCCTGGCAAAACCAGTGAAGTGTACGTGTGGCTTTTGTGTCTCTCAACAACTCACATGGGTTTCTTGAGCACTTAGACAATTTCAAGACTACATGTGATGCATCCCTCTTTATAGTACGGCATACCTATACTCAAGATCAAATATAAATACTATTGATATACTTGAGCTTCATCACTTTGAACCATGCCATACTTCTTCAATGTATCCGCTTGAGAGTTGCATCCAACTTGTCTTCTTTGAATTGAGCACTTCAACCTTGAGCTAGTGACTTGAACCTTTGTCTTTGAATGAAATCCACTTCTAGTCCAATTCACCTTTTCACAACACAATTCTAGAAAGATTGATACTTGCCAATATGAATACCAAATGTGACCAAGATTCATCAAGTTGAAATCCAAAGAAAGTCTCGTCACCCTAGCAAAGATACATGACTCAAGTCCGCAACTTGATCACACATTGCTTAGTCCCTAGAAACACTATCCTGAACTCCACCTCTTCATCCTTGCATCGCATATAGCTTCACAATAGTTTGTATCAACAATGAAAACCAATTCTTGATTTTCAATATATTCCCTTCACTTTAACCTTTCATTTCTATCAAAGTCATCATGTCTTGTTTGCAAGTCATTCTTCAAATATAGACCAAGAATAAACCATATCACCATGTCTCTTGTCCATTCAACCAAACTTGCATTATGCAACATTTTAATCTAACATGATCTAAGATGTCCCATATCAATGTTAAACAAGCTTTCATCAATTTTTAGAGACCAGTATATCACACACATCCTCATGTCTCTTTCTTTGTTACACCATAGCTTGTCATCTTTCATATTCATATATAATGGGAGCAACCACTTATTTATTCATGTCAACATGAGCCATCCACATTGAATTCAACCAATGACCAATAGTGAATCATCAATATATAATTTAATTCCTGCTCATAATCTTTAACAAACATGTTAGTCCTTTAATCCTTTTGTCATTCAATTCACCAAAACCCACAAGGGAGCCTAGATGCACTTTCAACGGTGAGTCACAGTTCAACCGTTAGTACCACAGAAGTACATCAGTTTCCCGGCTCCCTATACCGGTATGTGCCCAGTACGTTCAAAGCTTGACCACAGGCAGACCACAACAACTTCTATTCTTATCCAGTGGGCAGGACCAACTCAAGTTACCCAAAACGTCCAACATATTCCTTAATCAACAACCATATGTCCTGCCCAACACTTTCAAAGACTCACTAAACAGATTTAGCTCTCTAAGCCAACATTACCTAGTGGCAGGTGATTGGGATAACACCTGATTTACTACTATTGTGAGCAGATCTAAGCAACTCTACTCTATCTTTTTGAAAAGGTGGCAGAGATGCTCTAAACAAGGATGGATAATGCATCAAAAGTAGGATTCACTTTATCCTAATCTAATGCACAAACATGGGCTCAATCATGACAACAGTAGTTAAGTTAGTACTGGGACGGGAATGCTCCGGGGCTTGCCTGGCTCACAGATCTCAGGCTCTGCAGCAACAGGGGCTTCTGGGGCTTGCGGAACGGCTTCGGTCTCCGCCTCGAACACCACCTCGTCCCCCTCCTGGACGTCGTCGGGGACCTCCACCAACTCCGGCTGCAACAGGTCCTGGTCTACACGACATGATGCAAAACATGGAATAATTAAATTAGAGACCCTCAAGCCCACCTAAACTTGATCAAACACCTAAATAGCACAAAGGAGTTAATTAACATATTTCAAGGATTTTAATAAAGGAATAACTAATTAAAACCTATTTTTTAATTAAACAAACCCTTAAACTCCATCCTAAAATCAAGGATCATAATTATTAAAGCATCTAATACATTAAACCATACTCAAGATGCATAAAAGAAAATGCAACTATTGCAATAGAATTTATTTCATTAATTTTAGAGGTTCCTACAAAAAGATATGCATTTCTAAATATTATTCCTATTGAAATGCATTTTTCTAAAACATTAAAAACCTAAATAAACCTAAAACTCCCCATTTTGCAGAAAACCCCCTGGCCTAATCCTTAATACAGCCCACAGTCCACAAATTCCCCTAATGGGCCGGCCCGACCCGGCCCATTCTACCTTTTTCTTTTTCTCTCTTATCCTTTTTCCCCAAAATCCTCAGCCGGCCCGGCCCATTCTCCTTTTTTCCCTCTTCTCCTCCATCCGGCCGGCCCGGCCCACCTCTACCTCCTCTCTCCCACTCTGCTGGACGGCAACCTGGGCCCGGCCCAACTGCTTCCTCTCCCCTTTCGGCCATCGCACAGCCCAGCCCAGCACCGCCCACCGCTTCTTCCACCCTGCGCCGACGCGCTCTCACGCCCGAGCGCGGCGGCACCGGCGGCCCTGGCCGACGGTGACCGACGACGAAGGCGCAACTAGAGCCCCCACAAATCCCCGGATTCCACGTTCCGGGCCATGGCGAACTCACTCCCAGCCAGACCCCAAACAAGAACGGCCGGAGCTCCCGAGAGCGCTCCGCGGCGGCGGCAACCTCCAGCCCCGACGGCGGCGCTCCCCAACTTGCTCAGCACGCGACCCCTACGCCAACCCACGACGCAAAGTTTGAGTAGTCAACCTTGAGAGGCTCAAAGTTTACCTCAATCGACATCTTTTCTTCACGGCGGTTAAGCCTAGATGTGAAGCCAAGCTTTGATACCAATTGAAAGGACCTTGATGTCGCCTAGAGGGGGGTGAATTGGCGAGCCCTGAAAATATTGCCACTTAAAACAAATTTATTAGTGACAATTGGGTATTCCAAATACCACTTTTAGAAATTCAGTAAATGAACTTCTAAAAGGATCTTTAGAATCACCAAATAAAAGAATTGCACGCCTAACGCAGTGGAAATAGAACACTGCCACCAAAACCGGTTCCACCGGTTTTGCAAAACCGGTGCCACCGGTTTTGTCCCAGCAGTGAACCCCCAAGTTAGATAGAATATGTTAGGGAGCTCGGAATTAAACCAAACTTGGAGATGATGATTGAAATGTCTTTCTAAGTTATATCTCCAAGTCCCTTCACTCAAAAACACATATGCAACAATATCGAGCAATTTCACCAATTTGCAATAAAAGCACAAAGAAGCTCAAACCAGCGAGGAGACACAAGATTCGTTTCCCGAAGTTCGGATTCACCGCTCGCACCAAGCAGCCACCAAGGCACGGTGAATCCTACTCTCCGTTGAGGAAGCTTATGCGACCACACTAGGTCAAGCTATCTCCTCCTTCCACTAGCTTGCTTCTTCCCTTTCGGAGGCGAAGCACGACCTGCACAAACTTCCCGCAGCTCACCACACCTTGGTAGCTCACGGGCAACACTAAGCCGTCTAGGAGCGAAGCTCCAAGAGTAACAAATGAATCACACGAACTTGATGAAGTCCAATAGTGCTCAAGGTGCTTTGGTGCTCTCAATCTTCTTACAAAGGCTGCTCTCTCTACTACCCAACTCAAAGATCTCACAATATCAAGCAATCCTCACAAAGAGGGGTTGGGGAGAGCAAATATGGCTTTGGCTTGGCAAGGAAGAGCAGGGAAGCACTATAGCAACCTCAGGAACAGCAGCTTGCCACTGTGGAGGTCGTGGGGTATAAATACTCCACTCCACAAAAACTAGCTGTTACAGACCCAGTGAAAACCGGTGCCACCGAGATTTCAAACTAACTAGCCGTTGGAGCTATCTGACACAAAACCGGTGCCACCGGTTTCCCAAAACCGGTGCCACCGGTTTTGCCCTGGCAAAACCAGTGAAGTGTACGTGTGGCTTTTGTGTCTCTCAACAACTCACATGGGTTTCTTGAGCACTTAGACAATTTTAAGACTACATGTGATGCATCCCTCTTTATAGTACGGCATACCTATACTCAAGATCAAATATAAATACTATTGATACACTTGAGCTTCATCACTTTGAACCATGCCATACTTCTTCAATGTATCCGCTTGAGAGTTGCATCCAACTTGTATTCTTTGAATTGAGCACTTCAACCTTGAGCTAGTGACTTGAACCTTTGTCTTTGAATGAAATCCACTTCTAGTCCAATTCACCTTTTCACAACACAATTCTAGAAAGATTGATACTTGCCAATATGAATACCAAATGTGACCAAGATTCATCAAGTTGAAATCCAAAGAAAGTCTCGTCACCCTAGCAAAGATACATGACTCAAGTCCGCAACTTGATCACACATTGCTTAGTCCCTAGAAACACTATCCTGAACTCCACCTCTTCATCCTTGCATCGCATATAGCTTCACAATAGTTTGTATCAACAATGAAAACTAATTCTTGATTTTCAATATATTCCCTTCACTTTAACCTTTCATTTCTATCAAAGTCATCATGTCTTGTTTGCAAGTCATTCTTCAAATATAGACCAAGAATAAACCATATCACCATGTCTCTTGTCCATTCAACCAAACTTGCATTATGCAACATTTTAATCTAACATGATCTAAGATGTCCCATATCAATGTTAAACAAGCTTTCATCAATTTTTAGAGACCAATATATCACACACATCCTCATGTCTCTTTCTTTGTTACACCATAGCTTGTCATCTTTCATATTCATATATAATGGGAGCAACCACTTATTTATTCATGTCAACATGAGCCATCCACATTGAATTCAACCAATGACCAATAGTGAATCATCAATATATAATTTAATTCCTGCTCATAATCTTTAATAAACATGTTAGTCCTTTAATCCTTTTGTCATTCAATTCACCAAAACCCACAAGGGAGCCTAGATGCACTTTCAATCTCCCCCTTTTTGGTGATTGATGACAACTTGATTAAAGCTTACAATAGATATATCAATAAAGCTTTTGAATGTTCAGATTTAGTTTGAGCTCCCCCTTAATATGTGCTTTGAATGAAATTCAATAACTTGGCCTAAAATGCCAATTTGCACATTTTCAAGAAAACATGGAGCTCCCCCTAAATCTCAACATCCGTGGGGTGCAGAACATGTGTGTGAACAATTTAAAATGAGATGCATGCAGCACTAGACAAAAAAATAAAGAAACTGTGCTTCCCAGACAAAAACCGGTGCCACCGGTTTTGGAAAACCGGTGTCACCGGAAATTCTCTGGAAAGCGCAGACAAACACCAAACAAGGCGGGACGGAATTTCCGACACAACGGATCAGAAGTTCCGTCCCCAACCCGAGGCTGCCGGAGCTTCAAGGCCAGAAGTTCCGGCCCAACGAGAATTTCCAACACACAAAGCATTTTATCAAACACATGCGTCTAAATAGAATTAAAACAAGTTCCACACACATAAACAAGTTCAACACACAGAAAAGCACTCATTACAATTGTTCTCAAGTCCAAAAGAGCTAAGATAGAGTTTGAAATTTATTACATAGGCCTGTTGCATCCAACAGCCAAAACCGTTGCCCAGACAGCCAGCAGACAGCAGATACAGCGGCGCTTTAATCGCTTCAAATTCTCCCCCTTTGTCATCCATCACCAACAAAGGTCCTGGGGGCTTCTCCCGCTGCTTCTACTCATCTTCTTCTTCATCATCCTCTTGCTCTTGGCCTTGAGTTGGGGGAATAAATGGAGGTTGAGGTGCAAATTGAGTTGGAGGGAATGTACCAACATATGGATTAACATTGCCAAAAA
Organism: Alloteropsis semialata; assembly: GCA_004135705.1. NCBI lineage: Eukaryota > Viridiplantae > Streptophyta > Magnoliopsida > Poales > Poaceae > Alloteropsis > Alloteropsis semialata. Next base: position 41,327,995 of record CM014278.1, read on the forward strand.
TCCCTCCAAAAATATCAGCTTGAGCAGACCCTGAACCTCCAGCCGCATAGGGATTAACTTGTGGCATACTAGAAGAGCCACCTTGCCCTTGTGTTCCCACAAAAGGCATCTCAGAAAATGAACCACCTCCACTTTGCATGCCTTCATATGATGGATTGTAGTAAGTGTTGCCAATTGATCGATCCCAATAATCCTTTTGAGTGACCGGATCCACCTCTTGAGATCTATTCCAAATTTGATCAAATCCCTCCGGTTCACTTTCCTCATCATCAGACTCTGCACGGGGCATGGGAGGCCTATTGGAGGGATCCTCATACATTTGCCTAATCATCCTCGAATCTCTCTTCCTCCTTTGCCTTTCCTTGTAAGCAATTGCATTTGTACTCATACAAGACCCACACATAAAGTTGAACAATTTTCTCAGCGGTGAAGGGGGCTTGTGCACATCTCTTTGCCCACGTCCATGTCCACTACCGGACGCCTCTCTTGCTGCCATAGAAGGGGCAGCAGCTGTAGGAGCACCTTCGGGTGCCTCTCCACCCTCTACATTAGCCTCCATGCTTGCCGCTTGGGCTAGGGAAGGACCTTCGATATCATTCTTCATGTGGAAGGGCTCAATCACATGATCATAATCAAATGTGAGGTTTGTGACAGCCTCAATCACATGCATGAGATATGGAGCATACCCACAACACTTTTGTGGAGATCCAGCAATGGACTTCGTTTCTTCCCAAATAAATTCCACCACACTGAACTCCGGCTCACCAGGTGTCATATACCTTATCAAATCACGAAGATAGAAAGATATGTTGCTTTGATCACCTTCCCTAGGAGCAAGTGTCTTCCTAAACATGCGGTTGAGATATGCATAGAAGGGTATCATGCCATTAACTCTCCCAAAGTGACCCTCATGTCCTGGTAGATACATGTACTTCATATCTTTCTTATCCATATAATTAGCATTATGAATGTGGACCCTATCATCATCCTCTCCATCAAAGCCCAGAAGTGAGGCAAACTGAGTGTAGGACACTCCAAACCAATTTCCCTCTGTCATCCAATGCACAATCCTCTCATCATTTCTAGATGTGAAATAGCTAGTGGCATAGAATTGTGCAATTAGCTCACTATTCCATGACTTGGCAAAGCTCATGATCTTGTAAATATTCTTCCTCTTGCATTCCCTGATGATCTCATCAATCCTGGGATCTTTGAAGGCCCTCATGTATTTCCAATCAATATACTGAGCCTGAGCAATAGGAACATCTTTTGCCAGGATGGCACTCTCATAGAAGTCCTGATGAAAAGCTGTGCCAAATCTATAGTCAAGGTGCCTCCCACCAACTTCCTTAGGATTCTTAGCCCTTTCAACTCTGGCCTTTTTCTGTCATGCCCTTCACCTTATAGTTGATCTTGGCGCGGTGTGGGGGCGCCATGGGAGCTCTGAAAGTCACATCACTGAGATGTGTGGGAGGAGCATTATGTGTTGGCAGTGGCCCAAGTGCTGAAATGATGTCCTCCTCATCATCCCCATTCCCACTGCCACTTCTGTCACCACTACCTGTCCCCTGGCTGTGCTCATGGCTTTGTGTACGGATTGATTTGCCCTTTCTTTTGCGCTGACCAGCTGAGGGAGAGTCTGCAGCAGCAGCAGACTCGGAAGGAGTGGCATCTCTCTCATATGGGCTCTCATCATCATCATCATCGCTTGAGGTGTCCTCGAGCTCAGAATCTTCAATGCGAACATCGCCCCTTGGAAGCCTCAGTCTTCCAGCTGCCCTCTTGGACCTTCTTGGTTCTGTTGGTTGAATTTCCTGCCCATTGCTTTCAACATTTCTTGGCCGAAACTCAAATTGAGCATTCTTAGATCGGGCCGGTCTTCTCCCATAAACGGTGTCCCTTTTTAGATCTGTAGCAAACACATGGAGAAAAACCTTCTGAGAACCAGGCCATTTAAAGAGATTTTGATTTTGAGCATTGAGAACCAAGAAAAGGCGCTGACCAGGGTTGCTGCGCACAAACCGGTGCCACCGGTTTCTGCCCAGAAACCCTAGGTCGAGGCCCCCATCAATGCCACCGAGGAATCACTGATTTCTTTAACCCAAAAGCTTCTAGGGCCTATGATAGGGTGTTCTACCAAAGGAATCTGAGAGGAAACTTCTAGGGAAATAGATCGGGCAAAAACATTGATTTGAATACCTCCCGACATGGTGGAAGAGTTGTTGCAGCCCTAGAACGGAGGGGAATCCGGTCACACCGGATTGGAAGATCCAAAACTTGCCTCAACACTTGAATCTCTTGGTGGAGCCTTGAAATCACCACAAAATCGCCCCTAGAGCCTCTCCCCTTTCTGTTTTGGGTCGTGGGAAGAAGAGGGGGTAAAAAGTAAAAGTGAACGGGTAAGTCACGGGTAAATATTGCCCTACCGACAGAAACCGGTGCCACCGGTTTTGGAAAACTGGTGCCACCGGAAATTTCTGAACCCATGGCTTTTGTCCATTTTTGCACTTCTGCCCTTCCCCTTTTTCCTCTGCTCCATTTTTCTTCCTTATTGAATCCATTTATTCATTTGCGCACTGCCCTTTGACTCAGATGAAGGATTTTGATAGATATGGATGAGATAAGAAAATCCAAGATATATAGCCCTTGAGATGAGATTGGATAGATCTAATGGACTTGAGAATGTTTCACCATTTGTAGTTAGCCAGCAATCAAGCAAGGATAACAATAACCACAAATGGATCAACGTGGCCACAAAGACCACACTCAAAGATTCCGGTGCTTCTTGTCTTGATTCATTTCTGTTTATCTTCATTACTTATTCATTGCCCTGCATTTATAAACACTCAAAGATTCTTGATGAAGCGGTTAGTAGCATCAAGTGTTATTTGTCATAATCTTTCATTATTAATCAAAGAACACTTGTCCACTATACATGCTTGGAAACAACAAGTGTATAGATATATATATATATGAGTGGACAGCTAGAGAGGTACTTATCATGGGAGAAGCATTGGATAACATTTTCTTCCATTGATCTCACTTGGTTCATTTATGATATGAAATTTCTCCTGAGATGCAAATGATATAAGATGGAATTCTTCTCAAGTGAACAAAGCTTCCAATGCTGCTCCAAGTACCTAAAAGTCTCTTTTAGGCATATTTTGGTACCCAACGTGTGTTGGGTCCTACAAGGTTAGTAAGCAAGAACTTAGGAACCCAAATAGCCTTTGTGCTTGTCCTAGGTGAACCAAACACATTAGTTACACAAGAGTCAGTTGAGTTCCTCCTAATCTTAATAAACTTATTATTGACAAGATCAAGATTAGGATTTTCACCATTTGGACAATCCTTACCGAAGTGTCCCTTTTGACGACATGTGTAGCAAGTCTTGTGTTTGATGTTGCTACTTTTATGTTTCTTGCTTGCAGAACCTTTCTTCTCTCTAAAGTTTGCTTGTGTCTTCAACCCAAGGCTGTTCTGCTTGACTTGTGGTTCCTCAGCGGAAACCGGTACCACCGGTTTGGACAAACCGGTTCCACCGGTTTTACCTGTGGCCACACTTGACTGGTTGACACAAGCTTCAATTTCGTGCCCTTTCTCACGACATCCATAACATCTTCTCTGTGAATGTCCTCTCTTCCTTTTTGATTGTTTTGGCTTGTTTTCCTTCTCAAAAGAGCATGAGGAGGCATAATGTCCCATTTGAGAGCACTTGAGACATTTGATATGATCATGTCTCTTCTTCTTGTCGTCTTGCTTCTCTTTTGGGATGGACTTGATAGAATTATTGCAGGGACATTGCGACGTTGATCCCTTCTCAAGCTTCTTCACCATGGAATCACGGTTATCTTGAGAAGGTTGCGCAAGGCCCTTGTCTTTTAGCTTGGACAAGTCCATCTTAAGCCTTTCTACTTCTAGTTTCAGATTTTCATTATCTTGTGCAATGCGTTCATGACATGACTCCGCAAGAACTTGATCGTACCATGAAGTTTTTGCTTGCGAGCCGCAAGGGTTAGCACAAGATATATCGATTTTGGCTAGAGAACATTTACACTTATGAATTTGAGGTTCTAAAGATTTCATAGTAGTAAGCATAACCTCATGATTCATTTAAAGAAAAGTGTGTGAATCTACAAGCTTTCCATAGGAACACTCTAGTTCCTTATGAGTAACCTGCAAGTTCACATACTTACTAGAGATCTTCTCAAGCTGATCCTTGAGCCTTCGATTTTCTTCCTCCCATGATCTTGTCAAGATTTCATTTGGCTCCTTAACCTTCTCTTTGCTTTCAGCCACATGACAATAAAGAATGTCTGCACTCAAAGAGGAATGAATGGGAGCAGTAGATACCTCACTGTGCTGATAAGTCGCTGAATTTTCACTTGAAGAAAACTCATCAGCCTGCTCCTGGCCAAAACCGGTTCCACCGGTTTCAGAAACCGGTACCACCGGTTTTGCCTGAGCAGAACCAGTGAGGGTAGTCTTGTGATTCTCTAGCTCCTTGGATGATGTCACTTGAGGCTCATAGCACATAGGTGATGTTGAGCACTCCTCTAGTGACTCTGTCTTCTTGCTCTTCGTCATCACTTTCCATATCTTCATATGCATCCTTGATGAGAGTCCAAATGCGATGTGCATCTCTTTGAATTACGTCATCCCTAGAGATGACGTTCCATATAGCTTTACACACAGATCTTTGCAAGAAGTTAGTAACACAAGAATTGAGTTGCAAGCAAGCCAACTCCCCTTGAGTGACATTTGATCGATCAAAATTGTTAGTGTCACACCTAGGAGGTAGGATGCTTTCAACTAAAATATGTTCAACAACAGGATCAGCTTTTCTAAGAGCATGATGAACATTACAACCCACGACGCAAAGTTTGAGTAGTCAACCTTGAGAGGCTCAAAGTTTACCTCAATCGACATCTTTTCTTCACGGCGGTTAAGCCTAGATGTGAAGCCAAGCTTTGATACCAATTGAAAGGACCTTGATGTCGCCTAGAGGGGGGGATGAATAGGCGAGCCCTGAAAATATTGCCACTTAAAACAAATTTATTAGTGACAATTGGGTATTCCAAATACCACTTTTAGAAATTCAGTAAATGAACTTCTAAAAGGATCTTTAGAATCACCAAATAAAAGAATTGCACGCCTAACACAGTGGAAGCATATGCGACCACACTAGGTCAAGCTATCTCCTCCTTCCACTAGCTTGCTTCTTCCCTTTCGGAGGCGAAGCACGACCTGCACAAACTTCCCGCAGCTCACCACACCTTGGTAGCTCACGGGCAACACTAAGCCGTCTAGGAGCGAAGCTCCAAGAGTAACAAATGAATCACACGAACTTGATGAAGTCCAACAGTGCTCAAGGTGCTTTGGTGCTCTCAATCTTCTTACAAAGGCTGCTCTCTCTACTACCCAACTCAAAGATCTCACAATATCAAGCAATCCTCACAAAGAGGGGTTGGGGAGAACAAATATGGCTTTGGCTTGGCAAGGAAGAGCAGGGAAGCACTATAGCAACCTCAGGAACAGCAGCTTGCCACTGTGGAGGTCGTGGGGTATAAATACTCCACTCCACAAAAACTAGCCGTTACAGACCCAGTGAAAACCGGTGCCACCGGTTCCTAAAACCGGTGCCACCGAGATTTCAAACCAACTAGCCGTT
>CM014278.1:41334671-41355331 GCA_004135705.1 Alloteropsis semialata
CTTCTATTCTTATCCAGTGGATAGGACCAACTCAAGTTACCCAAAACGTCCAACATATTTCTTAATCAACAACCATATGTCCTGCCCAACACTTTCAAAGACTCACTAAACAGATTTAGCTCTCTAAGCCAACATTACCTAGTGGCAGGTGATTGGGATAACACCTTATTTACTACTATTGTGAGCAGATCTAAGCAACTCTACTCTATCTTTTTGAAAAGGTGGCAGAGATGCTCTAAACAAGGATGGATAATGCATCAAAAGTAGGATTTACTTTATCCTAATCTAATGCACAAACATGGGCTCAATCATGACAACAGTAGTTAAGTTAGTACTGGGACGGGAATGCTCCGGGGCTTGCCTGGCTCACAGATCTCAGGCTCTGCAGCAACAGGGGCTTCTGGGGCTTGCGGAACGGCTTCGGTCTCCGCCTCGAACACCACCTCGTCCCCCTCCTGGACGTCGTCGGGGACCTCCACCAACTCCGGCTGCAACAGGTCCTGGTCTACACGACATGATGCAAAACATGGAATAATTAAATTAGAGACCCTCAAGCCTACCTAAACTTCATCAAACACCTAAATAGCACAAAGGAGTTAATTAACATATTTCAAGGATTTTAATAAAGGAATAACTAATTAAAACCTATTTTTTAATTAAACAAACCCTTAAACTCCATCCTAAAATCAAGGATCATAATTATTAAAGCATCTAATACATTAAACCATACTCAAGATGCATAAAAGAAAATGCAACTATTGCAATAGAAGTTATTTCATTAATTTTAGAGGTTCCTACAAAAAGATATGCATTTCTAAATATTATTCCTAATGAAATGCATTTAAAAACCTAAATAAACCTAAAACTCCCCATTTTGCAGAAAACCCCCTGGCCTAATCCTTAATACAGCCCACAGTCCACAAATTCCCCTAATGGGCCGGCCCGACCCGGCCCATTCTACCTTTTTCTTTTTCTCTCTTATCCTTTTTCCCCAAAATCCTCAGCCGGCCCGGCCCATTCTCCTTTTTTCCCTCTTCTCCTCCATCCGGCCGGCCCGGCCCACCTCTACCTCCTCTCTCCCACTCTGCTGGACGGCAACCTGGGCCCGGCCCAACTGCTTCCTCTCCCCTTTCGGCCATCGCACAGCCCAGCCCAGCACCGCCCACCGCTTCTTCCACCCTGCGCTGACGCGCTCTCACGCCCGAGCGCGGCGGCACCGGCGGCCCTGGCCGACGGTGACCGACGGCGAAGGCGCAACTAGAGCCCCCACAAATCCCCGGATTCCACGTTCCGGGCCATGGCGAACTCACTCCCAGCCAGACCCCAAACAAGAACGGCCGGAGCTCCCGAGAGCGCTCCGCGGCGGCGGCAACCTCCAGCCCCGACGGCGGCGCTCCCCAACTTGCTCAGCACGTGACCCCTACGCCAACAAATGGCACTGCTAGCTCCTATCCTACCTAGGACACCCGGCGTTCCCCTCCAACAGGACCCTAGGCAACTACGCGAACCGAGCCGTGACGGCGGACCACTGGACGGCGCTCTAGACGGCGCGGCGACGTTCCGGTCACTCCGATCCCTATCCAAGACAACATGTACCACGACAAGCAACACAGGAGCACTAGGAGCACGATCAAACCACTTGACGGCCACAAGAAAGACGGGAAGGGTGTTCTCACCGCGGGCTTGCGGACGGTGGCGGTGACACGGCGAAGGATCCCAGATGACTACATCTTATTTTTACACAGGATCCTAGATGATTACATCTATTTTTTTTTTTGCTTTGAAAGTTAGCATATTATAATTTTGGTAGGCATACTTCGCCCATTCTCATCTGTAGAATTGCCCACAAATCATGCACAACGATAATGAAGGAGTATCCTGTTTCCTGAAAATAATTAGTGCTCTGCTTTCTCTATTACTAGTAATCCAGCAAGAGGGACGCCGCCACCGCGGTTCTGCGGCAGAACCAATGTGGCCCCCGCCCCAGCACGCCGACTAAAAAAACAACTCCCATCGCTCTCCCGTTCAAATCCTCGCTCTTCAGTTCAAATCCTCACTGCTCCGTCGGGCTATCGCCGACCCCGCCCTCCGCCCGGTGCTTGGCCGGTCGCCGGTGCCCGCTGCTGATCGTGGGAGACGCCCTCACGCCTGTGCCAGCCGCCAATCCCGGCTCACGCCCTCGCGCCCGATGCCCGCGGCCGATCCCAGCCCTCAACGCTGTCCCCAGCCTCGCGCCCACCTCGGCCACAGCCAACCCGTCCTCGCGCCTGCCGCTGCCCCAATTTTTTCCACCACGGGCGAACCCGGAATACCGCTGCCCCAATTGACGCGAGAACGCGAGCAGCAGCGCCCGGGTTCCACTGGCGGATCCAGTGGGCTGCACGGGTATGGTGAGGCATACCCTAAGGCCCAGCCCAACAAGCGGTAAAAAAAAATCCTGCGTCAAGCCGTCAACCACCGCAGGGCGCTCGTTCTGGCGAGTCGTCGCGACTTCGCGAGGGCAGAGAGGCCGCGCCCGGCGCCGCCAGTCCCAGACCGCGCCCGCGCGCCGGCTTTCCTCTACCCCAGGCGGCGGCGCGCCGGCTCCCCTCCACGGATCCACTCCTCCAGGCAACCGGCGCACCCTGGCTCCACCCCGGCCTCGTCTCCCAGCGTGCGCCCCCAGCTCCCCGGCCACCCGGACCTCGGGAACCCACCTCCGCCGGCCGCCGTCCATCGTCCCGAGTCCCGGCCGCGGATTTCCCAGTCCGACGGTTGTCCGCTGGTGAGAAATCGATCCCCTCCGCTCTCCCCTAAATTTTTTTCCAGTTGCATTGTTTTCTCCAGGCTGTGACACCGGAAGAGGCACTGGAAGGTGCATATTATTTTCTCAATGCTCATGAATTTGTGAATTACAGTAGCATAAAAAAGGTAGCATTACTTGCTTGCTGTCCTTGATTTCAATGTGTTATTGTTACATGTACAAACTTGCTTGCATTTCTAATTTGATTCCCTCTCATCATGCCAAAGCTTGGATACCACCAATAACTCTAACAAAATGGGAAAAAATGTTAAATCTGATTCTGGAGCATCAAAAAGGTAACTATACTGGTTCTACCATTTAGATTACATGTTGTGCTTTGCTCCTATTTTCATTATTTTGTTTCCTCTGAACTTGCTGCTGTCTTGTCTTACATGATCAGGTTAAGAAGTGGGTCAAATCAACCCATGTCAAATGAAGAAACAGCAGCTCCGGCAAAGGCAAAGGCAAAGGCAAAGGTGAAGAAAAGAAAGAATGTATCTAAAAAGACTGCAAACAAACCTATGATGCCACTTGACAGTCCAGCAATGGCCATAAGGAGCAAAACTTAGGTTCCTGCTGGTCCAGCCATGAGCACAAGAAGCAAAAGATGGCTTAGTTTGTGATTCCATTGCTTTCTTTTGGGCCACCTATATGCATGATGTAAACAATTTGTTGTGAACAATATGTACTGAAAGTGTGTGGGCATGTGCGAACCTATTATGTGAAACTATTTGCTACTGTCAATTCACTATCATGGATGTGTGAAATTTTTTGGTCATTAAATTATGTTGCAAACTGTTATGCCAAATATGAGGCTGTCATGGGCTAGTTTGTTTCATTTTATTTCATTATGTCATTGGTAAAAAAAAAGAGCCTGTAATAAAAGAAAGTGCTGCCCATTTTTTCTCAAAATATCAGGTTCTCATGTACCAGTACAAATCAACAGAAAGGCATTATACTGCATTGGAAACATCAGGGGTAGCATGGTCTTTTCACCCTTGGTTTAACACCGTTAGTGCTGTAAATTGATGGAAGGGCCAAATAGGGAACCAATTTGAGACATAGGGCTAAATAAGAACGATGTTTCGTGGGCCAAATAAGGAAGCAACAACTTAGACTGGGCCAAATAAGGAATTTTCTCCTCGAACAAAGCACATAGATATCAGACATCATTTCTTACAGGATCGTAAAATTAAGGGAGATATTGCTTTACAACATGTGAGCACCGAACGACAACTTGCCGATATCTTCACTAAGCCTCTAGATGAGAAAATGTTTTGTGCTTTGAGAAGTGAACTAAATATCTTGGATTCTCGTAACTTGGCTTGAAACCTTGGACACAAAATTGAAAGTGCATCAGATAGGTGTTTAAAGGAAAACTCTGTTTTGAAAAAGATTGTGTGCCTTTTGGTTTTGAAAAACTTGGTTCTTCACTCAACTACTCACTTGGATTTATTGTTCTCATTGCTTGTTTGTTGGCTAAATCCAAGTGAATAGTTTTCTTAGGCCGTTAGGACTTTATCACAAGTATTTCTTCCCAAATCTTCTGTCTAAATCTATCTCTATGGAAGCTAAGACTCAGGGGGAGCGAAGACTCCGGATTTTTCTTTGGAGGTTTCGGACTCTCCGGACTTTTTTCCGGAGACTCCGGAACTTAAGGGGTATTTACCCCTGGGGGCATCGATCAACCAGTCAGTTACCTCATTCGTGTTCTTTCACCACTGCCGCTCCCCCTCGCGCTCCCCTCTCCCCAAATCGGCGATCCGCGATTTCAACCAAGGAAAGATCAAGAAAAGTTGTGGATCCTCCACTACAAGGTGTGGAAACTCCAAAGGACCTTTGGATTTGTGCTTGAACTCCATCCCCATCCCTATCCAAGGATATGGGGAGGAAGCGCATCACCTATGGTTCGAACGCCAACCGCCGAATCAAGTTAAGGCCGGATCCACATCACCGTGATGAGATTGAGGAGGAAGAAGAAGTGCAAGAGGTGATTCCTCCACCTCGTCCTCAAAGGACCAGGGCTGCTGCTGCTGAAGCTGGTTCTTCAAGTGGCCCTCAGTTTGCTCCACATCCTGCACCTCCTTCACTAATGGCTCCCTCCATCATGCATTCAAGGGTAGCTCCCTCTCCCGCACCTCCAAAGAACTTCAGAAGAAGGGGAGTTGATAATCAGGTCTATCCAAATACCCTAGTGCGCATCAATGTTGATTTTGGGCCTGGTCAAGAACGTGCAGAATACTTTCCTAGAATGCGTAGCCCCCAACCCAAACCTGGTTTTGCTGTGACCATGCCAAGGGACTACAAAGGTCAGAAACTTACTGTTACCCAAGAAAGAAAGAAAAATGCTTTTAGGTTTCAGCAACTTGAGAGCATGGACTATCATTTTTGGAATGAGTTCCATAGGGACTTTTATATGACTGTGATCAGAAGGAAGAACAAGGCCCCCATATGTTCTATGCAATGGGTTGATTGGCAGTATTATGAGCAAGCACATGATGAACACTTTGATCAGGTTGTGGCCAAATGCAAGGAGTTTGGGCTATATGAGTTGATGGGTTTCAAGTATAACTAGAATGAGGAAATCATTGCTCAGTTTCATGCAAGCTATTATCATGAGCCGGAGGACAATTCCATTCATTGGACAACTGAGGGCATCCATTATTGCATTGACTATGTTACCTTTTCTAGGCTCTTGGCTTTTGGCTCAAAGGACAACATGAGGCCTTGCATCCATGATGAGAAGAAGCTCAAGACAAGTGAGGTGTCATATATGTTTTACAATCCTATTTTGGCTAGGGAAGGAAAGAGCAATAATCTGCTGCCCTACTTCCATCACCTCAACAACATGTTCAAGGTCACCATTGACCCCAAAAGTGGTGATGCTACAGGCCTACAATCCTATGCTTCAAATCTGTTGCATCATTTGGGTCAGCTTGATGCACCGTTCTGCATATTTGACTATATATGGAATGAACTAAAAAGAGCTATGGAGGATTCAAGGATTGGATTTCCTTACACTGCATAGTGATGTATATGATTGAGAAGGTATCCAAAATCACCTTTCCTAAGGATGTTATGCATGAGCCACTTTACTTAAGGACTAGGCAAGGTGATGCCCCCTTCCTCCCGTGGTGGTCCTTCTCTTCAACCTGTGCCATCCTAAGATTCTTATGTTGCTCCTACTGCTGCCCCTGCTGCTCCTAGCTCTTCTAGGCAGCGCAAAGGTTCTATGGTGAAGAAGGTCCTTAAATCTATCTTTGGCATGTGCAAGCAAATTGCCAAAGACATGAATGAGAACCGCAGGGATATTATTGAAATCAAGAGTCATTTGGGGCTGCCAACTGATCCTTATCATGAAATGCCTGACATTGCTGATCTGTTTGAGGAATGGGATGCCGAGGATGCTGCACCAACCACCCCTCCATTCACAAATGGCCCTTCCTTTGCTAATCCTTTCTCAGCTGGTCCTAGCTCCGCTGCTGGCCCCTCCACTCGCTCCAAGATTGTTGATTATGATGATGAAACTTTAGAGGAGGAGCCCACGGACTATCGCGAGCACAACGATGATGATGAGGACGACAACACCAGCGAGGAGGCTGATGATGATGAGGAGGAGTAGATGTTGCTGCTGTTGCTATCTCTTTTATTCCCTTTTTGGTGCTTGATGCCAAAGGGGGAGTGAAAGCCTGTCTATTTATGTAATGGGCTTGTAATGAACTTAAGTACTTGTGTGTAGAACTTGGGGCCTAAACTTGTTTGTGTGTGCTTGTGGTGAACTTGAACTGCTACTGCTTTATTAGGCTTTAATTTGTGATAATTTGTGGTAAAATTTGGATGCTTGATGTGTTGTTTGAGCCCTGGCAGCAGAATCTTCGGAGTCTCCGGAGATTTCTTCGGAGTCTCCGGACTTGTTCGGAGGCTCCGGACTTTTCTCCGAACTCTCCGAATTCTCTGGCTGCAACCTTTATTCTGTTCTAGATTGTTGTGCATAACTGTCATATGCATTGTTCTGTATATTTGTTACACATTCTTGAGTATTTATTGCTATTGGAGTGTACAGAATGATCTCTTGTCCCTCTTGTAGTGCATATTGACATTGTTATGGTCAATCCTCGAATCCAATTCAAAGCACATATTAAGGGGGAGTTCATTTACTGTAATTCAATTATGGATTATGATTATCTTGTTAAAGGGTGTTGTCATCAATCACCAAAAAGGGGGAGATTGAAAGTGCATCTATGACCCCTTTTGGTTTTGGTTGATTAATGACAACACACTTTAGTATCTAATATTTGCAATGAGGGATGTACACAGGTGACAGGTGAAACAATGAAGAACACATGGAGAAATGTGATACCCAAAAAGGAAAATGAAAGCATGGATGAAGCTTACATGAAGATTAATTTTTTATTCTCTTGAAAATTGAGTTTAGGAAAACCGTACTATCAAGAGGATGCGGAAAAACTAGTTTGGTGATGACAAGGTGCTCAAACCTGATCTAACTTAACCATGAGAGACACCTTGCACTTGCACTTCACTTGGGATATTTTTGAGAGTGCTTTACCTGGGAAGGTTCGGAGTTTTCGAAGAATTATTTGGAGTCTCCAAAGGTTGGTGTCTGGAGAATAGTTTTCCCTAGAAAGTTCGGAGACTCCAAAGATTTTTGCGGAGACTTCGGAACTTAACAGTTCTAACGACTAGTTTCGGCTGAAGGGGTATTTATACCCGTCCTGCCCCCTCCTTTCATCTCTCTCTGACCTCATTTTGAACTGAAGCTTCCTTTGAGCATTCTAAGCCCCTCTCTACTCCCTTCTTGCTTCCAAGTGAGATTTGGTGAGGGATTGAGTGAAGGTCAAGAGATTGTGCTCATGAGCTGATTCCCCATCCATTGAGCACCTTGTTCGTCATCAAGCTGGTGATTCAAGCATTTGTTACTCTTGGAGCTTCAAGCTCCTAGACGGCTAGGCATCGCTCAAGAGCAGCCAATCCACTGTGGTTGCCTTGGGAAGTTTGTATTACCCCTGCAGATTGAGTAAGTTCTCTATTTGACCTTCGAGTTGGGTGGAGAAGAGGAAAGTGGTTTGGTGGATAAACCCGCCTTTTGTGGGCTCCTCAATGGAGACGTAGGTTCCTTGTGCGGAACTGAATTCCGGGAAACAAATCCCTGTGTCTCATTGTGTTTTTTCTTGTTCTTGTGCTACTTGTTGCTACTTGCGTTATATTCTAGGGTTTGGTCCCGATCTATCATCTGAGAAAGTTGACGCTTGAATTGAGTTGCATTCATCCCAAGGTTGTATGGTAATTTGGCGATTTAATTTTTGTTAAGGTTTGATCTATCATAGTTCAATTCAGCATTATCTTCGGACTCTCCGGAGAAATCTTCGGAGTCTCCGAACATCTTCGGAGTCTCTGGACATTTCTTCGGAGTCTCCACATATTCTGTTACTGACAGCTGTGTTGAGCAAAAATTTTCAGTTTCAACTATTCACCCCCTCTAGTTGACATCCTAGGTCCTTTCAGACACACTATCTCCAGTGAAGGAATTGCTGTTGATCCAAGTAAAGTTCAGGAAGTGTTAGATTGGAAGCCTCCCAAATCAGTTCATCAAATCAAAAGTTTCTTAGGATTGGCCGGATATTATAGAAGGTTCATTCCAGATTTTTCTAAGATTGCTAAACCAATGACAGAATTGCTCAAGAAATATATTAATTCAAATGGGATGAGAAATGTCAAGCATCTTTCTTTGAGCTAAGGAAACTCCTCACATCTGCACCTGTCCTTGCTCAACTGGACACTTCCAAACCCTTTGATGTTTATTGCGATGCATCAGGCACTGACCTTGGTTGTGTTCTTATGCAAGAAAACCGGGTCATCACTTATGCATCTCGAGCTCTTCGGCCAAACGAGAAAAATTATCCCATTCATGATTTAGAGCTAGCAGCAGTAGTCCATGCACTGAAAATATGGAAACACTATCTCATGGGAACTCATTGCAACATCTACACTAACCACAAGAGCTTAAAGTACATCTTTACCCAATCAGATTTGAATATGCGCTAGAGAAGGTGGTTAGAATTAATAAAAGATTATGATTTGGAAGTGCACTATCACCCGGGAAAGGTGAATGTGGTTGCTGATGCATTGAGCCGCAAGGCCCAATGTCATTGCTTGACAGTTGAATCATACAATGACACTTTATGTCATGAGATGGGAAAGTTGAGCCTAGAGATTATTTCACATGGCATGTTAGCCAATATTGCTCTCCAACCCACCTTGAAAGATCAGATCATCTTAGCTCAACGAAATGATCCAGGTATGAAAAGGATAAAGCAAAGACTAGACCAAGGAGAGGAGAAAGTAAAATGTTTTCGGAAGGATGAGAATGGTGTCCTTTGGTTCAAAAATCGGTTAGAGGTTCCTAAAGATTTAGTCCTTAGGAACCTAATCTTAGATGAAGCACACATGTCCAAGTTTTCAATCCATCCTGGCAGCAATAAAATGTACCAAGACCTAAGGAAAAGTTTTTGGTGGACTAGAATGAAAAGAGAAATAGCAAAGTATGTTGCTGAGTGTGATACTTGTCAGAAAATAAAAGGAAGTCACTTGAAGTTAGCTGGTATGCTACAACCATTGCCAATACCATCATGGAAATGGAAAGATATTAGTATGGATTTTATTGTTGGATTACCCTGTACACCCCAAAAGTACAATTCCATTTGTGTAATAGTTGATTGACTTACAAAAACAACACATTTTATCCCAGTCATAACAACGTATCCAGTAAAGAAGTATGCAAAGTTGTATCTATCTTGCATAGTATGTTTACATGGGCTACCCAAGACCATCATCTCTGACCGTGGTACGCTGTTTGTTTCTCGTTTTGGGAACAATTGCAAGCCGCAATGGGAACTAAGCTGATTCGTAGTTCAACCTATCATCCCCAAACTGATGGCCAGACTGAAAGAGTAAATCAAATCCTAGAAGACATGCTGAGAGCTTGTGTAATTCACTACGACAAAAATTGGGAGAACTGCTTACCCATAGCTGAGTTTTCATACAATAATAGTTATCAAGAAAGCTTGAAGATGGCACCTTTTGAAGCTCTATATGGATGAAGATGTCGAACTCCTCTAAATTGGTCAGAAGCAGGGGAACGAGCTGTGTTTGGACCAGATTTAATTATCGAAGCTGAAAAGACAATGAGAGTAGTAAAAGCCAACTTAAAGCCGCACAATCTCGACAAAAGAGCTACTTTGATAAAAGAAAGAGACCCCTATGCTTTAATGTCAGAGATCATGTGTATTTGAAGGTTTCACCAAGTAAGAGTGTACATAGATTTGGAGTCAAAGGCAAACTAGCTCCAAGATATGTTGGACCCTTTCCGATCTTAGAATGTTGTGGATCCGTTGCATATCGAGTGAAACTCCCCACTCACCTTGCTGGCATCCACAATATATTTCATGTATCACAGCTCAATATGTTTAAGGTACCAATTGAGGAAGTAGCCTTGGAGGAAATCACACTGGAACCGGCGGATCTTACATATGAAGAACGCCCAATTAAAATTCTTAACCAGAAAGAAAGAATCACCCGGAACAAGAGTATCAAATTTTACAAGGTTCAGTGGAACAACCACACTGAAGATGAGGCCACATGGGAGCAAGAAAGTTATCCTCAGAGCAATTACCTCGACCTTCTCTCTCAACAAAGAGGTACTTAAAACTTGACACACGTAGTTTCTATGCACCGAAATCTCGGGACGAGATTCTTTTAAGGGGGAAGGGCTATAACACCTCCGGTGTTTGGCCCCAAGATTACCAACTAACTTAATGCATTGCACTATTAAACATGTTCTAATGATGGCATGATCACTAGCAACCCCAAGCATACGCATTTTGTGCATTTGTGATTGCATACATAATACATGTGCTATCATTTCATGTGCATGGTTCATGCTAAGATGTGTATAATGGTTGACTCATACTCCATTTAGCATGTCTATCAAGTTTCACGAATATCTCATGTGCATAGCTAGTGTGTTAGACTTGTTTTAGCTCTCTAGTGCTAAGTTCAAAGTCATACTTTTCGCTGTCTTGATTGCTTAATTAAAATATGTTAAGTTGGTTATCCTGCGATGAAGCCTTCACAAAACTTGTAGAGCATTCAATGATCTTTCCAACGGTACCAAACTCACTCCTTGAAGCTTCTCCAAACTCCCGCAATTCTATTTCTAAAACAGCTACACAGCCCAGTTTCAGCCATCCCGAAATTGCCAAAGTCTGGGCTGATTTCGTGATTTTTGCTCAACTTTGCTCTTGAATATCTCCAAATCTGTTGAGAATTAGAACAACCGTCCTTACTCAAAGTTGTAGCTCTATCAACCCTCTACAACTTTGTTATTCTATGATGGTCGGGTTATGTAGCAGTTTTCGGAGTTATTGCCATCCGAAGCAGTGTTGCTCGGTAAACGCCATAGCAACGTGTACTCGGTCACCACCGTCCACATCGGCTCGCCCTTGGCGTAACGGCTGTGCGTGTTCCACCTCACAAGCCGCATTATGTATATTTCTCACCACTTGTAGCTCCACCATGTACTGGCACATCTATTCTTCAACACGTTTGGCTATCAATCCGCGACTACCAACATGATCGGCTTAGCCATGCCCACCGGCTCTCGCACACGACCGGCTCTCGTCACGGACTTCCCACATGTACAGGAGCAGCAAGGTCTTTATAAGAACGTCACCTTCACCATGGCCACCAAAGCTCTTCATCCTCCCAGGCGCTACACTTTTCCTCGGGTCAATTCCTTTCACCCAGAGCATCCTCATACATCCCTCCTCACATCCAAGCCATCCCCAAATTCTCCCATCGACGGACTTGGCCGGAATTTCACATCTCGGCCACCCTCGTCGTCGTAAGTTCCTTTCCATGGCTAGCTTCACATGGTGTATCTCCTTCCAATTAAACTAGCAGAATGGGTTGAGGGCATCTGGGAACACACGGTGCTTCTCTTGGTTCGTTGTTTGGTTGCCGAGGGCAAGGGGAAGCCGGACGGCGGCGGCACTGGCGAGCGGCGCCGTGCGCCTGCCCCATCTCGCGTTTTTCATGAGGAAAACGTCGAGGGGGCGAGCTTGGGGGTGCGGCCAGCAGCTGGGCCTACTGCCCCGCGGCCCATATAGGGGAGAAGTGAGGGGAGAGAGAGGGAGAGGCTAGCTAGGCCAAAGGCCGGCTGTATGGGCCTGGCATGTGGGCCTGAGAGAGAAGCAAAGAGTGAGGGGAAAGGAGAGAAGAAGGGGAGGCACAGGTGGGCCTGGCCCGTGGTGGGCCTAGGTCGGCCAGGTGAGGAGGAGAAAGTTGGAGGGGAAGATCTGAACCTCGGAGAATTTCGTTCGGGCCCTTTTTGGTTGATCTCGAGTTGATGCTTTTCTGTGTAGAGCTGCTCATTGCAAAATCCATAGAAAATCAAAGAAATATCCAAAAATTTCAAAATAAATTTTGTTTGTTTGCTCATGACTAGTTCTATGCAGGAAAATTACGATTAGAGATAAAATATGTGTTTTACACCTCTGTTTAATTGTGTTAGAAAATGCTTGCTTGCATGGTTTAGTTGATCCATACATGTGTTAATGGCTAATCCTTTACATAAAATGTTTAAGTGTTGTTGGTAGGTTTGTATAAATTTCAAAATCAGTGTTGCTTCATGTGTCTCATTAAATATGTGTTTTTGTTAGTGCTCAAGTTATGCATTTAGTAATAAAACTAGTGGAAAATATGAAATAACCCTATGTACATAAGTAGATGTCACTACATGTTTTCATGAGATATGTTAAATACATACTAAATGGTTAATCACCATCACCCACCTATACCTTGATGCACTACATAATGAAATTATTTGCTTGTAACAAGTGCTCATGAGTTAAATAGATAAATTAATTTATGGTTGTTTTTACTGCATGCATGAGCATCATAATTATTATTTGTCTTTGCATTCATGGCACTCATGCATGATGCATTGTAGATACCACAGTCGCTGAAGGCTTGTACGAGTTGGTGGCGGAACCTGTCGCTGACCCGGTGGAGATCGCAGTAGCTGCTGAGCCCGTTGCTGAAGACCCGAACCAAAGTTCGGTAGAGCCCAAGGCTGTTGAGCAGGAAGGCAAGCACCGTATTATAACTCCTATTTTCAAAACTATACAATGTGATTATTAAAGTATTGTGCATTTATGTTTTGGATATGGTTGAAACCCTAGATGCATCATCCCTAGGATTCTGTTGACGGTCCTTATAACGGAAAATCCGACCATCAATAGGCTCAGAAAACCAACAAAAGTCAAGCATAACTTAGACATTAGTATTCAAATAATGCTATACCATGCATATCTGAAACATATTTGAAGTACAGGGACTACGGTGCAAAAGATGGACGAAACTGGGCACAGACCCAGGTCGGCCGACCTGGCTAGGTCGGGCGACCGGGCCTGAACCCCAATCGAGCCCATTTTCCACACAGGTCAAGAAGCACACAAAGGAAGGATCATGGACGTTGAATCATGGTCGGTTCAAGTCAAGGGTGAGGATGAGCCACATGTCACTCCCACGGATTGAAGGGCCTACACCTCAACTCATTTGCACCTAAACAGAGTATACCCACCTGGAACCGTCATAAGGACCCACATGACAGTCTACCAGAGAAGAGTGGGGCCGAAAGGCGGCGTACCCAGGTCAGGTCGGCCGACTTGGCCCTGCGGCCGTTTCGCTCCCCCCTTGACCCGTACCTGTAAACTGCCATCAGGAGTTCATCTGAGCCGTGCAACGCTGAAGACGGTGCATCCTAGGGTCGGCCGACCTTGGCACATCGGCCGACCTAGGCCCACCTCCAAACTGCCACAACCGCCTCTGGCCGGCTCCAACCGCCTATGTGATGCTATAAATACCTGCAAAGGGCACCGTACTCAACACACACCAGAAGAAGAGCTCTACTTGCTACAAGCTTAGTCTTAGTCTTAGTAGTGATAGTCATAGTGTTAGATCTTCTGAAGGGCTTTCGGAGAGTCTTGGTAAGTTTTAGAGTTCAGTTCTTATATTCTCTTACTTACTTGTAGTACTCTGAGCTTAATGGAAATATCTTCATACTTATGTTGTATGCCTCAGTTATACCTTATCCACTTAGTATATACTACTTATGTCTTGCACATTATTCAAGTGAATGTATGCTATGACATTGGCTCAATGTGCCTCTTGGTTGCTCTATTTATTAACATGATGGATAGAGTTGTATTACATATTACAAGCATGGTGTTTGGGATATGGAATACTGTTGAGGGTACCGCTGCCCCACGGATTAGTAGAGATAGGCGGCAGGTGGTGACAGACCTGTCCGTCCTTTGTAATCCTCCACGTATGGGAGTGGGTATTAGGCCTTTATGATAAGACGTCCTACTGTCGTCCCTTGATGAGGGAACCACTGGATACCTCGATATGTCCTCTTGCATATAATCATTGAGTGAGCTTGTATAGGGTATTGTAGTATGTCCAAGTCCCATATGTATGATGCTAATGAACCCTTAGTAATCTTTACTAATGTACTGTTACTAACTAAGACTACCTTAATGATGAGCAATGAACTTCTGTGTGTCACATTATCCATTCACTTCTATATCATTTACCCCTGCTTAGATTATGGTATATTAATTGTTGTTGTAAGTAATTGCATTGGAATGACAACTCTCTTTTAACTAAATGCTTTCCCTGCGGATAAACAAATAACGATAATCTGGAATACTCCCTGTTGGGATGTAGCCGAAGCCAATCAACCCTAACAACAGCCAAGACAGAGAACAGAGACAAGAAACAATAAATTACTTGTCAACAGTGTTCTCGGGAATCAGCCCTTTACACGTTGGTGAGGGGTCCCCTTTTATAGGGAGGTCAAGAGGCACTTTTTACATTCCCCTTATACCCCTGGAAATCAGGCATCATTCTCTAGACTAAACAACTTAGACTTTCCAGGGGCATTAGAGTACATTCATGTGTCATAGTGTGAAAGCATAGACCAGCAACTCTGTCTTTGACTCGGTTTGGACCTGGTCCACGCTGCCTTCATCATGCCTCTAGTGACCCTTGTTGCCTTCACCACTCGGTGCATCCTTGCTGCCTTCACCATTAGGCGCCTGTTCGGTCGAGCGATGCCTTCTCCTGCTCAGAGGAGAATGGACCACCGCGCCATCGCCCGAACCTGCCCTGAGGCTGTATAACAAGATGAATCGAATATACACCATATTTGAGAACTACCTTCGCAACATCATAAAAGTGAGTCAGAGTAGCAAAGGCAATGGAAGACCACACAGTGCCTTCGCATCTGGTACGATACGTTTATTAATGCTGGGAGCGATAGATCGCCTCTCGATGTCTGATGACCCGGCGAAGGCAGGGGCCTTTTAGTCACTTGTGGCGAAGGCAAATGCCTTGAGCATACAAGCAAATTAACGGATGAAGTTTCCTGGACAGGCCAATCCCCCAACAGTAGCCCCTCGCGGACGAGGGCTTTCTCCAACAGGCCGATGTCCTCGAACGTTCAGGATTGCCTTCGCCTGTTCCAGAGAAACGCCTCCTTCCGTTGGAGTAAGTCCCGAGTCGATATCTTCGCTCTGAAAGTGGTTTCGCATTCCTTACTTTTGATTTTTTGTACTTTGTTTTTATTTTTATTTATATTATTTTTTGATTTTTTCCAGGCCTTTTTGAATTCCGAGCCTCAATAATGGTCAGTTTTTTACTGCCCTATAAATAGGACCGAAGGGGTCCCCCCTTTTACGCTTCTTCGCTTTCGCTTTCAATCGCTTTCAGCTGCGATAGCTTCTTCGCTCACACAGGTCGTAAGCTGTCATTTTCTTTCATGTTCGTGCTGTCTTCTCTTCCGATACCCACTTTTGTACAAGTAAGGTTCTCTCTTCATATTTTGACACTTTTGTTCTTGCTAATTTTCTTCGCTTAGGTAATGACAATTGTTATCATTCCTGCAGCGGCGCGCACCAAGCAAACTGCTGTTCTTATTGATATGGCTGGCGAAGGCAGCCCCGATGCCCAACGAGCGGAAGCTTCTCCTCGTCGTGGGTTGGATGATGCCGAAGCTGTTGAGCTTGCCAGCAGATAGAAGAAGAGACTCCGGCTGTTGAGGAAGCTTCTAACGATGATCACACCGGGGACGAAGAAGGTGGCGAAGAGGAAAATCTTGATGATGTGGAGGCCGACGTGGAAGATCTTGTAGATCCCAGCAAGAGGGCGAAGACGCTTGTGTTTGGCAAATCCAAGGTCGGCAGAAATGATATTAAATTTTATGAAGAAAAAGGATATTTTCCTGAGGGTTGGGGTCGTTCTCCTGGTACTGAAACTACCCCTAGCCCTCGCGAAGACGAAGCTGTAGTCTTCACGGATTTCTTCATTGCTGGCCTTAAGATGCCGATTGATAATATAATTGCGAAGATG
The DNA here is from genome assembly GCA_004135705.1 of Alloteropsis semialata. NCBI lineage: Eukaryota > Viridiplantae > Streptophyta > Magnoliopsida > Poales > Poaceae > Alloteropsis > Alloteropsis semialata. Next base: position 41,350,945 of record CM014278.1, read on the forward strand.
ATTGCACCTTATGGCCTGCAACTGCATCATCTAACGCCCAATGCCATCAGCCATCTCCTTCGCTTCTTCTGGTCGGTAAAGACGCATGACTTGGCGGTTACAATTGATGGCTTCCTTCGGCTATATGAAGGGCATAATCAGAGTAAATCATCTGAGGTTGAAGGCGAGCTGTTCACTCCAGATTTTGGATGTGTGACATTTACTGGGCGCCGCCGGGGGTCTCATTTTGCGAAGGTGGAAACTACCTTCGCTCAGAGGAATAAATGGATGAAAGACTGGAAGAAATACTGGTTTTACGTGAGGGTACCTTCGGAAGAAACTGTTCTGGAGGATGGTATGAGATCAGTTTCTTATCCTCTCCACAGCCAGATCAATTGGCTCAAGTTTGTTTCCTGTCCAGTTTTTGACACGGAGAGCACTGGTTTCACAGATTGCTGGAAGGCGTTTCGAGCGGCTTCGCAGACGTTCTGCAGCCGTCATCTTATTGAAGAAGGAGTTGCGGCCGATCTGGCTGCTGGGGTTTATTTCTTGTCCGCCGACTGGGAGCCTTACAAAGTTGAGTGGAAGCCCTTTGGTGAACGTACTAAGGTTGCTTTTCCTCACTTTGGAGCGAAGTTACCCGAAGGCATGTCAGCGGCGGAGTTCGTTGCCATAGTGGAGCGACGGGCCACAGATATTCTTGGTCCATATACCTCAAAGGAGCATCGTATAAACGAAGACAACTATGTTCATATTAGACTCAATAGAGTTTTTGAGGAACTAAAGATTTCTTACGGTGCTCGAGAGGTTCCCGTCCCCGCTAGGGAGAAGAAGAAGGAGAAGAAAGAGAAGGAGAAAAAAGGGAAGGGTAAGGCGAAGGAGCGGAATGAAGATGAATCTGCTTCTTCGCGCCCACGAGGTGGTGGTCGGTCTGGTCGCGGAGGCCGTGGTAGAAAAACTGTTGCGAAGACAACTTCCTCCTCCGTGCCGGCCAAGCGTGGCAGTAGCAGCTCTCATGAGTCTGCTGAGAAGCGTCGTCGACAAGACGCACCGATTGCTGCCATCCCTGTGTCCATCGTCGCTCCGGCTATCCGGGTCACCTCTTCGGCTTCGCGGGGTGGTCTTCCACCTCGCCCTTCTCGGCCAGCCCCGGCGGCTTCGGCTCCCATGCAGCGGCCGGCTTCGCAAGTCACCGGCTTTATGAGCTCAGCTCCCCGAAGCGGAGATGATATTTTCTTAGGTGAGGTTGCTCTCTTTGGGAATTATTTTCAAGGCACGAGTCTTCCTTTGCTAGGAGACTACTTGGCGTGGAATCCCGTGATTGATGTCAATATTACTTGTGAAGGCGTTGATGAAGCAGTCGAAGATGTACGGGTTCCGAATCCATTTGATGATGGCATTGATATTAGCATGTTTGAGGAGACCACTGCTCGGGATGCTCCCATTATGGAGAATGTGCCAGAGGAGGTTCATGTCGAGGCTAGCTTTGAAGAGCCCAGAGCCGAAGCTCCAGTTAACATTCTGACGGTTAGCCCTCCGTCGTCGGCTTTGGCTTCCTCCCCTCCTGTTGAGACTCTTTGGAGGTTCTGGCCCATGCTGCCGGGACAGTTGACGTTGATGCCCAGGCTAAGGGAAAGGAGGTTGCCGAAGCTGAGACTTCCGAAGCTGCTGAGAGAGCTGATGCTTCTCAATCTTATATGGATGTTGATATGGGTGGAAGTATTCCTTTTCCCGAAGGTACTAATGATGTTTCTTCGTTTTTTCCTTTAGCGACGTTGCTTGCTCTGCTGTTTGATGCTAATGCGATTGAGACCTGTTTATTAGGTGGCGAGGGAGATGGGCCATCTCGCGTGCGCGAAGGTGGGCCTCTTCGAGACTTTGATTTGGAAGGTGTTTTTTGTTTGGGATTATAGCTGGTTTTTTCCTTTGGCTATTTTGCGAAGATAACAGTGTTATCATATTTTTTCCTTGTAGAATATCAACGACTTGTTCAGACACTCGATCCCGAAAGCATAAGTTCCACTATTTTGGCTTCGGGAATGAAGGTATGTCCTTATTGCCTTCGTCTTGTGATTGTGTTTTTGACCTTAGCTTCGTTTCATTTATTTCGTAATGCTGAACTGTTTTCTACCATAGGTTGTTGTAGCTATCAATGAGTTGGCAGCTCAGGTTCCCAACCTCAACTTACTTGCTGCTGAACGGGCAGAGCTAGAGAAATTGTGAAGGGAAAAGGCAGAGCTTCTCCAGATCCAGGCAACTATTGATAGAATTAAGCAGGATCTTGAAAATGAAAAGACTCTGTTTCGCCAGGACCGGGAGTCTATTATCATTGAGAATAATTCTTTGAAGGACAAGGTCGCAGCTTTGGAAGCTAAAGCTGGCGAAGCCGATTCCCTTAAGGAGAAGGTTGCTACCTTGGAAGCTAAAATTGTTGATAAGGATGACACCGTAGAGGGCCTTCGCAAGAAAATTGTTGAAGATACTGATTTGATTTCTGTTCTAAAGGGTGAGGTGAACACACTAAATGCAGCCAAGGAGAAGCTTTCGGGCGATATTGATACATATCGGTCTCGCAGTGAAAACTTTGAGCATGAGGTCTTGTCGCTGCGCACATCAAACCTTAACCTTCGCAAGGAGAATGAAAGCGTGGTTGATGTTGCCTGGGAGCAAGGCTTAAAATTGTATCGCTTATACAAGGAAGCCTTACGACAGTTTGGTGCGGAGCCCGCTGCCTTCCCCAATGAAGAGTATAGCTTGGACAAGCTCTTTAATTGGATTGACAATGAATTTGCTTCGCTTCCAAGTATCGTGGAAACTCTCAGTGACTTCGCTGTCAATCTTTGTTCATGTAACCTGCTCAAGGTTCTCTCAGACAATGGCTGCGATCATTATAAAGCTTTGGTTCGGAAAGGTTATCCTTATCCTGCTCCCAGAGATCCTGCCGACGCTGATTATTTTCCGCAGCAACTGCTAGTCGCGAAGGCGCTTTTCTTGAGATATTTTTGGGTTGCCAGTGGCCGTCAAGCAACTCAGAATCTTGTCCGCGACCGGCTTGCGAAGGTATTTTTTTATAGCTGCCGTCGTTGTCATTTTTGATTCGTTTTTGTTTTTGATTTGGAATTGTTTTGTTTGATAGCTTTTGTATTCTCAGTCAAAGGAACTGAAAAAGCAAAAAGCTGAAGCCGAAGCCGCCGCAAGGGAAGCCGCTGCCAAAGAAGCTGCCGAAGCCGGTGTCGGAACAAGTTCTGCCGCGACTGGTGCTGCTTCCAGCGAAGCCGGTGCTTCTTCTTCGCAAGGGCAGGGTGATCAAGGGGCCCCTAGAGTCGAGCCACAGGTCTAAGGACCTTTTGAATTGTAGCAAGAGTTAGGATTTTATTGAGCGGGCAGTTCTTTTGAACTTGTACATTTGTGTATATTCAGGGCGATGAAATGCTTGCACTCACTCCACTGGCTATGCGTGACGGGCCGCTTTGTATTTCTGGCTTCGCATGGAAGGAGTTTCAACGTCTTTATCCGAACTCGAGCCATCACGATTTTTTGGAGTATTGTCACGAGTTTTATCGTGACACCGAGTTCAGTGTTTTTGATTTTTTCACAGCATTTGTTGCTCATGGCTCTGATCGAGTTGAGCTTGCTGCGAAGAGAAATGCCGAAGCTGTTTGCCTGGGTGTTCCAAAGATGGAGCCATTGGACGTTGATCCTGATGTCAAGGACTTTGCTTGAATTTACAATGCTCCTTGTTTTAGAAGATCTGGCGAGCAGTTTTATGGATATGTGTTTGAAATGTTTTGAGAATGCTTGGTATAATCGTTTTTGGGTCCTGTCGTGAAGCAAAACCATTGAGACATGTGGTCCTTTCACTTGAATATTGTGACTCTCAATTTATACTATGCCTTTGGTTAAAAGTCAGTTCCACTTTTTACCTTATCTGTTAACTTGGTGACCCCTGCTCTGGCACATTTCTTCTTGAGGATGTATTGTTTGCTCTTTCTCTTATCGAGATTCTCGTGGTTCCAAGTCTTTGAGGTTGTCTACCTCTCCATTTCCTCTTGTTCTAACATAATTATGGAGAACAACCAAGAAGCCATCAAACTATTTTGAAACAACGTTAATTTCAACTTACCCTAAAAAACATGGTTTTTTCACATTCATTAGTTTCTATACACATGCAGATTTATTAGACAACCTGAAGCAGGTCAAAATATGCTTCTATACTACATGCATTGTACTGGCTACAATTTAGTTTTGTGTGCTTGGGTTTCCCAGGACCAAATCCTCATTTCTTAGATCATGGTAAATAACAGATATATCTGTCGGCATTTCACACTCCCAACCAATGAGATTCGGCATGGATGTTTACAACATGTCATGGAAAGTACCTGGCCGGCCTTTTATTGGCGTGCAATAT
>CM014278.1:41356331-41382811 GCA_004135705.1 Alloteropsis semialata
CTCATGTTGCTCAAGTTCAAAGTACAGCCATAGAGCAATCTGATCTAGCTTGTTCAAATTTATATGCTGAATTTTATAAGATGAAGGACGAGTTAGCTAGTATGATGCAGGATAAGCTTGGCATTGATATGGGTAATTCTAGATTATATCAAAAACCATATTCTGCTAATTTTGATGCTGTAGCTTACCCCAATAATTGGCATGTTCCTGATTTTGTAAAGTTTAATGGTGATGATAATAAGACTACTTGGGAACACATTAGCCAATACATTGCTCAACTAGGAGAAGCTAGTTCTAATGATGCTTTAAAAGTTCGCTTGTTTTCATTGTCTTTAACTGGAACTGCTTTTTCTTGGTTTTCTTCATTAACTCCTGGCTCAATTAATTCATGAAATCAATTAGAGCAAAAATTTTATGATCATTTTTATAGTGGGAGTACTCAACTAAAATTGACAGATTTGACATCGGTTAAGCAACAAAGAGATGAATCTGTTGTTGATTATTTTAAGCGATTCAAAGAAACTAGAAATCGATGTTTTAATTTGTCGTTTTCTGAAAGGGATCTTGCTGATGTTGCCTTTAATGGTTTAAGATCCTCTATTAAAGAAAAGATAGAAGGCTTTGAACACTTTTCGGTTAATCAAGTACAAGTAAGAGCTTTAGCTACTGAAAACCGAATTAAAAATAACAAAGATACATATAAGACTCATCGTTCTAATGTTCATGTTGTTACTTATGATTCTAGTAGTTCGGACGATGATGAAGATGTGTATGTTGCTGAACTTGTATGGCCTTCTAAGAATAAATCGTACACTTGTCCATCTCTTAAGCCAATTCAAAAGAATCGGAAAGAAGAAGTGCGATTTACTTTTGATGTTTCCAAGTGTGATCGTATTTTTGATGAATTGTTAAAGAATGGAAACATTAAAATGTCTCATATTATTCCTCCACTTGAAGAACTCAAAAGGTGGGCATATTGCAAGTTACATAATTCTTTTTCGCATGCTACTAATGATTGCAATGTTTTTCGTCGACAGGTGCAATCGGCCTTAAATGAAGGACGCTTGACACTACATGAGATGCAGGTGGATAAAGAACCTTTTCCTATCAACACCCTTGAGATGCAACATCCTAAAGTTCTGATTCGGCCGCATCAAGTCGAATCAACTAAAGGAAAAAAATATTGTTGTGGGTGATGAGAAGCCAAAACCTGAAAATCTGAAAGGAAAATCAATTATCAGGGAAGTGGTGTGTGAGAAGACCCCCAATGGCAGGGAGACTTTCAAAATTACTGCAAGACTCACGGATCTCGGGGGGCAAGGATCATCAAAGAGACCGTTTGAGCCTGCACAGGACAAACCGGTCCCACCGGTTCCAGAAATCGGTTTAACCAGTTCTAGTCAGGGGCGCCCGAAGATGTTGAAGCCTAAGCGTCCTGAGATTGGAACCTGAAAAGTCAATGTGGCCAAGGATCAGGGCAAAGTTGCAAAGCCAAAAGTAACCTACGACCAGTTGTTTTCCAAATATGCAAATCAAAGGCCAGTTGATGAGGATTGGCCGGCAAAAAAGAGGAAAAGATCACCCATGCGCCAAGAGAAGCCAATTTCGCCTACAAGGGTGAATAACAGGTGGAAGGGTGATGATGTAGGTTTTTATCCTCAACAGAATCAATGTCAAAACATGCCATGGATGCCTCCATACTACAATCATCAATATCCAGCATGGGATTATAATGGGATGAATGTGCCTTATTACCCTATGCAGCATCCTCCTTTTCATCCAGGATGGGGTAATAATAGAGTTCCAGTGCACGAGAGGTTGGTAGATAACTGTTCGGCTCCTCGTCGATCAGGTTGGGATGTGCCACCTCAAACCGGTGGAACCGGTTTCCTCAGAAGAGGCAACCTTCTCCTCCCAAGCAAGTCTATCAGCCTAAGAAGATGGAGGAAGTTGTCCAGAAGATGGAAATCGACTAAGAGAGGACTACTGCTGCTGATATCATCCAGATTGGTGATTTCCAGGTGAATTTGAAGGATGGTGACAAGATGCCAATGGTGATTGGGGGTAAAGCTAAGCCATCTATACAGGAGGAAGTTGCTGCAGTGCCTGATGAGGGTAAGAAGGTTGAAATTGATAAAGCTAAATTCCTCATGCCTAGATGATGTCCTCCAGGTTTGACACGCACATAAAAGAGGAAGTTGCAGCAGCTTCGTTTTCAGGAACAGAAAGAAAAAGAACTGGAGAAGCAGAGGGAGGAGCACTTCAACAAGTACAGGCCCATGATTTCTCCAGGCAAAGGGTGGAAGAAGATTGACGCTCCAGGGCAAAATCCGGTGGAACCGGATTTCGAACCGGTGGAACCGGTTCTACCTCCTTCGGTGTCTGCGGCTGTGTTAGAACCGGTGGACCCGATTCTGAAATCGGTGGAACCGGTTTCTGCTGATCCAGGATCATCTCGTATTGCCTCTGAAATTTCTGTTACTTCTACATTTAATCAGAGGTTGTCATCGGATTCCCAGAATGAGGACGATGAACAGCTAGTTGACTATGGGTCATCACCTGAACATATGAATGTTGATGCAAACGTGGTGCACCTATCTTCGGATTATTACGTAATTCCGGAGGATGAGATCGCTCATTTAGACTTTGGCCCAAAAGAAGCTATATTTAAAAGGCCAAAGGGTTCTGAAAATCATCTAAAGGCGCTGTACATGAAGGGTCATATCAATAGGAAGCCAATTTCTAGGATGCTTGTTGACACCGGGGCGATTGTTAATTTGATGCCTTATTCTATATTCAAGAAGCTTGGTGGATTAGATGATGAGCTGATCAAGACCAACATGACTATCAGCAGTGTGGGAGGAGGCGAGCCTATGAGTGCTAAGGGCGTTGCTTCTATGGAGCTCACCGTTGGGAGCAAGGCGTTGGCTACCGCTTTCTTCATCTCTGAGACCCAAGGTAACTTCAATTTAATATTGGGTCATGATTGGATTCATGCAAATAGATGTGTACCTTCTAGTTTGCATCAATTTCTTATTCAATGGGTAGACGAAGATATTGAGGTTGTACATGGGGATACATCGGCTTGTGTTGCTGTGGCTGATGGTTCTACCATGTCTATGCATGATCATGTCAAGTGTTTAACTGGTTTAGACATATCTGATTATGTGATGATCAGCTGTACTAGAGATGGCTCTGTGCCTGCTGTTCTAAAGCCGGTTGAGTATCGGCTAAACCATTTGTTGTGAATCAATGAATAATTCAGAATGGTTGCAGCAGAGACTTGAGCACTATCGGGCACAAAAGAACGATATGTGTGAGGCCATTGAAGATTTTGATGACATGAGTAAGTTAGGACAAGGCTTTACGTCGGCTGATCCTTTAGAGGAGATTGATATTGGTGATGGCACTGTACCTAGGCCGACGTTTGTAAACAAAAATTTGAAAGCTGATTATAAAGCTGAATTAATCGAGCTGTTGAAAGAGTATGTTGATTGTTTTGCATGGAATTATCAAGAGATGCCTGGTTTAAGCCGCGAGTTAGTTGAACATCGGCTACCTATTAAATCTGGTTTTAGGCCTTTTAAACAAACTGCTAGGCGTTTCAATCCTAATATGTATGACCGAATTAAAGAAGAAATTAATCGGTTGTTGGATGCAAATTTTATTAGACCTTGCCGTTATGCTGAATGGTTATCTAATATTGTGCCAGTTGAGAAAAAGGATTCTGGTAAGCTCAGAGTTTGTATTGATTTTAGAAATCTTAATAGAGCTACTCCTAAAGATGAATATCCTATGCCTATAGCCGACATGCTTATTAATGATGCTTCTGGACATAAAGTTATTAGTTTTCTTGATGGTAATGCTGGTTACAATCAAATATTCATGGCCGAAGAGGATATTTCTAAAACGGCTTTTATATGTCCAGGTTTTGTTGGTTTATTTGAGTGGGTAGTCATACTTTTGGTTTAAAAAATGCTGGTGTTACTTACCAAAGAGCAATGAATTTAATTTTTTATGACTTACTTGGATTAATTATAGAAGTTTATATCGACGATATTGTTGTCAAATCGGCTGGTTTAGATCCTCATTTGGCTGATTTGAGACTTGCTTTTGAGAGAATGCGTCGATATGGATTAAAGATGAACCCACTTAAGTGTGCATTTGGCGTGTCGGCTGGAAAGTTTTTAGGTTTTATTATTCATGAGAAAGGCATAGAGATAGATCCTAAGAAAATTGATATTATTAAAAAGATCAAAGCTCCTACATGCAAGAAATATTTGCAGAAGTTCCTAGACAAGGTGAATTACTTGAGGAGGTTTATTTGTAATTTGTCTGGGAAGGTCAATGCTTTTACTCCTATTCTTCGGTTAAAAGATGAAGCCGAATTTACTTGGGGGGCAAAACAGCAAGAAGCCTTTGAAAAGATCAAGTATTATTTGTCTTCGCCGCCGGTTATGAAAGCTCCTAGGAAAGGGCTGCTGAAGATCAAGTAATTGGGGCTGTTTTGACTCAAGAAACCGAAGGAAAAGAACACATTATTACTTATGCAAGTCGACGATTATTGGATGCCAAAACGAGGTATATATTTATTAAAAAACTTTGCTTGTCATTATATTATGCTTGTACTAAGATGAGGCATTATTTATTATCCAATACTTGCATAGTAGCTTGTCAAACCGATATTATTAAATACATGTTGCATAGACCAATTTTGAGTGGGAGAATTGGTAAATGGGCTTATGCTCTCATTGAATATGATTTGGCTTGTGAACCTTTGAAATCAATGAAAGACCAAATTGTTGCTGATTTTATTGTTGAGCATAGTATTAATGATAACGATTTAGATATCGGTTATATTACTTTTATCCCATGAAAGTTGCATTTTGATGGATCGGTTTGTAAGAGCGGTTGTGGTATTGGTATTATTTTTATATCACCAAGTGGTGCTGAATTTGAGGCTCTTAACCGATTAAAAAATGATTATACTAATAATCAAGCCGAATATGAAGCTTTATTGTTCGGACTAGAAATTTTGCATGACATGGGAGTGAAACATGTGGAAGCATTTGGTGATTCTTTTCTGGTTGTACAGCAAGTTAATAAAGTATACCAATACTTTGATGGATTTTTAAATACATATCCTGATAAGTGCTTAGACATAATTGCTCAATTTGATGAATTCTCTATATATCATGTTTCAAGATATGAGAATCCAAGGGCGAATGCTCTGGCTCAGCAAGCGTCGGGCTATGATGTTCAGAAAAAAAAATTTTGTGAAAGAAAGCCGACATTTTGCATAGCCGAGTTTTCTGCCCAGGAAGAACCGGTTTCACCGGATTCAAAAACCGGTGCCACCGAAAATTTCGGTAAAACCGCTCCCAGAACCAGTGAAACCGGTTCATCCGCTGACAGTAGCGCTTCGGCCAATGAGCAGTCTAAAATTGATAAGGACGAAGTTGCTGATTGGAGAATACCCATTATTGAATATTTGCAGAATCCTAGTCATAAAGTTGACAAAAAAGTCCGACGGTGGGCATTTAAATTTATTTTGGTTGATGGTGAATTATATCGTCGGACAGCTGAGGATTTATTATTGAGATGTTTGGATTCTGATATAGCTAAAATTGCAATGAGTGAAGTTCATGAAGGAATTTGTGGTACACATCAATCGGCTCCTAAGATGAAGTGGCTTTTGAGAAGAGCTTGTTTATTGGCCTAATATGATAGCTGATTGTTTTCGATACTACAAAGGTTGTGAAGAGTGTCAAAGGTTTGGGAATATTCGGATGGTTCCAGCAGCTATGTTACATCCTATTATCAAACCTTGGCCTTTCAAGGATGGGGACTAGACTTTGTTGGGCAGATTCATCCTCCTTCATCAAAGGGACATCGCTTCGTGTTAGTGGCCACTGATTATTTTACAAAGTGGACCGAAGCTGTACCTTTGAAGAATATGACACATCGGGAGATAATTGAGTTTATTACTGAACATATTATCCATAGATTTGGCATTCCATAAACTTTGACTACTGATCAAGGCACTTCGTTTATATCGAAAGAAGTTCGTGAGTTTGTTGATATGTATGGTATTAAATTGCTCAATTCATCTCCGTACTATGCTCAGGCTAATGGTCAAGCCGAGTCTATTAATAAGATCTTGATCAAGTTAATTAAAAAGAAAATAGAGGAGAATCCTAAGAGGTGGCATGAGGTTTTATCTGAACCTTTGTGGGCTCATCGTATATCTAGATATGGTGCTACTAAAGTTACTCCTTTTGAGCTTGTGTATGGTCAAGAAGTTGTTTTGCCTATTGAAGTGAATTTGAATGCTTATCGGTTAGCTAAACAAAATGATCTTGATGCTGTTGATTATCATGATTTGATGATGGACAATATTGATGAAGTGACCGATAAGCGATTGAAGGCCTTGAAGGAAATTGAAAAAGATAAGATACGGGTTGCTAAGGCCTACAACAAGAAGGTAAAACAAAAATCTTTTCAGGTTGGTGATTTGGTTTGGAAGACAATTCTACCTATAGGATCGAAGAGCAACAAGTTTGGTAAATGGTCTCCAAGTTGGGAAGGGCCATTCAAGGTGATTAAAGTGATCTTCGGTAATTCTTATATGGCGGAGACTTTGCAAGAACCGCGGCTGCCAAGAGCTTTTAATGGAAGATATTTGAAGACATATTATCCAAGTGTTTGGCAGGAAGCTTGATTTTTATGGCCGATAGTTTTAGTATCGTTCTTAGAATGAGAAGGCCGATGGATTGTTTGGCATCGCCCTCAGGAGTGTTTTCTTGTGCTAAAGTGTTTTCTGGTACGCAAGCTTTACCCAAAAACAGGGGGCATATGTTGGCGATCAAAATTGGCACAAGAGCAACATGGCAGGAAGAACCGGTGGAACCGGATTTAGAAACCGGTGGGACCGGTTTAGTTCACTATTGCCCATCTGACAGGGCAAACCGGTGGATCCGGTTTTCTTTGAGTTCTAGTAGATTTGGACTCTTTTGTAGATCCGAGTTGTAATAGGACTTTCATTGCGGGGTATGACCTCCCCACCCTATAAATATGAAGGGTCACAGCCGATTGAGTATCATCCAATCGATCAAAATATTTATTACCTTTACTTTTTTGTCATCTCTAAACCCTAGCTTTTCCAACCCTAATTCTGTTCGTTCTTCATCTCTACGGCGTTTGACGGCTCTCAGAGTGGCCTGCCGATCTCAGAGAAACCCTAGACGCGCCTGCCCTGATGAGCCCCTCCCGGGGTGGCGATCTTAGGTCTACGCAGCAACTCCCGAAGAACCGGTTTCACCGGATCCTCAAACCGGTTTCACCGGTTTTGTCTGGACCTGCTGCAGTTGCTCGATCCGTTGCGGATCCGCGCGTGCTAGCGCAAGTTCGGTGTGTTGGCCGTGAAAGGCGTCAACACTTTTAGTACCTCAATCTAACAGAGATTTAGTCATAGTTACTTAGGAAATGAAGGGACACGAGCACGAGCAGATGGAGCAAAATACACATGGAGAGTACACAGATGGAGCTATACCTACTGCTCACACTCGATGAAATAAAACAGAATAAATTGGATCCAGGAAAAGCATTAAGCCTGTATGCTGCTACTGAACTACCAGTATCATAAAAGGAGCAGAAAGACGAGCACATATGCAGCGGAAACTCACCCTGGGCAAATTGTTGTCGTTGGTTGGTCGATCGGAGAAGCTAACTGGACACTAAAGACATGCAAGCAGCGGCGGAGCCGATGAACGACGGCAAGGATGGAGTCCTTAGGCTATCTCCAACCCACTCCCCATATGCGGACCCATAACCAAAGTGGGTCACCAAACTCGAAAAACAGCCTCCAACGGGTGTCCCAAACGAGAGACGCATTCTCCGGCGCGTGGTGATCGCTACCCACCTCTGGAGCAGCCTTCCCCGTGACCGAAACGATTCGAGTCGTATACAACAGAAAGAAAAGAGAAAAAGAAAGGGATAGGGCGAGAGCAGCGGCCGGCTCGGGCGGCGGCGGCGGCATCGACGGTAGGCGTGGGAGCGGCAACGGAAGCAGCAGCAGGCGTGGTCGACGGCGAAGGTCCCAGGCGTGAGCGGAAGCAGCATCGCCGGTGACGCCGTTCAGGTACGTGCCTCCCATTTGTCCTCCCATTTGGATCTGCAGCGTGAGCGCGAGGTGCGAGGCAGCGTGAGCGCGAGGTGCGAGGCAGCGGGACGGCAGCGAGGCAGCACTAGCAGCACTTCGCTTCGGGCGCGAGGCCGTGCGAGCCAGTTGTGTTGGAATGGTGCCCCTCAGATTCGTGCCTGGGTTGCGGCAAGGTCAACGACAAGAATAAACAATGAACGTTTTTGTGGCCTTCAAGAGTTCGGAGCAAGATTTAGCTTGCATCTTGAACGAGTTTAGTGCCAGATTAAATTATTCTTTCTTCTGCCGATTGTGCATTGGCAGAATTAGCTAGTGCTGAACTTGAATATGCTGAACCTGATAGAGAATTAGCTAGTCATTTGTGATTAAACAAGCGATTGAATCATCATTTTACTTTGGATTGCACTTGTTTAGTTTCTGTTGTTAAGCTCAAAGATCATTTGTCATATGGTTTGGAATTTATTTGTTGTGTACAGGATGGAACATGGTGAAACTGGAGAGGGAGAAGTTCCAGAACCGTTCTATTTTGGTGGTTCCATTGAAGAGATTGATAATGCTACTGCATATCAGGTTTGATGCTGATGTGTTCTTTACAAGGTGCATTTAGTGGGTTGAATTACTCATAATCTTCTCTCTGTAGTATGACACGCATGGAGAGAGCGCCTCGGTTGGGACTCAAGATTGCCATTTGACGCCTCCCGAATCACTGCAGCCACCATCCATGTCAGGGAAGAAACCTGCTCCGGCGAAAAGAGTTGCTCACAGAGGGAGTGCATTCACAAAGGAAGAGGATAATGCCCTTTGCTCGGCTTTCCTCAATGTTGGTAAGGACCCTATTACAGGAATTAATCAAAGTATGGAGGGGTACTCCAAGAGAATATATGGTTATTATCAAGCCAAGAAACCTAAAGGCTCAGTACGTAGCCAGATTTCATTGCAAAAAAGGTGGGCTGTTATCCAGAAGGGTGTATCCAGATTTTGTGCATTCAAATCTGCAGTGGATAGGAAAAATGAAAGTGGGAAGAATGAATATGACAGGGTAAATCATTGCTGGTTTCTATGGTACTTTTTTGCTTGAAGAATTTTGTGGCTTGTATAATGTATTTACTAACTTGTGTCGATTTTAATCTCAGATCGAGGATGCAGTGAAGATGTACGAGCAAACTGAGCCGTTTCATTTTATGCATTGTTGGAAGATATTGCGCGGTCAAGCTAAATGGAATGATAAATTGTTGGAATTGAGGACCCCCTCCAATGTTGGTAAAGTAGCTACAACAGCAGCCCCTACTCCACAAAATGTCAATGACAATGCACCAGTGGAAAGGCCTGAAGGTCGTGATAGTGCAAAAAGACGGCGGTCTAGGGAAGACACAGCATCATCTAGTGCTGCAGTTGAAGTGTTGCAACAAATACATGATAGAAATAAAAATGCAGAAGGGAAGCAAGAGCAACAGATGCAAGAGATCCTGAGCATGAAGGGGGAGAAAATTCAGCTTACTCAGAAGATGTTTGACTTGCAGAAGCAAGACATGGAAACTAGGAGCAAGCTAAAGGCAGAGCAACTCAGTCTCACTAAGCAAGACATAGAGGTGAGGGCCAAGCAAAGTGAGGCCCAGTTGCTCACCGCAGAAGTTGGCATCATGGGAGCAGATTTAGAGAAGCTTTCTCCTGCAGTTAGGTCTTACTACAGCATGATGCAGCGCCAAATCTTGGAGCGTAGAGGCATCATGAACCCAGAGAACAATGATGCTGCATCTTAAAGACTTGTCCATGTGTCTTACATACTAAGAGTTGTAATGCTGTTTTGTATTCCATCTGTATCTGTGTTCTAAGAAATAGTTGTGTCTACTAAGAACTACTTATTCTAGTGTCTTGTATGAGATAGTTGTGTGTACTGAGAGTTGGCAATCTGTATGAGATGTTAACTTATCCTAGCATATTCCATATTCTCTTGTTGACATTTGACAAAGATGAGATTACATATTGTCTCCTTGCCATCTGAGATTACATATTGTCTCGTTGCCATCTGACCATATCATATTACATATAAGTTCAGCTATCAGTTCAGCTGTAAAAACAAAATACAGTGGCCATATGCTAACACTGCCCTATATAAACAAAAGAAAGTGGCCATAACGTGACACTGCCCTGTAAAAACAAAATACAATCACCAGCTGGCTATATCCTAACACTGCGAGGTCAGTTGTGAAAACAAAATAAAATCACCATATCCCAACATGATCATGGCTTTGGAGCAAACGGTCCAGACTTAGACCCATACAATTCCCACATGTGATCAATGAGATCAAGTTTGAGCTGTTGAGAAGTGGATTTATCTTGGATCAAAGAGTATGCCTCCATGAACTCCTCAATACCAGAAACTACCCTTAGTGGAGTTATTGGCGGGTTAGCTGCCCCTGGCCACTCTGTCACATGCACATTTGGAAGATCAACTTCACGTTCGTTCTCCACCACCATATTGTGTAGGATGACACACGCTCGCATAATGGTATTGAGATCACGCTGGTTCCATAGACGAGCACCACGATGAATGATCTTCCACTTGGCTTGAAGAACACCAAAACATCTTTCTACATCCTTGCGACAAGCTTCTTGTTGTGCTGCAAACACAATCTGCTTGTTAGTCACAGGACCACTTACACTCTTCACAATAGTGGCCCAATCAGGATAAATCCCGTCACCAAGGTAATAACCAAGAGTATATGGGTTGCCATTGACAAAGAAGTCCACCGGTGGTGTTTTTCCATTTGCCAAATCATCGAAAACAGGAGAGCGGTGCAACACATTGATGTCATTGTGAGACCCGGGAAGACCAAAGAATGCATGCCAAATTCGCAAATCTTTTGTTGCAACTGCCTCTAGAATCATTGTAGGCTTGCCTTTATGCCCTTTATACATCCCAGCAAAACTAGTAGGACAATTTTCCCATTGCCAATGCATGCAATCAATACTTCCAATCATACCAGGGAACCCACGTGCCTCATTCACTGATAAAATGTGTTGTAACTCAGTTTCTGAAGGAGGCCTAAGAAATTCATCTCCAAAAACTTCGATGATTGTGGAAGCAAACTCCTTAATTGTCTGAAGAACCGTGCTTTCTCCCATACGGTGTCCTTCATCAAAAAAATCTGCTGCCCCTCCATAAGCTAACATTCTCAAAGCCACAGTACACTTCTGTCTTGTGGAGAATCCCAATACACCGGCACTATCCCTTCGTTGTTTGAAGAAATCATTTGCAGCTGACACTTTATCTTCAATCTCCAGCACAAGGGATTGTTGCATACGGTACCTAGTGAACATCAGTAGGACAAACACTTCCACAATCAAAATATTCTCCTAAATATAATTTAACATAGATGATTATAATAGTCTAGAATTTTCATTAGCATTGTACCTCCTGCGGAATTCTTCAGGGTTGAACAATGGCCTCTCAACAAAGTAGTCATTATTTAGTTTAATGTCCCCACTGATGCGATCACGTTTTTTTTGTTTTATGACCTACAACAGAACCCCCCCAACACCGCTTTTTCCTCAATGTTGCAACAACCACAGCACATGCTTCAATCTCTTCATCTTTGTTCATCGATGCTGCAGCTGACCCACACCAAGTGCTTATATAGTACTTAAACGCCATGGCTGTAAAAGGAAAACCGTGGTTAAATCCTCAACTGTCTAAGTACATATTAGTAATCTGGAAACACCATTGCCTTGTATAAAATCAAGAAAATACAACAGTCTCCGCCTTGTATGAAATCAAGAAAATACAACAGTCTCCAAGAAAATCCAAACTATACTGCTATGCTATACGGTCTGTAAAATGAACAAAAGACAAATCGATTGGGGGATAATCTTTACCTACAAACTAACATTCCTATCAGACAAGAGAAGAAAACGAACCAGGTGAACAAGCTAGCGCGCGCCGTCTGCACTGCCACCACGGAGCGCGCGAGGCGTCGCAGCAGCAAAAGGCGGGAAAGAATGAAGTCCAGCACGATGTCCCCGCGTGAAGCAACACCAGACCCATTTTCTATTTACGTTCTCCGTTGGAAACCAGCATATTTGAGTCCTGACCCATATGCCGTTTCAGCCCCCATTTCGTGTTTTGGGTCTCAAAAATCGGTAGTGGTCGTTGGAGACAGCCTTACAATCTATACTGGATGGGGCCAAGGATGCGCACGAGCGGGTTCAGTGGCCAAGACATGTGGATAGGCTCTTCCGGCACTCCGGCATGGGCTGAACCATGCGTCTGGTAGGACGACGAGGCCTGCAGAGTGCGTGAACCCGAGAGGCTCCGCCCTGTGGTCGCGATAGCGGCAACTGCCATGGTCCACCCGCCGAGCGCCAGCCGCGCCGACGAGCCAACGACCTCGGCGTTGTTGAAAAATACGTCGAGCCGTGCGTGGCGCGCAACGGCTGGTCCGCGGCTGCCGGTCGCCCCCTTGGATGCGTCACTTCCACTCTCCTCATCGGCGGGCACTGAGGACCCACGCTGGACGCCGCAGAGAAGAGGATGAAGATGAGGTTCCGGAGGAGGTCGAGCACAACCACGTGGCGGGAGTAGGCCCAATCGGCCAGACGCTACTCCAGCTGCTCCGCAGCCGCCTCCCGCATCGACCGGCGTTCGCCCCGCCGCAGCAGCCTAGCCGCGCCCCGGAGCTACGGCCGTCGGACGCCGAGAAGCAGCGCCGAGTCAGAAGCGGTCGCCACGGGGGCTCAAGAAACCCGGTGTGTCGGATGTTTGGACCCGGCAGTCCACACAGGGTAGCCTACGTGGTTGATTTGTTGAGGGACAGATCGAGGATCAGAAGTCGATGGTTAACACAAGACGCAAGGATTGAACAGGTTCGGGCCGTCGAGATGACGTAATACCCTACGTCCTGTGTTGGGGGTGATTGTATTGCTGTGTATGAAGTTCCTGAAGGATCTCCGTAGTTGGGTTCTGTCCTAGGTTTCGTAGATGTTGTGTTCTGGAGGGTCTCAAGGCGCCTTATATAGTCCGGCTGCCTTGAGTTACAAGTCGGCTAGAGATCGTAACCTACCCGAAATACAAGGATGCGATCCTATAACGATTACAGATATCTTTCCCTATAATTCCGGCTAGTTTATCTTGATCTCCGAGCTTCTTGCGGGATACGCCGTCTTCTTCTTTGCCGCGCGCGCCGTCGCGCCCATCCGGCTCGTCCAACTGGTGGGCCTCCCGACTGGTGGGCCACCCAGTCTGACAAACCGATCCAGTTGCACTCGGACTGGGCCGCCCCTTGCTGGTTGGGCCAATCCGCCTTCTGGGTACCCCTGGGGTCTACCCCCGACAAGCCCCCGAGTAGTACGTGGTTGAGAGACAAGTCGGCGAGGTCGTGCTGTCTGATGAGCGTCGAGCCTGCTGCAGTTGGAAGCGAAACCGCGTGATACTGGAGAGAAAAGAGCCGTTTCCCAACGGATGCGCCGCGAGGTATGTCCGTTGGCCGTAGCCCCCGAGCCTTGAAGCGATTCCGAAGGAATCGGTCCAAGGGTTAGTAGCCTTCTTCTGAGGTCGTCAGACAATCAACGGATGCGCCGCGAGGTGCGTCCGTTGGCCGTAGCCCCCGAGCCTTGAAGCGATTCCGAAGGAATCGGTCCAAGGGTTAGTCAAGGAGCATCTGGCTAAATCATCCGACGTTAATTTCGGCGTCCGGCCCCCGTGCGTGAGGACCGGCGGAGTCCCGCGAGACACGCCGAGTAGTCGTCCCGGCGCCAGCCCCCGAGCGTGAGGGCTGAGCACGCCGAGTGGTCGTCCCGGCGCCAGCCCCCGAGCGTGAGGGCTGAGCACGCCGAGTGGTCGTCCCGGCGCCAGCCCCCGAGCGTGAGGGCTGAGCACGCCGAGTAGTCGTCCCGGCGCCAGCCCCCGAGCGTGAGGGCTGAGCACGCCGAGTGGTCGTCCCGGCGCCAGCCCCCGAGCGTGAGGGCTGAGCACGCCGAGTAGTCGTCCCGGCGCCAGCCCCCGAGCGCGAGGGCCGAGTCGAGCCGTCCGAGGCACGCCGAGTAGTCGTCGCGGCGCCAGCCCCCGAGCGTGAGGGCCGAGTCGAGCCGTCCGAGGCACGCCGAGTAGTCTTCGTCTTCCTCGTCATGCGGTAGCGCCAGCCCAGTACTCAAAAGCACTCAGCTAGCGATCCTTGTGGAGTGTTGCGCCAGCCCGAGTGCTGCAAAGCACTCGGCTAACGACCATCGTGGAGTGTAGCGCCAGCCCGAGTGCTGCAAAGCACTCGGCTAACGACCGTCGTGGAGTGTAGCGCCAGCCCGAGTGCTGCAAAGCACTCGGCTAGCGACCGTCGTGGAGGGTAGCGCCAGCCGGAGTGCTGCAAAGCACTCGGCTAGTGACCGTCGTGGAGTGTAGTACCAGCCCGAGTACTAACTGACTCGAGTACTCAGCTGGCGGCGATGCCCGAGTGGTCCAGCCCCCGAGCGTAACAGGCAAGCTCGGGATCCAAACCTGTGCCCTGCAATGAAGATATGAAGGATAGGTAGTATATGGTATAGCAAACACTGATTCTGGAGAAAAACATTCGGCGTTGTATGAAAAAGAATTTCTACTTCCAACTCTTTAAGTCTATTAATTTCCTCGGGTTGTTATCCTGTTACGTTTATGCACCTGATCCCCGATAGCCGTAGTCTATAGCGCAGGGAGCTGGGCCGCAAGCACGTGTAGGAGCGTAGGCGTACGGAAGAGTCGAGGTTTCACGGATTACGGCGTGTGCTTCCCAAGTACTTTAGCGACTTGTACAAGAGTGGAAAAAGAAATAAACGATGGAGAAAAATGCAATATGCGTCCGTTGGGTGTAGCCCGACTGCTTGTGTAGCGCTCGGGCTGTATAAGCAGTCGGGAACAAACCAAGGGTAGTCGGCGATGATTATGGAGAAATACGCGGTGACCGAAAAATATTGTGAAAATATTAAAGTATGACTTAGCTTGATTTGTAATCGAGTCGGAGAATTGATGGGCGTCGTATCCGAGTGGACGAGGTTGTCGTCTTGATCATTGTGCAGGAGCAGCGAGTCGTTAGGTTGAGACTCGTTCCGACTGGTACGCCCGCGCCGAGTGATCGGAGTTGCCTTCCTAGTAACTTGCATGGTCGTGTAGATTGTGGCCTTCCGCCGA
Organism: Alloteropsis semialata; assembly: GCA_004135705.1. Classification (NCBI taxonomy): domain Eukaryota; kingdom Viridiplantae; phylum Streptophyta; class Magnoliopsida; order Poales; family Poaceae; genus Alloteropsis; species Alloteropsis semialata. Next base: position 41,371,646 of record CM014278.1, read on the forward strand.
GTCGTTGAGGTCGTTGCGCCTGGTAGAGTTGCCGGCGACCGGTGGCCTCGGTGATCCATCCATGCATCGGCGGTGAGGTGCGGCATACAGCCATTGCACCCTGTAGGTGAACGATGTAGATGAGTACGCGTGTCGGCGACATGGTGGGCTAGCGCAGCAGTCGCCTCGTATATGCACGCAGCGCCCGTGGTGCACGACGGCGTCATCCTTCCCTGTTTGCTTGCCGCATGCATGCATAGGTCTCCCATCCATGGAATTTGCTCGGTGGAAGCAGCCGCCGCCCGTTGACAGGTCCCATCGACTGGGTTTCTTGGAGCACCGCTGCTGTACGTGCCGTCAACAGCCAACGGAGCCAGAGGAGTCGGCGATTCTAGCACGGATGCCGACGGCCCCCGACGCCGCCAATGAAGTTTTGCTTCTAGATGAGTCTGCCATCGAGCTTGTAGATTGATCTCGTCGATCAACCCCTACCTGGCGCGCCAACTGTCGGATGTTTGGACCCGGCAGTCCACACAGGGTAGCCTACGTGGTTGATTTGTTGAGGGACAGATCGAGGATCAGAAGTCGATGGTAACACAAGACGCAAGGATTGAACAGGTTCAGGCCGTCGAGATGACGTAATACCCTACGTCCTGTATTGGGGGTGATTGTATTGCTGTGTATGAAGTTCCTGAAGGATCTCCGTAGTTGGGTTCTGTCCTAAGTTTCGTAGATGTTGTAGATGTTCTGGAGGGGGGTCTCAAGGCACCTTATATAGTCCGGCTGCCTTGAGTTACAAGTCGGCTAGAGATCGTAACCTACCCGAAATACAAGGATGCGATCCTATAACGATTACAGATATCTTTCCCTATAATTCCGGCTAGTTTATCTTGATCTCCGAGCTTCTTGCGGGATACGCCGTCTTCTTCCTTGCCGCGCGCGCCGTCGCGCCCATCCGGCTCGTCCGACTGGTGGGCCTCCCGACTGGTGGGCCACCCAGTCTGACAAACCGATCCAGTTGCACTCGGACTGGGCCGCCCCTTGCTGGTTGGGCCAATCCGCCTTCTGGGTACCCCTGGGGGTCTACCCCCGACATGGTGTCGCCATCGTTCAGCTCGTGCCTCCGCCGGGCCGCATGCCTCGCCGAGCCACATGTACATCTTGAGATGCAACAATGGAACGCCGTTGCCGCCTCGTCCACCATGGCGGCCCCCGCGGCGTTCTGTTGGTGCAGGACGGCGACGACTCCCCCTCCTCTGTCGCCGTCGCCTGCCGATCTCCGCAGCTGCCGCGCTTGCCACCGTGGCGGCCTGGGGCCGAGGGCGCCGGTGTCGACAGCCGCGCCTCACCCTCGCCCTCATCGTCTTGCTTTGCCGCTTCGCCGCCGAAAGCGACATCGACGATTCCCCCAACGCCGCCGCCGCTCGGTTTCATCTGGCTCCCCCGCTGGCGTTGATTGCCCTCGATCTGTCGCCGAATCCCGCCTGGGAAGGTATGCCTCTGCCGGATCTGGTACCGCAGCTACCGGATCTGGCGTTGGCGCCGCCAGATCTAGTGGTTGCAAGGTGGAGAGAGATGAACAGGAGAGAGTACGACGAACCGATGGAGGAGGAGAGAGAGCGGGGTGTATTTCAAATGATTTTGAAATCGGGGAGGGTGGTCCGTGGTCGGATCGATCTATTTATCATGTACTGGCGCTCATACATGTAAAAGCATATACGTAAAGGAAATATATTTCATCTATTGCCTGACACATGTCCACATCTCGAAAATGTACAGTACCGTGCATAAATGGTTCAGATAGATCCTATCCATATACCTTCGTACTTAAAATCCTAGTTTCCGATATGGGCTTTCCTTCACCAAAAAAAGGCTACTGGAGTAGGCTGTGTATGCCTGATGATCCTTCATTGATATTTCCTGCAGAAAAAAATGATCATTTGTGATCAATCCAGGGGCGGACCCAGTGGGTAGGCCGGATATGCCATGGCATACCTAAATTTTCTGGCCCATTCAATAAAAAAAGTTTTACAATCCCAACTCCCAGGCCCAATGCCCATGCTGGAGACTCACGCAGCAAAAAAAAAAAGGGAAAAACGCCATGCTCTCACGAACTCACGGCTAGCGGTGGGCATTCGGTTTTCGATTCAGTTTCGGTTCGGTTCTTCGGTTTTTGATGAATTTTGGTTACTAGAAAATGGGAACCGATCGGTTCTGAGAAATTTTAGGAACCGAGCATTTCGGTTCTCGGTTCTTTCAGTTCAGTTTCGGTTATAACCGAACTAACCGAATATTATTAGTAGAGGCTAAGACTACAAAAAAATATGCTAGTTTTAAAGCAAATTTGGGTTACAATTCCTCTATTTTAGATAACAATAATTAACAACGGAGCAATAATGATACATTACCACAAATACATGACAGTTTAAACATGATAAATCACATTTAAATCAAATCTAATCTTACAAAATGTAAATAATTCAATATGTGAAGTACAAGATCATGTAATTCAGTTCTTTCGGTTATTTCGGTTAATTCAGAGCTAGAACCGAAATAAACATAAAAAGTTCGGTTCCACGCTGTCTAGAACCGAACTGGGAACCAAATTTTTCGGTTTCGGTTAGTTCGGTTTTGGTTTCGGTTCGGTTTTCGGTTCTTGGTTATTTATACCCTCTCCTACTCACGGCTCACGCACGCGGCTTGGCGGCGCAACAATTCGCGGCTCCGCATCCGCAGGATTGGGCGACTCGGCGACGCCGCCGCCTCTGCCGACCGTTGGCCGCCGGTTCGCCCCTACCCCGCGTCGTCTAGCCCTGCATCCGCACCAAGCTTCCCTCCGCAGCACCTCAAGCCCCTCGAGTCCTCGACATCGGCTGCTGTAGTGCTGCGCTGCATCCCGGCGTCCGCCGACCGCGACCGTTTGATTGTCCCCGCGGCGCGGCGGCTCTCCCTGCTTCCGCTGTGAGCCGACCTCGGCGCCTCGACCCTCCACTCCCAGCTCGGCAGCTCCGCACATAATCTGGTACGAAGGTTGTGAAACCCTAACTATAGCTCGCTAATTTTTTTACAGTGATTGAGCAATTGGACAATTGCAAATTAGTTTAGCTGTATCACATAGGAATTTTGGATACATAGGAATTATGAATTCATGAATCGATTGATTATTGATGCACTTTTATACTTTTTTGTACTCTGTAGAACAACTGAACTATGAAGAGGGATGGGGATATTGCTTCTCTTTCTAGAAATCATGTAGCGAAGAAACTTGCTGCTGCTTCATCTCCTCCACCAGCTCCAGCTACAAAAGTGATTGAAGACTTGGAATGTAATTTTCATTCTTGGTAATCGAATTTCTTGATGAAATTTAAATTTTATTACCGAATTATATATGGATTATACCGAATTGCAAGTGGAAAAAAAAAAGTCATGGCATACCCTCCGTGAAATCCTAGGTACGCCATTGGATCAATCGACTATGCCGTATGCCCCCATAGGGATGGGAATCTCTTTGGTTGAATAAGGTCTTGTTTAGATCCACTAGTTTTCTTTTTAGAACTAAAAAATAGATCTTTTTAGATCTTTTTGGTGTTTAGAGGAGCAGCTAATTAGATCTTATTAGTGTTTGAACTAAACTTTCTACTTCTTCACCATCCATTTGCATTCAAACATTACAAACCTTGCCATCAAACATCACATCCATTTGCCATAAAACATTACAAACCTTATTTGCATTCTTCACCATCCATTTGCCATAAACATTACAAACCTTATTTGCATTCTTCACCATCCATTTGCATTCAAACCTTGGCATAAAATATCACATCTAGTTATTGCATTGAAACATTACAAAAATTTACGGTTCATACTTATAATGCCACCATTATTTGTATCATACACATCCATGAAAATAAACGAGTATCTCAGTCAACCAACATGTGGACGACACATTACCACACATTTTCTCAATTATGGTACCCTAGCTGAAAGCACTCATTAGCTATTTCATCACGCACAACATTCATGTTGACATCTTCATCGATAGGTTCATCACTCCCTGGTCCTCCTCCATTTCCGGCATCCTCTGGGTCCCCAGCACGGTCATCTTGCTGTACGCCTTCCTCTCCATCTTCTTGTTCCTCTTCCTCTTCGTCGTCCTCATCTTCCTGTCCATGTTCCATAATGAAATTGTATAGTCCAGCACATGCAAGTATAATTTTAGTTTGTTTCGCCTCCGGATAACTTGGGACAGCAAACAAAATCCGCCACTTGTTCTTCCATATTCCAAAGGTCTGCTCCATCGCTGACCTCAAGCTGGAATAAGCTTGGTTAAAAACCTCTTTTTGATCTCTTGGGCCCGACCCTCTTCTCCAATCCTCTTGATGGTACTTTATGCCCTTGTAAGGTTCAAGATAGCCTGGCCGGTTCGGGTATCCCGCATCGGCAAGGTAATATTTCCCTGCACACAAATCAGCATTGATACTCTTCAAAAATGAGGTAATATTTCTCTGCATATACCATTGATGTTTCTCATATAAACCATATTTCAGCGATCAATGTTTCTCATATAAACCATATTTCAGTTAATTACCAATGTGAAACAAAAACTAAATGGGCCATTATTTCAAATGTAGAATTTCAGCAAGTTCATGGTAATTTCAGTATTCAGTAACCTAAATGGTTTATGTTTGGTGACACAAAGTTGTTCTTTTGGCCCTTCTTTTAGAAGGGAAACAGCTGTACAGAAGTAGCTAGCAATGGTCATGCAACAGAGGAAAACACAGAGTATACAAGGTAGAGAGTTTAATTACATGCCACATTGCCACATATTTTTCATTTAAACCTGATATGTCCTGAACTTGACATGCATTTACCCTGAAACATAGATACCTTAGAATTCATGGCACCAGAGCATTTTCGTGAAAACTACAACGGGTTGGTGGATATGTACTCTTTCGGGATGTGTATGCTTGAAATGGTGACTGGTGAGTTCCCTTATAGTGAATGTCAGGGATTTGTAGTGGACATACAAGAAAATTTTTGAAGTAAGTGTCCTTTTGACTAGATATTACTTATCTAATTATAATCCAAGATTTGGCTAGCAAATAAAAGGTAGTTCCTTTCACTATATAAGACGTGAATGGTGCTGCAATTGTATATGAGCTATTCAAACAGAGGTATTCAAACAACCCTGAATATTTACAACCCTGAATATTGTTCTTTCCCTGAAACAACCCTGAATATGAGCTATTCAAACAGAGCTATTCGAACAACCCAGAAACAACCCTGAATATGAGTTCTAGCTATCACTGAAATGTCACACCCTAATTTTTGGCCTTCTTAGGGTTTCCATTAAATCCTAAAATTTGGATAGAATCAAATAGAAAGTGAGTGTTGCTTTCGTGCTAGGCTGCATAGTGTTTATTGTGTGAGTTTGTTTTTAAAACACGATTAGGTTCTCGAATAGGTGCCTCTGGGAATTTTCGGATTTTTCTGGAATTTATTCCTATTTTTCTAGAGCTAAATCCAATTTTTGGAAGCTTCTAGATGTCTTTTCATGAGCTCCAAATATTTTATTTGGGTTCATCGTGTCCAAATATATCTCTGGGATTTTTCCTGGAATTTTTTGTCACGCCAGGATATTTTTCACGGCTTAAGAGTTTTAACGTGGTAAAGATTTCCGGGATAAAGATAAAGGGAAAACCCATCTGTCCTAATGGGCTGCTTTCCCCTCTAAACCCACACCAGCAAAGTCTAATATTCACCCCTGAACTCTCCCTGAGTCTTCTTTTGGCCCTCCTTCCCTATCGGGCCGAGCAGGCTCGGCCCGGTTCAGGCCCAGACCAGCCCGCACCAGCCCCCTCCTCCTCTCACCGCCATCTGGGACCCGCCCGTCAGCCTCCCCTTCTCACTGCCATGCGGGCCCTGACAATCAGCCTCGTCTCCCCCCTGCCGTGCTCGACCCGGACGCCGACGCTGCACTAATAAATGTTTAGTGTATGAACCACTATAATCCCAGTGTATTATTTTAATACTAAATTCATATATTGCGGCCGCATATGTGAAATCTAGATATTAAAATAATATATTGAATTGTATGTGTATATACTAAAGTTTGTTGATCCATTTATACCTTGGATGATGCCACAATCTATTTGTCCTCAACCAAATAACCCCAGCTTATGTTCTTTGTACCAATATGCCCTTGACCCTTCAATTGTCTAAGCCTTTTTCAACCGTAGCTCTGACCTTAGTGTTTTTTGCGCTCCCGAGTTTGTAGCAGTTAGTGTTTTCTAGTACGCTTTTCTAAAACTGTTGTATTGATTGGTGTATTGCTTTATTAGATGTACCTTGTTTGCTGGTGTTGATCGTGCGTCGATGAGCTGTTTGACATTAAAGGAGAACAAGGTTCTGAAGAAGGGAATTACTGGCAATACTTTAAGGAAGATGAGGCAGCAGTCGAAGATTTCCAGAAGAGTTCTAGGTTGAGGTTCACCAGCCAGCATCCCTGTGGATTGGAGACTTCATCGTGAGAGATAGTACATAGACTTCCGCTGTGGTTTGTTTTAAGACTCTGGTCTTTTGTAATAGTTTCTTTTGTAATTTGAGCACCGGTTTACTTTGATTCAACTTATTCTGGAGCTATATGTGTATTTAAGACTTCCTGGGTATACATATAGTAGCATTCAGATTTCCTTCGTAAATCCGGGTGTGACAACAACCCTGGAAACAACCCTGAATATGAGTTCTAGCTATCACTGAAACTTTCCCTGGAAACAACCCTGAATATGAGTTCTAGCTATCACTGAAACAACCCTGGCAACATATTTCAGAATAGGATGGTGCTGTGTTTCGTACGTGGGGGAGGATGGGGAAAGTTTGCTCCAAACTTTTGTATTGCTTCTGACAGCACTCTATAATCATGTGCCGAACCAGGAATCCCAGCAGCAACGAAAGTAAATCGCCGGTCAAAGTCATCGAAGCCAAGAACATTATCAGATTTGTCACTTTTCCTGTTGATATACTTCCCAACTTGGTAACCAGGCCACAAACCTTCACATGTGTCCCATCTAGAGCTCCTATAGCATTTCTGAAGGCATGCCCAAACTTGTGGTTTGCTATCTTTGGGTGGATGGTTGAGTAAGTTGGGTCCTTGGGGCACACATTATCATTCGCTAGTTTCACCACACACCCTAAGACATGTTCGAATTTTCAGCTAACTATAACAGTGCACCTATTGAACCGATCCTCTACTTGCCTCATTGACTGCGGTGCTCCCAACATGCATAAAGCCTCCCTGGACGACATTTTGCTAGTGCCCTTCAATCCATACGACTGCACAACACATTGTGTAGGTGCTCGAACACATAAGGCCTCATCCTAAACATGTTGTAGCAAGATGTGCTATTTGCTACTGTTTTGTTTACCCAATCAATTCCAGATTCCTCTGAAACCCTTGTAGGTGCTCTGTGCAAGTAAAGGTCTTCGTGCATACCTAGAATGAAGGCCATCTGCAGAATTCTGCTTCTCCTTTGCTCCTCTTGCAGGACAACCTGCAACACTTCATTGTCACTCGAATCACTGAACACCTGGTCCAAGCCGCCATTGCCTGCATTGCCTGCATTCCCTTCACTTGAGTCTCCATCAGAACTTGGGAAATGAACTCCATTATCAGTTGTACTGGATGCCTACACATGCCATGAAACAACAATTACTATTTGGCCTTGCAAGCCCAAATTATGCACACAAGTAATATCTCATCACATGCCAAACAAATTATATAGAATAAAGGCAACATGTCATATAAAGGTTCGACACATACATACTTGGTAACTTAGATCACTCCGAATACAAACCAGAACAGTACACAGTGGTTCAACACATACACAATAACTAGTACACATGCAAGCACAATTAGTTCTCATACTTTTATTTCACTAAACATGACACACACTGAAATGGACCACACTCACACTAACAAGTCTTAGCAACTACATCAAAACTGCAACATTCTGGATCCAAAAACGCCTAGCATGGTCATCTGGGAGATCGAGGAACACAGTTCTGAAATATCCATCTTTGAATATTTTGACTAATTTCATGTACTCTGGACTAGCAGGTGACACATCACAATTCCGTGCCAACTCAAAACAATGCTTAATCTCTGCTTTTTCAGCTTCCTTCCTCTTGTCCTTCTCCTCTACGATTTTCTGAAGCACATTGTTTGTACTGGTTTGCTCCTCTTCATTTTGCTGCAGTAAAGTGCTCCACATACCGAGGACAGGGCTCTTTGACCGCTTAGGAGCACTGCTCGAAGTACTGTATCCTCCACTACATCCCCTCTTGCGGGTACTTGTAGTGGAGGGCGTGGTATCCCTAAGGACACGCATAGCCGGCACGTTCTGTTCAGTGTCCTGGTCCTCTTGGGCTTCCTCTTGGGCTTCCTCCTCATCTTGATCTCCCTCGTCGGCGTCCTCATGTTCTTCCTCTTCTTCCTGCGCTGTCTCCACCATGGTGCTTGGATCCACAGTGACATCATGGAACATTAAATGCAGATAGTGCAGATACGGCTATATATACGAGGCAAGTCACTTCACTTCAGCGCAGTCCTAAGGAGGAAGATAAGAGACAAGATTTAGGCCGCAAACTTGGAAAGGACACGACAAACTGCGCTCAGTTTTGCTGCAATAGGCGTAGGATAATTACCTTTGCAAGGTCATTCCAAGTTGATGTGGCGGCTATGAAAGCACCATTTCCTCTACGACCAACTCCACTATGGATCAACAGCTTGTTATAAGCATCGTAAACTTTGCGCAAATTGTTTTTTCGGTTCGTCATTTGCTTGATGTCATGGACTAAGCCGATGACTTGTGCGTATCGCGAAATAAGGCCTTGGTAACCTCTTCTGTTCATTCTACCACGCGGGCAGTTGCCTAGATGGGTTTGCTCAATCCACAGTTGGCAGAAAAGGGTAATATTCTCATCGGACCAGTTGCATCTATCATTACCAATCTTCGACAAAGCAGAAACAACTACTAAAGCATTGCACAGATCATGGAGGAAATGAAATGAAGGGGAAGGTAATCATGTATCGAAGAGACTTGCGGCTGGGCTTCCACTTGCTAGGCACCGACTGCATCTGGAGGCGCAGCGCCACCCCTTGCAGCCATGGTATGGCTGCGGGTGACGCGGTTGCCACCCCGCCGTCGAGCGCCGGTGGCCCTACGCAACGAAGGCTCCCTAGATTCAGAGGCACCGCCGCCGTCGCCATCGCCAAGCGGGCGGTGACGTGCTTGAACAGAACCGCTCCCCCCGCGCCCTTGTCGACGTGCTCCCTTTTCAGAATTCCTTGCAGGCCGAGGAGCTACAAATGTAGTGGGAAGGTCGTCGTCGGGCTGGAGGTGCAACGAGTGCATGCCCGTGAACTGCGCGCCATCTGCATTCAGATCCAGGCCCGATAGTCCTTGTGGACTTCCGGGAGGAACGGATCTAGGAGCGGCCAGATCCGAGGTCGGCGCTTGCGAGAAGAAGTCCATGGGTGCGGCGGCGCCGGCAGCGGGGGACGGGGGGGTGTACCCCTCGAGGAACCAACCCCCGAATGGATTGAAGGAGTCGCCGTCCATTCGACGTCGTAGGCAGGCGGACCGCCGGAGTGGTGCGGATCCGGATGTCGGACGAGGTCTAGGCCGCCGTGGAGCCAGCGATGCGTCCCGCGAAATCGGCGAGGGAGACGCCGCCTGCAGGGCGACGGCGACTGGGGGCGACGCGGGAGCGGATGTGGAAGAGGAGGAGGATGATGAGGGCGAAGGGTGGCGCAACGGGGCGAGGGCGGCGGACCACGGCGAGGGAGCGCAGCGAGTGGATGAGGCTGCAGAGCTGTGCGAGTGGATGAGGATGGGGTAGGGCGGGGTGTACGCGACAAGAGAGAGCGCCGGCGGAGAGCCGTTCTGTTCAGTGGGCCCCACTGAATTCGGCCCATGGAGCAAACAGTAGCAAACCGGGCCAAATGCTGTGGGTGTTGATGCAAAAAAGATCTAAAAAGAAAAACTAGTGTTGACACCGGATTTTCGCACCTGACATATGGGTCAGATGATGACGTGGTGAGGATGAGGCTGCACGGTGGACCCGTTGACTGGTCAAGGCCGAAGGCGACAAAGAAGGAAGCCGTTACCGAAAAGGGGTCCGATGAGGCAGGAATCCGACCCGATGACGAGTGCAAGAAGAAAGGCGCGTCGGCCAAGGAAGAAACGTATCAGATTCGGGGACTATTTCCTTTTCAGAGGGCGTATGAGAGTCCCGTTGTATCTTAAGTTTAGTTTACCTTATTTAGTTAGTCTGGTCCGATCAGGACTCTCCATGACCAGGGTATAAATATGAACCCTCGTCCATTGTAAAGAACAATTCTCACAATTCAATACAACCCGGCTTCACGCCAAAACCCTAGTAGTAGTTACCGACGAAGCTCATTGGTGGACGGGCTGCATCAGTTCTGATCTCTGGCTTACCAGTAAGTTAGTCAATTTATCGAACTAGTATAGGCTTTGAATTGAGGCGCATCGCCCTTTCTCGTTTATACTGTTCAACCGATTTATCTCTGAATAATCAAGATTGATATAGATTCCCTACGTCGGAGCTAGATCAATATTGATTATTCAACAGATTATCGTTTATCGGACTATACTTTAAGCCTAGATTCCCTACGTCGGAGCTAGGTATCAAGATTAATCTAGATTCCCTACGTCGGAGCTAGAGTAATCTTGGTTACTAAAGATAGTCTTTGCGGTTTGTTGGAGTTGCTAGATTGGTTTAGATCTACGCCATGTGAATCAATTCTACTTCTTCAACGGCTTTGAGCACAGGTCTTGGTCCGATTTAAGCATTATCTATCTTACAGCATCGTTCTATGTCCAATCTTGCCTTGTGGTTTAATCTAGTTGTTCTTTGAGTATTACACTGGTGTAGATTCCCTACGTCGGAGCTGGATCTTTGTAATACGCTTAGATTAATCTTTGACTGTCATGTTTGGTCTAGATTCCCTACGTCGGAGCTAGGTTCATCTTGACTAGTTAAAGGAAGCTTTGGTTATGCCTTATTGCTATTTGAATGTTAAGTGTGGTGTAGATTCCCTACGTCGGAGCTGGATCGTACTTAATTGTTCAGTAGCATATCTTAGAATCAGAACGTATCTGT
>CM014278.1:41386017-41398977 GCA_004135705.1 Alloteropsis semialata
GTGTGCATAATTTGGGCTACAGCTGATAATGGAGTTCATTTCCCAAGTTCTAATGGAGACTCAAGTGAAGGGAATGCAGGCAATGCAAGCAATGGCGGCTTGGACCAGGTGTTCAGTGATTCGAGTGACAATGAAGTGTTGCAGGTTGTCCTGCAAGAGGAGCAAAGGAGAAGCAGAATTCTGTATATGGCCTTCATTCTAGGTATGCACGAAGACCTTTACTTGCACAGAGCACCTACAAGGGTTGCAGAGGAATCTGGAATTGATTGGGTAAACAAAACAGTAGCAAATAGCACATCTTGCTACAACATGTTTAGGATGAGGCCTTATGTGTTCGAGCACCTACACGATGTGTTGGTGCAGTCGTCTGGATTGAAGGGCATTAGCAAAATGTCGTCTAGGGAGGCTTTAAGCATGTTCTTATGGATGTTACCGCAGTCAATGAGGCAAGCAGAGGATCGGTTCACTAGGTCCACTGGTACAGTTAGCCAAAAATTCAAACATGTCTTAGGGTGTGTGGTGAAACTAGCAAATGATAATGTGTGCCCTAAGGACCCAACTTACTCAACCATCCACCCAAAGATAGCCAACCACAAGTTTGGGCATGCCTTCAGAAATGCTATAGGAGCTCTAGATGGGACACATGTGAAGGTTTGTGTGCCTGGTTACCAAGTTGGGAAGTATATCAGTAGGAAAAGTGTCAAATCTCAGAATGTTCTTGGCATCGTTGACTTTGACCGGCGATTTACTTTCGTTGCTGCTGGGATTCCTGGTTCGGCACATGATTACAGAGTGCTGTCAGAAGCAATACAAAAGTTTGGAGCAAACTTTCCCCATCCTCCCCCAGGTACGAAACACAGCACCATCCTATTCTGAAATATGTTGCCAGGGTTGTTTTAGTGATAGCTAGAACTCATATTCAGGGTTGTTTCAGTGATAGCTAGAACTCATATTCAGGGTTGTTTCCGGGGTTGTTTCCAGGTTTGTTTCCAGTGTTGTTTCAGTGATAGCTAGAACTCATATTCAGGGTTGTTTCATGTTTGTTCGAATAGCTCTGTTTGAATAGCTCATATTCAGGGTTGTTTCAGGGAAAGAACAATATTCAGGGTTGTAAATATTCAGGGTTGTTTGAATACCTCTGTTTGAATAGCTCATATACAATTGCAGCACCATTCATGTCTTATATAGTGAAAGGAACTACTTTTTGTTTGCTAGCCAAATCTTGGATTATAATTAGATAAGTAATATCTAGTCAAAAGGACACTTACTTCAGAAATTTTCTTGTATGTCCACTACAAATCCCTGACATTCACTATAAGGGAACTCACCAGTCACCATTTCAAGCATACACATCCCGAAAGAGTATATATCCACCAACTCATTGTAGTTTTCACGAAAATGCTTTGGTGCCATGAATTCTAAGGTACCTATGTTTTAGGGTAAATGCATGTCAAGTTCAGGGTAAATGCAATGTGGCATGTAATTAAACTCTCTACCTTGTATACTCTGTTTTTTCCTCATCTGTACAGCTGTTTCCCTTCTAAAAGAAGGGCCAAAAGAACAACTTTGTGTCATCAAATATATACCATTTAGGTTACTGAACACTGAAATTACCATGAACTTGCTGAAATTCTACATTTGAAATAATGGCCCATTCAGTTTTTGTTTCACATTGGTAATTAACTGAAATATGGTTTATATGAGAAACATTGGTCGCTGAAATATGGTTTATATGAGAAACATCAATGGTATATGCAGGGAAATATTACCTCATTTTTTAAGAGTATCAATGCTGATTTGTGTGCAGGGAAATATTACCTTGCCGATGCGGGATACCCGAACCGGCCAGGCTATCTTGCACCTTACAAGGGCGTGAAGTACCATCAAGAGGATTGGAGAAAAGGACCGGGCCTAAGAGATCAAAAAGAGGTTTTTAACCAAGCTCATTCCAGCTTGAGGTCAGCGGTGGAGCAGACCTTTGGAATATGGAAGAACAAGTAGCGGATTTTGTTTGCTGTCCCAAGTTATCCGGAGGCGAAACAAACTAAAATTATACTTGCATGTGCTGGACTACACAATTTCATTATGGAACATGGACTGGAAGATGGAGAGGAAGACGTACAGCAAGATGACCGTGTTGGGGACCCGGAGGATGCCGGAAATGGAGGAGGACCAGGGAGTGATGAACCTGTCGATGAAGATGTCAACATGAATGCTGTGCGTGATGAAATAGCTAATGAGTGCTTTCAGCTAGGGTACCATAATTGAGAAAATGTGTGGTAATGTGTCGTCCACATGTTGGTGGACTGAGATACTCGTTTATTTTCCTGATGTGTATGATCCAAATAATGGTGGCATTATAAGTATGAACCGTAAATTTTTGTAATGTTTCAATGCAATAATTAGATGTGATGTTTTATGCCAAGGTTTGAATGCAAATGGATGGTGAAGAATGCAAATAAGGTTTGTAATGTTTTATGGCAAATGGATGGTGAAGAATGCAAATAAGGTTTGTAATGTTTTATGGCAAATGGATGTGATGTTTTATGGCAAGGTTTGTAATGTTTGATTGCAAATGGATGGTGAAGAAGTAGAGAGTTTAGTTCAAACACTAAAAGATCTAATTTGCTGTTCCTCTAAACACCAAAAAATCTAAAAAGATCTATTTTTTAGTTCTAAAAAGAAAACTAGTGGATCTAAACACTTTGCTGCAGGCTAAAAAGTGCATCTCAAGCTTCTTAATTCAAACTGATTTAAGTTTGATCAATTTTATAGAAAAGATTAATAATATTTATGATATTATGTAAATATAATTATATACATTATAAAATATATTTTCTCACTGATGTGTTATATATTAATACTCTTCCAAATTTGGTTAAACTTAGTCTAATTATATCTTATACTATTTCAGAATGGAGGAGTGTACTAGCACATGTCTTTTTTTTTTTTTTTGCCAAAGTTGTTAACGAAGACCTTATCGACGCGCGGAGTGATGCGTGTGGCCGTATTACACGCGGAGTGGTTGGTTGGTGCGTGACAGCTGCCAGCTGGGGTGTCCCCTTGGGCTTAACAAAGTCAAAGCATCCCATCCATCTTTATCTTGCATATATTTTCGCCTTTCCTCTCCCACGTTACACACCATTGAGCCATTGACCCCGCGTTCTCTCGTCGTCCTCCTCTAGCTCATAGCTGTTTGCCCCGGTCGTCCTCCTGATCCCAGCCAGCCCCAGCGTGCGTGGTGAGATGGATGAGGCGATTGTTCCCTGCATCGGAGTCGACGACCGCTCCGAGCTGCCGCTATGGGCTTCCAGCGTCGGCTTGCGGGACGCGGCGGGGCTGCTCGTTGCTAGCCGCCGAGATCTCCAGTCGGTGCTCACGAAGGCTCAGAAGAAGGAGATCCAGAACCCGGAGCTGGTTGTACAACTCAGCGAAGCCGAGCACAAGTCATCCTGTATGGAGGACTTCCTCAGCGCGCTGCAGTACTACGGCATCCAGGTGGAGCAAAACGACCAGGTCGAAGATGAGGACGACGACGACGACGACATCAGTAAGGTCAGTTCATCATATATATCCGGTGAAAATTTCAGTGAATTTCTTTTCAGAAAAGTCGAACTTTAATGAGATTTCAGCTGTATAGTTAAGATTTACTATGGTAAGATTTCCAAAGATTTCAGCTGTATAGTTAAGATTTCCAAAGATTTAGGTCCTGTTTTGTTTCACCCCGTAAATTTAGTCTCTGTCACATCAAATGTTTAGTTATTAATTAGGAGTCTAAACATAGACTAATTACAAAACTAATTCCATAAATATAGGCTAATTTGCAAGATGAATGTATTAAGCCTAATTAGAGGCTATATTTGCGAGATGAATGTATTAAGCCTAATTAATCAATGATTTGACAATTTGGTTATACAATAATCATGTGTTAATAATGAATTAATTAGGTTTAATAGATTCTTCTTATAAATTAGTCTTCATCTATGTAATTAATTTTATAATTAGCTTATGTTTAATTCTTATAATTAGCATTTGAAGATTCGATGTGACAAACACTAAACTAAGCATTTAAGCTCAAGAATCCAAACACCACTAACCATGGTTCGTTCGATTCCCTCGGCACGCGAGGATGATCCCATCCCCTTCGCGTGTCTTTCTTTTGCCCTAAGTGTCACCAAAATGTGAAAACAGGGGGGGAAAAGAGGAGGGGTTAAGAATACCTGCCGCACGTGTGTGGTGGGAGGGTTTGCCATCAAACTTTTTTTTAATAACCCTGCCATCAAACTACACTCGTCAATGCAATATCATCTGCGCTTAATTACTTTTGAAGTTTATCAGACGTAATCTTGGACCGAGAAAATGTAGTTTCTGTTTACTACCAGAAAACACAAATATGAAATTTTCGTTGACATTCATTCCGAAGAAAAATCCCTGGACTAAACTAGCTTATAACACATGCATGATTATTATTAATTGAATAGGGTGCAAGTTTATTGTTCAGTTCATATTTCGTGGTTAAAATAAAATGAATTAGTTATAGTAGTTTATGTTTGTGTTAAGTTAAATCTTTCCAATTTTGACAACTAATAGCAAAATAAAACCAACTATCACCTACATCATTTTCCGTTCAAAATAGATTATATTTATAGATATTATTGGTCAAAGATAAATATTTGACTTAGGACAACTAAATACAGCTATGTTTGGAGTATCTGTAAATGGTATGTTCTTGCTGACAATTTGGGATTTCTTAAAATGGTTACATCAAGGCAATACTCGTCCTGCTCGTGCATAGCTAGGATAAACACAACCTATGAAATTCAAAGAGAATAGATGAATGTCATGGCACAACATATCATGCCACAACAATCTACAATGCACTGGCTCCACCAAAGCAATACAATGGCTCCCCAAAGACAATGCCTTCCAACCAAGAAACATCACACCCGTGCACCATTATAAACATGATCCAACCACTAAAGGCCAAACTAAGTCAAGCAATATGTACCCAACAGGTACCACCTAATTAATCGAAGTCCGTCAATGCTACTTACCCCTTCTTTCCGAGCCAATGCCTCCATACCTCCCAGTCTTGGCCAACTACGACCGTCCATGAACAACCATCTTTAGATACGTCACCCCACGATGACCTTATCGCGAAGTAGCCAATAGGTACAGACACGGTCCGCAAGATCCATTTGAATCCAGGATGATTGCCTGAGTAAGAGATTCGGTGAGTCGATGCGAAGTTAACTATCATCTTTGAGACTCTATGAAAGACAATGACCACGGATGAAGATGTCATCGCGTGAGGTCGCCGCCACTATATCTTGTGCCACCCACCCACCAATGACCGAATCCAGTCTTCATCATGTGGCATCGAATGGATGCCGCGGCACTTACCATGCGCATGCACCGATGTCTTGAAGCAATACTGCCTCTGCCACCACCATGGCATGGCATGGCATGCCACACCTGTAGCTACGCGATGTCTAGCATTGCAACCATGCTGCCACCAACACACCCTAGCCGGTGCAATGCCGTGGTTACCTAGCCTGCAAGCCATGTGTTACCCCAGTCAAGACCAGCACATCACCTACGGTGCCCTAGCTATGTTGTATCCACAACCCCGTCATCACCTTGCTGCTATGATCTATGTCATGGAGGCTTGCGTCACAATTGCACCCATACTTGAGTGCTACACCTAAACCTGCTATGGCACACTTTTGTGGGGCTTGCTCCCAAGATCCACACATCCACCCGACACCGCTAGCTCCTCATCCATCTTGCAACGTGGCCTCTGCATGCAACCATCTGAAACCGAGCATGACCACCAAACCATAGCATGCCCCTCTGTTACTCCCCAACATGGAACTGATCCAAACCTTGTAAGAATAGATGGCCGACAACTATATGCCCTTTCTTGGACAAGGAGCCATGTTGTGGAGGGAAACCCCGCAACTACCATCCTCAGTTCCTCACCCCTGTATAGGCTTCAAGCTGCCGGCTCGGGTGGTGGCGAGAATATGGAGGGTGTGAGGGGGAAGGGGGGATCGAAGGATAAGAGCTTGCTAGTCGCTACATTGGAATAAAAAAAATGTGCCGATGTTTTAATCTGGCACTGACCCAAGGTACTTGCAGTTTTGTAGACAATTTGCATCCCACCCGCCCACCCGGTGTGCCACACAAGTCCCCTTGCATTAAATGCACATTAGCTTTCCATGAGGTGGGATAGTGGCTATGGGGGTTTGCTCCTGCAGTCCCACGGATGCTTGGAGACTAGCGCTGCTTGGTTGCCCTGGTCGAGGCACTTGGTAGGAGGGCCTGCCTAGTGAGACTTGTCGGAAGACCTGGCCGGCACTCTTGGAGGTCCTTCTTGACCAGCTCTGGTTCAGATGCTTGCTCGTCCAGTCCTAGATAGTCACGCTCAAGTGCCCATGGCCATGGCCTCCTACTGTCCAAACAATAGCTGGCCTGGAGGACGAAAAACCACCTAAGTACTGCATGAGCTATATGCATTTAGGCTATCTCCAACAATGGTACCTAAAAAGGAGAACCATTTACAGCAAAAGGGTCAGGCACAGTAAATGCGTCACAACCCAAAAACTCACCCTCTCCAACAGCTAACACTTATGGTCTAGTTTCCAGACCCCGAGCAGCCAAGCACGGCGGCGGCCCCAGCACGGCGGCAGCGAGGAAGTGCAGCTCGGTGTCGCGCCTCGTGGACGCGCCATCGCGGGCGCAGGGCAGGGACGCGCAGGGGCATGCGGAGCCGGGCGACCGCGACGCGGAGGCGGGTGGCTGCGTCGGCGCGTGGGAGGAGGAGGAGGAGATGGTGGTGGAGGCGGCGTGCCGCGGCAGGAATGCGGCGGTGAGGTTGGCGAAGCAGCCGGTCGCGGCGGACGCGGGGTCCTCCCAGAGCAGCTCCTGGACCGCGGCGCAGACAGGCTTGGCGAGGACGGAGGAGAGGAGGGCGGCGGCGTCCTCGCCGGCCTCCGCGAAGAGCACGCGCCTCCGGGCCGGCCTGCACGGGGACGAGGACGACGGCATCTCCATTCCACTCTCGGACAACGACGAGCAGGAGGGATCGAAGGTGGGGGCGTCTCGAAGTTGCGGGCAGGAGGAGGGAGGGCCGCCGTCGGGGGAGCTCGCGCCGGGGGAGCTCGCGGGGGTCCGTGGCCCTTCCTCGCCGCTGGCTCCGCGGCCCTTCCTCGCCGCCGCCTCCTCGCGTTCCTCACCGCTGCCGGTCTGCCTCGCTCCAGTTTTTGCATTGTGTGGAGAGAGGGGACGCTTTTTTGCGTCCTGGATCGTCGACGACGAAAAATGCGTCCGGTGATTGGGTCGTTTGTTGGAGGGCGTTTTCGTGAGGCAAAACACTGTGTCCGACGCATTTTGCGTTTGGGTCACGGTTTGCCTATCTTGTTGGAGATAGCCTTAAAGAGGCGTTTTTGGGTTACCCTACAGTGCTGCGGGCTCATCGGGTGGCCCGACGGCTGCAGAAGCATTGTGTAGGTGTGGGCAGAGCATGAGTGACAACAACAACAAGCTATAGGTGGGCAGTGGGCACTGGAACAGAACTGCATTGCTAGGAGTAAGAGAAGTAAGCGGTGACGAAATGCCCTAGCTCCACCCCTGCGTGCGTCCACACACAAACACATGTACTCTCCATCCAATATAAATATGGAGGGAGTTCATTTGACATAGTCTTCAAAATTTGACTTCGACTATTAGTATTTCTCATAATATACTGCTTGTAGCTGTAGAGAGATGGGAAAACATCACACACCCAAATAGGGGAAGTGACCTTTCATATATATAGCCGAGAAGGCTTGGTATATATACAAGGAATACAATTGTGTATATAACAAGCATATACATAGCTATACATATCTAATACCCACCTGCAGTTGCAACGGGAGAATCTCGGACGCAAAGACTGGACCTAAACTCAGTGAACAACTAAACAGGCAACCCCTTGGCCATAATATCCACGAACTGATGAGAGAAAGGGGCATGAAGAACATAGACTTTTCCCAATGCGACTTTCTCACGGACGAAGTGAATGTCAATCTCAATATGCTTCATGCGACAATAATGGACAGGATGGGCAGTCATGTATATGGCGCTGACGTTGTCACATAAACAACAGTAGCTGAAGCATGTGAGATGTGAAGCCCGTGCAGAAGCTGTCAATGCCAACAACAGTAGCTGATGCAAGTGAGATGTGAAGCCCGTGCAGAAGCTGTCGAAGCTAACAACACTCGGCAACTGCATGTGCAACAACACGATACTCAGCCTCAACACTGGAATGAGAGACCGTAGTCTATCGTTTGGATGACCAGTGGACCAAAGTATCACCACGAAAGACACAATAGCCTAACATGGAGCGACGAGAGTCAAGATAACCAGCCAGTCAGCATTAGAGTAAGTTGTCAAGGACTGTATGGAGCCGGTGTTAATGTGAACACCGAAAGAAAGAATGCCCTTCTTGTACCACAGGATGCGCTTGATCAACGCGAGATGAGGCTCTTGAGGTTCATGCACGAAGAGGCAAACCTGCTGAACAACATACGCCAAGTCGGGTCGAGTGACTCGAGTCAGAGTGAGATATTGCAAAGCACCAGCAAGGCTTCTGTACTCAGTCGGATCCTGAGCAGGGTCTCCATCTATCGCCGAGAGCTTGGCCCAAGTGTCAACAAGGGTCGATGTAGAGTGACGCTAAGCCATGCCACCATACTGTAGAAGATCCAACACATATTAATTCTATGAAAGAAACAGACCATCAGCAGAGCGGGTGACAGGGATGCAAGGAAGTGATGGAGCTCACCAATATCAGTCATGGCAAACTTAGCATCCAGGTGCTCAGTGATGCGCTGAAGTAGAACTATTGAGTAGGCAATGAGGATGATGTCGTTGATGTAGAGAGGCTAGTAGGAAACACTCATCCCATCTTTGTCAACATAGAGAGAGGTGTCTGACGTTGAAACAACAAAGCCGAGATACCGAATGTAAGTGGAGAACCGCTGGTACCATGCATGGGGTGCCTGTTTCAGACCATAGAGAGAGTGCTTCAACAAATAGACATGGTCAAGAGCAGCAGCGGCGATGAAGCCAGGAGGCTACTAATAGTAAACTATCTCCTCCACATGTCCATGAAGAAAGGTGTTCTTCACGTCCAGCGGATGTATCGGCCAAGCCTGGGAAGCAGCGATGCTGAGAAGGATCTGAATGTTGGCCGTCTTGACAAACGGGCTAAAGGTCTCATCGTAGTCGATGTTGTACTATTGAGAGAAACTACATACAACCAATCTTGCCTTGTGATGGGCAAGGGATCCATCAGAATGATACTTCCTCTAGAGGATCTAGTTTTCTGTCACAACATTGGCACCCGGAGGCCGAGGAACAATGCGCCATTATTCATCAACGCCTGGTACTCATCCACCATGGCTGCACGCCAGTGAGGATCGGCGAGGGCTCTGTGATAATTTGTTGGAAGTGAAGGCTCGGATGGACTGGTCGTCGGAAGGTGCCTTTGATGGAGGGGGGGGTGCTCGACTTGGACTATGACCGCATCACCATGGGGTGAGCTTAGGAGGTGGTCGGGGAACCCGAACTCATGGTGTAGCTGGAAGAGCAGGAGCTCCAGGGAGAACTGCTGCAATGGCCGGGGCGCCTGGGTGACGCGTGGGTGCGATCGAGGCATGAAGTTGCGTCGGTGCTGGGCGCCACCTGTACACAAACTGTAGAGGAAGCACTAGGAGCGCCGAGGAAGGGCCCAACGTCTGGCTGGGTGCTGCAGGGTGCTGGTCATGCAGCCAAGCAGCACCGTCCAGGGCACGTGCCTGGCTGGACTATACGATGCTGGCCAGGCGACCTAGCCACTCGAGCCAGGGTAGGCATCATCCCACTTGAAGGCTGCAACACACTAGAGGAGCTTGCGTGGTGCGCTTGTGAAGCAGACACGAACAAGGAGACAAGCGGGGGCATGAAACAAAACCCGCCCATAGTCTATACCTACATAGAGCATGGTTGCTCGACACTGGCTGGCAGTGGAGCGGCCACAGGTGAGTGGAACTGCTCATCATCATCCGATAATGAAGAATCAACAAGGTTAGTAGGCAATGGCAAGGGAAGAAGGAAGTCGAGCAAGTGCTGTGAGGACTGGAAGTGGAGGCACCAAATGGAAAAATCAACTCATTGAATATGACATGGCGAGAGATGATCATGCGACGAGTGGAGGGGTCTAGACAACGTAACCTTTATCAGAAGGAGGGTAATCTAGAATGACACATGCTGTGGAGCACATGGCAAGCTTGTGGGCAAAAGTGGCTTGTAAGTTTAGATAATAGAGGCATCCAAACACGTGCAAGTGACCATACTTAGGAGCGATGTGGTGGAGAAGGGTATAGGAAACCTCAATGCGAACCGAGGAGGACGGGTGCTTGTTCAATAAGTAAGTCTCCGTGGCAAGGGCTTCTGCTCAATAAGTGGGTGGCATGGGAGCATGGAGCAAAAGAGTGGGCACAGAATTATTAAGTGTCTGAAGAACACGCTCAGCCTTCCCATTTTGAGGGGAAGTGTAGGGGCATGAGATGCGTAACCGGATACCCAAGCATCCAAAAAGGAAGTGGTGGCATGGTTTTCGAACTCGGTGCCATTGTCAGCTTGGACGAATTTTACAGGAAGGGCGAACTGAGTGTGTGCATAGGAAACGAAGTTAACCATGTGCTGATGAACATCATATTTCCTTTTGAGAGGAAAAGTCCAGCAATAATGAGCGAAATCATCAAGCATGACTAAATAATAAGTGAAGCCCGAAACAATGGTAACGGGCGATGTCCACACATTGCACTAAATAAGTTCAAAAGGAGCAGTAGTTTGAGAACTGAGCTACTGAAAGGTAGACATACATGTTTGCCAAGATGGCAAGACTCGCAAATAGAACGATCTACTTTATTACACAAAATGAGTTGCTTATTGCTGAGACTATCGAGGATGGCAAGACCAGAGTGGCCAAGGTGCTGGTGCCACAAAGTGGAGGACACTGTGAGATGTGCGTAGGCAGTGGTGGCTGCAGGGACGGGGTAGAGATTGCCGGTGCTATTGCAGTGAAGAAGTGTGTGCCCCTTCCGAATATCCTTGACAGAGAAACCCAAGGTGTCAAATTCAACTGAACAATGATTTTCGTGAGTAAATTGACAAACAGATAATAAGTTGCGTGCTATGGAGGGAACAACAAGGTCGTTGTTTAGGTCAAAATTTGAAGTGGGGTGGATAGAACAGAGTGAGATTGACATGTATGGTGGTGCCATTGCCTACTGTGATAGAAGAAATAAGAGGCGGGAGGTGAGAGAGGAGTATACCATCTGAGGAGGATATGTGAGAGGTGGCACCGTAGTCCATGACCCAGGACTGGAACCCTGGGGGGCCATTTGCTGCAGGGTGGCGATCAGGCTGGCTTAATCCCATGTCTGTGCCGGCTGGGACATGTGTAGGGGAGCAAAAGTCGTGTGAGCTTGTGGAGAAGGCCCGAGCAGGCCTAGTGAGGGGGTTTCCACCTGAGGGAACACTGAACCCTGGGCATTCTGTAACGTCCCGACCCTTGGGGCCGGGCTCACTTACATCTGCCAGCTCTCTAGGACCTCAAGACTTCCCTCACAAACTAACACAAGTCTTTTTTGTGCACTTTGTCCTCACTCGTGCGCACCTGGGAACAACTTCCCGGTCGGTCACCCATCCAAATTGCTCCAGACCAAGCACGTTTTACCTCAGAGTTTGTGGAGATGAGATTTCAGAAAAGAAGTTGCAACTTATTGGTATGAGTATTCTATCAATCCTATTAAGCCCTAGGCGAGGATGTCACACATTCCCTTGTGCAGCCCATGGGTTGAAGCAAACCCAAGCACCGCAAGGAGGGCATGTCCCATGTGGCTGAGAGCGACTTTTGCCGCTAGGCTTCCTGTTGCTGCCGCCGCACTTGTTGCGATGCCATCAGCCATTGTTGTGCTGTTGTTGCTGACTGTGGGAGCCACTAGTTGAGGATGAGTAGGACGAGCCACGGGACATCATGAACGAGAAGGAGGAGCCAGAGGCGAGGAGCACCATAGATGCAGCGACTTTGGCCTTGTTCGCTAGATGTAGCTCCTTGAGGGAGAGCTAGTCGGGAGCAAAGGTGAAGTCCAGGTTGGGGTGACCGGCGATGAAGTCGGCAGTGGTGGAGAAGCGTTCGTTGACACCACGCAGCAGATTGAGGACCTGTGCGGACTCTGGAATGGGATGTCCAACATCACGAAGCATGCCCGATGTCTTCTTCCTCCGCTGGTAGTATTTGGTGATGGAGTCAGCCCCCTAAGTCATCGAGTAGAGGTCGTGACTCGGGATGATGGTCCGATGCTGCATGCTGGCGAGGAACAGACCTTCAATCTTGAGCCACAACTCTCGGGAAATTTGGTTGGGCTCAAGGGCATTGTCGAGGACAACATTAACAACGGAGCCGATCTGCCAGCTGGTGATACAACAGTTGGCTTGGACCCATGTGGCGTCGAGGGGTAGCGGAGGAGCGGAACCATCAATGTGCGACATGAGGCCAAATTTTCCACAAATAGCCCGGAAGGAGGAGGACCACTTGGTGTTGTTGGGATTTGCCATCTCGAGGGTGATTGACACATGCGATCGAACCACGACAGTGGCGAATGGATGGATGAAGATGGGACCGAAGTTGTCCCCGCAGTTGGCAGCTATGGATGGTGCACCGGTGCCAGGAAAGGTGGCGCCAAGGGTGTTGACCGCAGAGGAACTCATGGTGGACACCGTCGACATCAAGAGAGGCGGCGGGCGTGCAGATTAGATGCTAAGTGGGGAAGGGGAAGACCGGGAAAGCCCGGGGGTGTGTCGGTGCAAGGGAAATGGAGCTGCCCGCTAGGTGGACGCGATTGCGGGGAACACATCGTGGAAGAGGGG
>CM014278.1:41405766-41435349 GCA_004135705.1 Alloteropsis semialata
TAGAAAGCAAGGAAGAGGCCAACATGGCTAGGCTCAGTGACAAAAAATACCTGACTAGTTTGCGGCTGTCATGGGATAATATGCCGAAATCCTGGCGCAAACGTAACATCATAGATGGCCTTCAGCCTCCAACGTGCCTTGAGAAACTCCATATAGATGGTTACAATGGTTTTGCTCCGTCAAGGCTGGATAGCACTGTCTGTCTTACTTCCTTGCAGTCACTACATCTCGAAAAATGCATGTTCTGGTCCACTCTTCCATCTGTCCAGAAGCTGCCGCTCCTCCGAGAACTGCATCTGATTAATATGCCTCACCTCAACAAAATACCACTAGGCCGTGGTTTGAAGGCGCTAGAACTGTGTAACATGAGACTGTTGCAATTTGTTGAGATGGAAAGTGACCAGCCCTACGAGAACCTTGAAGTAGTTGAACTGAGGGATTGCAATTCTCTAGTGAATTTGCCATTCCAGCTGGGCTCTTTTGGCACACAGACTGAGGAGCATCTGTTCCCTAAACTTCGCAGGGTTCAGATACACAACTGCATCCACACTAAGTTGCCTCCCTTTCCAATTGTGGACAGCACAACCGATATAGATGTACAAAATGCATGTTTAGAGTATGCGTCATTTCGACTTTGCCCTGCGGATGATGAGAGTAGGCTATGCCTCGAATTGGAAGGAGAAAGATCAAGCCAGATTGAAATTTTGGACGAAACAATATTGAGATTCAGCAAACTGAAGGACTTGCAAGAACTGGAAATTAGACACTTTCCAAAGGTGAGATACCTGCCATGGGAGGGACTCCAACAAATGACAAATTTGAAAAGATTTAAAATGGATGAGTGCACCAATCTGTTTTCAAGAAGTCCGAAACTTGTTCTGCCTACGTCAATTGAAGAGATGGAGTTTAGTCGTTGTGATATTACCGGGAAGCAACTATCTAATCTGATGTCAAACCTGCCATTCCTTAAAATAGTCAAGGTGCACTATTGCGAAGGAATAAAATGTTTATCAGTGGGAATGTTCGTTGATGTACACAGCATAATGGAAGAAGGTTCGTGGGATATCCCTCCAAGCAGTTCGGTTACTCTGGAGAAATTAGATATTTCATTGTCAGACATACGTTTTTGCGGCAAGAATGGCCTCGGTGAGTTCTGCTCTCTTAAGGACATTGCTATAAGGAAGTGCCCTATGCTTCTCTGTTCCATGGTTTCAGAAGCAGCATCAATGGTACCGAATTGTAGCCTCCTCCCACCATCACTTTTGAAGCTCAGCATTGCTGACGTGATAGATGGGCTATTATCACGCTCGAAGTTGGCCTCTCTCGCTGAATTACACATTCACGGAAGTCCATTTTTGTTCTCTCTCGATGTGTGTTCTTGCACAGCATTACAAAAGCTCAGAATCCAAGAATGTGACATGTTACTATCAATTAACGGTTTACAACTCCTCAAGTTGCTTTCCAAACTGGAAATTTCAAGTTGCAAAATGCTAACATCAGTTCAACTACATCTCTGCACATCACTGCAGAGTTTGAGTATTGAGAGATGTGATGCATTACGTACAATTGATGGTTCACATTCTGATCTAAAATCCCTGAAAGAAGTACGGATATCCACAAATCCCGTTCTATCGCATGTGGAGTTGCATTCCTGTCGGGCATTGGAGAACCTCTGCATTACAAAGTGTCCTGCACTGGCGTCATGGCAGGGTTTCAGACCACTCACTGGTATCAGGTCCTTGAAAATTTCTGAATCCCCTGGATTCGTACAGGCCTGGAAATCAGCAGCAGAAGAAATGATAAGAGAGGGTCACAATTTCTCAATGCCACTTGAATGCCTGGAAATTGATGACATTGACTTCCTTTCCGTGCCAATATGCAGACAGATAACATCTCTGGAGAGCCTACAAATTCGTGGTGACAAAGTGGACATCTTATTGGAGAATCACGTGTCTGCGCTGCAACTCCTTACATCCTTGAAGAAGCTGATCTTGTGGGATTTTAAGCATCTGGAGTCATTACCCTTAAAGATTCGTGGCTTTCCGTTGCTGCAAAGATTGACTCTCAGTGAATGTCCATGTCTGAGTTCACTCCCGGAGGAAGGACTGCCGCCTTCACTGGTGGAAATGGATCTTATTCGTTGCAAGCATGAACTAAATGAACTTTGCAAGAGTATGTGGAAAGATGGACACTTCCGTCTATATATCGGTAAATGGGAATATCTGGGCGCAGCTCCAGTAGAGGAATGATATGCCGTTGGATCAAATCTAGCCGCGTCTCCGTCAAGGAGTGTGAGTGAAGCGCGGTAACGGCACGGCCACGACACACAGCTGCGACAAAGCAGGGGCGGAGAGGGTGTTTTGGTGGTGTTCTAGGAAAACAATTTATTTGCTAATTTCTATACATAATGTGTGTATATTGGTGCTAATTAGTTAAGGTGATACTATGAGGCCATGGAGGGGACACCAATGGCACTTTGCCCTGGATCCGTCCCTGCAAGACATGTACAAGGGGCACCCTATTTTCTTTTATAAGCAACTGATACATTTGACGCGGTGAAAAACACCAGTTTTTTTTTAGAAATCCAGGGTTTGATTTGCTGGGTGGGCATGCCACACACCATGCCACCAGCACTGTAAAGTACGTCTGGCAGCTCTAGGATCTCAATAATCCCCCCACAGACCAACACAAGTCTTTTCTGCGCACTTTGTCCTCACTCATACGCACCTGGGAAGAACTTCCCGGTCGGTCACCCATCCCGAAATTTCTCTAGGCCAAACACGCTTAACCTTGAAGTTCGAGATGAGCTTCCGAAAAAGAAGTTGCAACTTGTTGATATAAATATTCTATCAATCCTATTAAGCCTTGGGCCAGGATGTCACATGCACACTCGCCATTCCGGTGTAGCACATGCCGCCACACTGCCGTTGCCCAGCAAGCGTACCTGCGCGGCTGCACCACCACAATGACCCTGGCGGCCTAGCCCCTTCTCTCAACTACACCTGTACTCGAATATCAAGATTTTAGCAGTCTGCCAGGTGCCATCGCCACAATCAGCTCGCCACGCCCCTCTTCACCCATACACCTGGCTGCACGCAATGGCCCTAATATTTGTTAACCTAAGCATGCATCATTAAGTGGTTAATGATAGGGCTAAGCCCTTTTTCTTTTGTGAACTGCGGACAGTCCGCCTAATAGGTGCGGACGGTCCGCCGTTGCCACGTAGGCACGGTCAACCCGACCAACTCAGCCTGTTGCCACGTCACCCGCGGACAGTCCTCGCCACACGGGCGGACGGTCCGCGAACACCTCGCGCGTGCGTGTCGTGGGCGCAGGAACTTTGCGCCACGCGTCCCCGCCGACCCCACACGTCAGCCCGAGCTTCCCCTCCACCTGAGCACTCAGCTCACTCTCTCTCCTTTCTCACTCACCCAAACTCCCTCTCTCTCCACCTCCAAGCCATAGGAGAGCCCAACCACCTCCACCACCATTGAAGCCCGACGACCTCGCCGGAGCTTCGCTGGAGCGTTGCCGGAGCTTCACCGGAGCGTCGCCAGAGCTACGCCGCACCACCACGACCTCGTCCTCATCCTCGGAGTTGGAGTTAGGAGCTTCCCCAAGCTTCTCCATCACCTTCTCCACCATCTTCACCAAGGTCAAGCCAAGCCCGAGCTCAAGCTTCACCAACACCGCTCTACTCCAACCCGTGGTACCTCACCGGAGTTACTCTCGCCGCCGGTGAGCTACCCCCTCCCTCGTTCCATGGACATTAGCTAGGATTCAAGTTCTTGATCCCCATTAGAGCCATTTCACCATTGATGACCTAGAGCATCAAAACCCTAATGCATGTCAAATATACTTGCCAAACCTTGTTTCCCATGTTCCCAGGAGTCTATAGCAACAAACCCCATCCCGTTTGGTCGCCGGCGACGATCTCGCCGGCGAGCCTCGGCCGCAGGCGCGGACGGTCCGTCCACTGGGCGCGGACAGTCCGCCATTCACATGTGATTCCCACCCGAGCCACTGCACTTTTCTGTGTCGCGCAGAACCTTTGAACTGCGGACGGTCCGCCCTTCGCAAGCGGACAGTCCGCAGGTCATTTCGAGCCCCGGAACAGAAGTTATGACCGTTTCTGCGAATGCTGATTTTTGTACTGCGGACGGTCTGCCCCTGGACCGCGGACGGTCCGCCCTTATGACCAAAAATATGTCCCAAATCAGTTCTTTTTCACCATAACGGTCCGCACTTGCACAACGGACGGTCCGCGGGACAGTCCGCCGTTATGGCCGGACAGTCCGCGACCTGGACGCGGACGGTCCGCCGCTGTTCGTCCAGCACCTATACTTTTAGGGTTGCTTCACCTACACTCGTGTTATATATCTAGCTTGTTTAGAGATACTTTATACATGTTTATGCATTGCTTATCATGTCATTTCATGCATCATTGCAATCATTCATGTCATGTTTATTTACCAAGCATCATTGCATTCGTGTAGAGGACGAAGCACCGGAGGTTGAGGAGGCGGATCCCAAGCCGGAGGCCTTCTCCGACGACATCCCCGCCGAGCCTCAAAGCAGGCACCTTACTAAGCATATCTCTCTCTATTTTGGATCAAATTGTATCTATGAGTCTTGCTTGTGTATTTGTTATGGTTATTTATTATGCTTGAGTAGAACCCATTTGATGCATGATCCTCCTTGATTAAGTTTAATCCCTCTTAGAAGAGTATGCTTGCTAGGTGTCACGATCATATTGCTTACCATGCTTAGCTACGGTAGAAGTCAAGAGGTGGCAAGGTCACCACCACTTGCGAGCTATAGGGTGTTTGATAAATTAACTACGTAGTGGCTGTGAATGGTTAAAAGATGAGCGACTATGAATGATGACTCGGGACTTGAGCAAGCGTGGAGACTTGCTAAGTCGGATAGGGATATGGATTGTCGCCGGTCTCTTGAGCACTTTTCGTACAAACCACATATTTGAATTGGCAATGAAAGCTAAGTAGTATAAGTCACCCGGGTCACCCGTCTGATATGTCCGGATTGTGATGAGGTGTCGCTAGCGTATTCTAGGGCATCTATCCATTACCGAGCGCCGGTATGGGCGTTTGGGGCGGGTATATGAAAGGTTGGGACATGAGTCGACACTTACCCTCGGCCTAGGGTATGGTGGAAAGCCTTGTTCCGTGTAGTCCCAGTTGTACACCCCTGCAGGGTATTAATCTATTGCAATAGCCGCGCTCTCGGTCATTGAGCACGCTCTATGAGGTTCGCTTCAACATAGGTTACCGGTTGGGAGTTCATGGAAGATTGAGCTCATGTCACATGATCACACTTTATTATTTATGCAATTGTATTGATGAATGATCTAGAGTAGCTTAGAATGTCATGTCTTTTGCTTATTATAACTTCATCAAAAGTAGAGGCTTTTATGCAAGATTAATTATCCAACCCTCCCTTGCTACTTATCCATATGCATATTCCTTGGAGTCGGGTACATATACCCTATGTGGGTAAGTCCTGTGGAGTACCTTTTGTACTCACGGTGTTGCCGTTAAGTTGATGCAGGTGATGAGCAACCGGAGGCCGTGTTTGGCTTCTTCTACCCCACGGACGGAGGCGCGGGTAGGGAGTGACGGCCGGTGGTTTATGTGGAGAGGCACTATCGGCATATAGTGTGGACTCTCTTATGTATTGCTTTTGGACTATCGTATGAGTGCGATGTAACCTCTTTGTGTATGTGAACTCATGTGTGGATGCTATGTGTGTAATGGTGTTTCACAATGTTGTGCTTTGTGAGGTGTGTATAAATCCTGGGCATGCTCATGACACATCTCAAGGACTACCGGGATTAGGCTCCTTTAATTGAGTTGGTCAATGGATGACACTTAATTAAATGTGTTTAATTTGGTCGGTTCCTCACACTCAACATTGCACAGGAGTCATTAATAATCGCTGGCTTGCTCTGCCTCATCTCACATAGGTTTCCTTCCGCCTGGTGCATGCTCCAACATTTTCTTATAGCTGATTCAACAATCAATGAACCCTGATTCAACATTTGAATCTATTAATTTAACATTTCATAGACCTATTAATTTATTAATTATTGGTTTTTGGATGGAACCATTAATTTACAGTTGTGTTGCTCCACCTCATCTTAGCCATCCATATAGTATAGCAAGAATCTCAAACACTACAAGTCGATAGCCTTGCCCTTTCCCACACCCTACCATATTGATGATCTAGTGGACCAAAGAGCCGAGCTGACTCTGGTCATTGTTGACGCTCGCTAACGGCTTACTTTTAGTATTGTTTAAGTGGCAATTTCGATTTTAATTCTCATACTAACTCACCACTTGTCACGTGAAATAACCCCACAATTACTTTGTAACTATTGGGGCTGCTAGGTACTAACCATAAGGGTATTTAGACTTGCTTAGCCTAAGGAGTGTACCGAAGTGTGGAGACAACTTGTACAGGGATGAACCCACAGAGTACATGAATCCCTGATGACTTATAAGGTAGCCTATATTGTCTCCTTGTGGAGTGGGTGGCCACGCTATAATCCATTGCTGAAGTTGAATACACCTTATTTTCTATTAAAGTATGCCATGTTTTACTTCTTTTATGCCTTTTATGTTGAGGACTATATCAGCTACTAATCGAGGGATAGATATAGATAATCAATTTGATTTCCATAAGGAAGTCCCCACAATCTACAAGTGAGAACGCGGAAACATATTCCAATTGAATTAAGCTAGGTATTCCTTATTGTATCATAGTATTGCACAACAACATGAATCGATCAATGTGTACGGATTATATGGATTGTCATCCTTTAGTCCTCTAAAATGTTTTTCGGCCACCATCTCAGTCCTTGTTTCAATTCATACTTTGTGGCTGCTAATATTGAATCTGAGTTTTACATGTCAAATTAATCCATCACTGGGCTTGCATAATCCTCGCTGATTTCTCTACTTCAACTTCCCACTACACGATCATAGCCATGTTGATAACAAAAACAAAAGATAAAACACAAAATTTATGCACAAACATTCAGTGTTAGAGGTTAGTAAAATTAATACAGAGATACACCTAATAAACAAACCTGTTCCCTAGAAATGGTGCCAGAAAATCTTGTTGATACCAACTAAGGACACCAAACGGGAACCTCGAGCATGGATCATGTACAATTTTTCTTTTAGAGTATGCCCCCATGTTTTATTAATCCATGGAACAAGTGTGATTGTGGTTTAGCTATAAGAACTAATTAAAATAACTATAAAAAATGTGTCATATGTATTGTCAAAATGCAATTCTTCAAAGTCCAACACATAAATGAATATAGGATTATTTTAAATTAATGCCAAGTGGTGGGTGAGCATAATAATAATCCAAAATCGGCACTAAAAAAACTAAAATGGTGTCATTAATGAGCACCTCCTTGGATTCCTGTGGCATGTGAGACTCTTGGGGCACGTCAGACGAAGCCAGGGGTGGGTGGCTTTCTTGCATATATATGCATTAGATGACAATCTCCGCATTTCTTCGGTGTCAGCAGTACTCGTGGCTTTAAATTTTCTATGGGAGATCTCTATGCATCGATATCATAGCAAAAAATCTACTATCGCGTCAACAGATGTCTATGACAGCCCCATATATATGAACTAGGTTTGAGGGGCCACATGGCACGTGCCATGAGTAAACGTGTGGTTGGGGGGGTGGGGGGCTAAGGGTGTTGGGTGGGAGTGATTAGGGGTGATCGATCGAGAGGTGGTTTGACTAGAGATTAAGTGGTTGAGCCGGCTGGTAGGACTTTCCAATAACTATTGTGGAAACCCTAGGATCTAATAGTGGTCTTCCAACACCAAGGAGGGCGGCCACTAGCTCATCCCCTCCTCCTTCATCAAGGCCACCATTTCTTGGGGCTGCCAAGTAGTGACTCTTTCAAAAGAAGTAACGAGCTTGTCATCGCACAGATAGTCCGACAGCTCCTTGAAATAGAAGGACAGAGTAGTGGCTGGGCTTTGCCTCCTACTGCAACTTCTCCTTGGACGATGCATCCCTAGTCCCACCGCTGGTCATCTCCTCTGTTTCGATGGGACATGGATGTATGGACTCTGCTTCTCTTCCCTTCCCTTCCTGTAGTCGAGGGCGAGGCACTGCTGGGCTGAGCGGCGTGGCGGGGAAGGCAGATGAGGAGGGCAAGTTCAGTGAATGGAAGAGTAGTGGGGAGGAGAGGGGCACTTCAACCATGGGGAAAGAAGGAAGAGAATGGCAATGAAGAGGGAGCCATGTGTTGCGGGTGGGTGTGCTGCCCCACTTGTTGGTACCATTCGACAGGGCCTGGAGGGGGAGGCGGAACAGACCATGCTTTGTATGCCAATGTAACTCATTATGGGGAGCTAGTGGATGCAATCCTTGTTCAAAGCAAGAGTGGCTCCTCTAGCAGCACACATGGTGCCTGCTGGTGTCTAGGCCTTTATTTTTTTTGCCCAAGGGCTCTGTATTCGGCCAAGTTTGGATTATCTAGATTCCATGATGCTCTAGAGACTTTGTTATGCTACATGCTTCTCTGAACTTTCAACGTAGAACATAAATAGCACGACTTCTCAAAACCATTATTAATAACAATGGTTAGGATTAAGCACTAGAAGTTGTCATGAATTTCCTTGAATGCACTTTACAAACACCAGAGATAAGTAAAGAACAAGTTCCACTCATCATTCACAAGTTCTTATTCATGTTTTTAGTTGCTCATTTGTTGGTTCACGCGGTTTTTCTCGACTTGTGATCCATGAGGCTTTTACACAATTTGGTCCATCCACGAGGTTTTTACACAATTTGGTCCATCCAGAATCTTGTCAAGGAGTCTAGACAGACCTTTGTGGTGTTGAAAATTTCTGATATTGTTGTTGCTCATGAACTTAACATTGTTCCGCATTTTACAATGCTTGAGTTTGGATTTGGTTTTAGTCTTTCACAGTCATTCACCCCCTTTGTTGCCATGGTATTATTCCATCTACCCTCGTGCTCCTTCCGTTTCAAATTGTAAGTCATTTTGGTTTTTCAAGGTTCATTACTTTTGGTATGCGTCTATACATTATGTATATCTATCTGCATGGCCAAAGTAGCGAACCTTGAAAAGCTAAAATGACCTAAAATTTGGAATGGAGGGAGTATATTTTTCCTTGATACTTACTTAGCCTGAGGTCTTCTACAAATCAAGGATATCCTGAAGATGTTGGCATTGGCTCTATATCAGCATTCAAGATTAAGACTGATTACCAATAAAAAAACAAAAGAGGGAATAGCAGGTGTACCTATAAAATCCTAGACACCCTCAATCATACCAGACAAAAACGTTAGCACACGACGAGAATAGAATGTGGAGAAAGAGTGCCCTCTGGCATGCCACAGAAAGGATGCACATGTCTGTAATAGTTATAACAGTTTCTATACAAGGGTTCTCAAGGGATCTTCTGTGATATGAAGCTTCGCATACCACATTATCTTCAAATTATTCAACAAACCTTTAAGTGTTTGACTGGTGTGCCAACAACGCTCCATGCTTTACACACATTTTTTTACTCCTTTTTATGTTTTTAATAAATAAAATGATAACAAATCACACTAAATAATGATTTCCAAAACCACAAAAAAATTGCAGTAACAAAAAAAAACTTTCCAAGTAGCCTCCGAAGAGAAGAAATTACATAAGTTTGAGCAAAGTAAAGGTTGTCCACTTCCAGGTATCACAATCCACAATGTCATGAATGCCACAATTATTCTCCATGCTTTTGTATTCTGGGACAAAATAAATACAATCAATAAAGGAAATAAAGTATTTGAAATACTGGACAAAATACATCTTGTTTGATGGGATTAAATATTTAGAAAAGGGAAGAACAAGCAAAACATATAAAGTAAAGTTGTGCTTTGAAACACATCATGTACTGATCATATATTTTTCCTAACATGGTTTAAGACCTAACCAAATACAAAATTAGTTATATTCATTTCTTATAAGTACTCTCTCTCTCTGGAAAAAAAAAGTAAGACTAGCACGAAGTGTTCATCAAATCAAATCTACTGAGATTCCTACAAGCTACTTATATGTACACAGCGTATATGAAAACAATGGCAGAACAAAAAAAAAGACTCAAGCATGATGGAAGAGGACCACCGCCACTAGGCTTTATCTTAAAAGTAGCTGCCTTGCTTTCAACAAGAGCTGAGCAGGAGTTAGGCTTTATTTGTAGTAGTTGGTTCGAAATTTAACTAATATAGAAATTTTCTTTTTGCGCAAACCTTACAAGAAAATACTTCTTATTATTAAATTGCTTCAACGTATATGTAAGGCTTTTTAAATTGAACATGATCCATTGATTCTAATTTTTACCCCAAATCAAAAACAAAAACAAACAGCTTGATTCTTGAAGTGGATTCTCAGAATCCAAAGTTGCTTTACAACTAATATTTAAAACTCAGTTCGGAGTGTGAGAAGTACTACTACAATCAAAATTTTACTACAAGAATCCCCTTTGTGGTTTTGGAGAAATGATGCTCTAAACTGT
Organism: Alloteropsis semialata; assembly: GCA_004135705.1. Classification (NCBI taxonomy): domain Eukaryota; kingdom Viridiplantae; phylum Streptophyta; class Magnoliopsida; order Poales; family Poaceae; genus Alloteropsis; species Alloteropsis semialata. The sequence goes on from CM014278.1 coordinate 41,416,344, forward strand.
CATTTGGAGTATCACATAACCCCAAAATATAAATCAAGAGGGCTCTCAATTTAGGCTAAATCGAGAGCGCACCAAATTTGTAGTAGATGAAGAGGGGAGGGATGTCAGAATGCCAGAAAAAAGACAAGTAATAACAATGAATACATGGAAGTAACAAATCAATTTATATGTCCATGTCTTCTCCGGTCCGGCAGCTTTTGACTTGGTTAGGGCTTAGGGTTGGGCTTTGGGTTTGAGGGTGTTGGGGTGGGAAGGGACTCCGCGCCCATCGGACTTAGAGGGATGGCCGGGGTCGGATGCCGGACTGGTGGTGGTGGTGGGGTATGGGCAGAATGTCGTGTGGATGGGAAAGTGGCAGAGGCCCCTCCTGGCATTGTGGTGGTGGAGGCCGGTTGGGACAAGTCGGTGGCCGGGGTGTCATGGTCGTAGTGGTTAGCGACGATGGAGGATATGTTGGTGGTCGATACGGTAGCGATGGCGCAACATGAGCCGGGAGAGGTGGGGGAGCTCGACACAATGGGCAGATGGGAGGGGAGGGGGAGGGGGAGAGGAGGGTGGTCCTCGCCGGTATCGGAGACGACGCCAACAAGGCAGAGGTCGGTGGCGGAGTCGCAAGCGAGCCAGCATGTGAACGGATAAGAAAGGAGGAAGGGATAAGAAGGAGAGGATGGGAGGGGTTCTCCGGACACAACTAAAGGGAGACCTCTCCTAGTAGTTGACGAGGTCATTACATAAATTATTCACTTTAGTCATAATAAAAGTCAAAAATTCATAATCAGCTTTGAAGTATCTAACCTTTCCGAAACACAACCCCACAAACAGGATTATGAGAATCAAAAGCAAAAATAAAGACTCATATTTCATAAGAACGCTAAGCGACCTTTGTATACATCAGACAAAATGTTTTCAGTCATATAAATTGCATTCATTAAATATGTACTAGACCCATTGTTGCACAATAAAGTGCACACACAGGAAATGCAATGTCTCCATGAAGTATATGACCATCAGGGACTATGATCTAGAATAGATTGTCTCATCCGAAAAATTGACCATAGTAAATTCGATAAAGCCATACTTACAGACAGTCTCCGTAGTGGTTTCCCAACAAAACTATCATTTTGAAATGAAGCTCGATGAAAGTTGAGGGCATCCTAGGACTTCGGGCATCAATTGATCAGGAGATGGCAAACACTCCAAGGAAGCAAGTGCTCCACAATCTGTAATGCTCAACTTAGTCAATGCCTTGCAGGAATGCAGCCTTATTGATTTGAGATCTGAACACTTCGATATTTCAATTTCACTTAAATCGAGCTCATCATTCACACCAGCACAACCGAAATCAATGTGGAAGTCTTTCAGAGATGACAAACCAACCAAGGACAGAGTACTCAGGAATGGCATATCCCGAAATGGTGGTAGGATATTCATTGCTGCACAGTCTTGGAGATGGAGGCTTTCTAAATTGGTGAGTGAGAGATTTTTAGCCAACCATAATGGAGTAGCACCAGCATAATTGACCACAGCAAGATGGCAGAGATTTTCATGTGGTTCAAGACCCTCCATTATTTCTTCATGGATAGCTGCACTTGGGCTTCCAGACCCCCATGAGAGTGAGAGTGTCCTCAGATGTTTTTTATGTTTAATCCTTGCACGGGTGGCATCTTCCTTGTTTGTGACATTCTCAAGATCAAGGATACTAAGTGACCCTTTAATCTCTTTTAAGTTCCCCAGTTCTGAAATGTCGAAGCCATTCTTTTTTTGAACTCGGAATTCTTTCAATTCTTGCAGAAATTCAAGATCTCCGACTCTCGATATCTTCGAGTGCAATGATCCTGACCCGGGAACAAGCAGAAACCGTAGATTTACAAGATTACTCATGCCCTCTGGTAAATCATTCAGACCATTCCAATGTCTGACGTCTAGTATTTGTAAGTGGTAGAGCTCACATATATGCTTAGGCAAAGGTTGGTTGTCCACGTCGTCAGAAGTAGGAGTATATCTTAGTTCCAAATACCGCAGATGGATGAACAACATTTTTATATTGGACAACAACTTGTCACCATTGAACTGCAACCGGAGAACCCGGATATAGTGTAGTTGCTCTAAAGTAGTCACCAACTTGGCAGAGAAATTATCATCATATACTCCCGCAATAATTAAACTCTCTAAGCTTCTCATCAGGATAGTGTTATCCTGGACAACATCTAATTTATCTTCAAAGTCATCATTCTTTTCAATGTTTTGTTCATTGTATGCCAGCTCAGTCCAGATTCCAAGATGGCACGTGGAGGCGTAAACATTTCCGAGATCTGAGTTATCAATAATTAGGCATTTCTTCATCATGACTTCTTGTGCAACATCATGCATTAAATCATGTACAACAAAGTACTGTTCATGTTTGTGAAAGAAGCTCCGGCGAACCAAATCATCAAAGCAGTCACTTCCTTGATCCTCCAATTTCTTTCTCTCGTGCACAACAAAGCCCAAAGCAATCCATATACGTATCAACTCCTCTTTGTCAAACTTGTACCCCTTTGGAAATACAGCACAGTAAGAGAAGAGAAGTTGAAGGTGGTAGGGAAGGTGATTGTAACTGAGCTTTAGTGCAGGTATAATGTCATCTTCCCTTTCTTGAAGCTTCCATTCATCGCTGTCTCGGATTCTACTCCAGTATAACTCGTCGTTGATATGTGTTCTCAAAAGGGAGCCGACACTTTTTGCAGCTAACGGATTTCTGTTCAGTTTGCTGGCTATATCTTTTGCAATATTTAGTAGCTTTCTTTGGCCTTGAAAATTCTCATTGTCAAATATGCATCTTTTGAAGAAGGGGAAAAAGTCATGTTCATCCAATCCATCCAAATTGATGATATCAGCGTCTGCTCTGGTAGTTATCCTAGCAACTGATAAGCTCCGAGTGGTCACCAAAATCACGTTACCCTTGACTGGCGTACCTCTGATAGGGGCCAATAGCTTGTCCCAACGACTCTCGCTCTCTTCCCACATGTCATCCAATACAAGTAGAAATCTTTTGCTCAAAAAATTGTTCAGGTCATTTATTTTGAAGCCCAGCAAGACTCTTGGTAGTTTTGTGCCCACATTCAGGTATTTGTTCCAGAATCTTTTGTGTAAGCTTGACTTCATCGAAGTTAGCAGATACGTATGTCCATATCATGATTTTAAACTTAGCTTTTACTTTTGGGTCATTGTACACAAGTTGAGCAAGTGTCGTCTTTCCAACACCTCCGTCACCAACAATTGGAATAACAGAAACTTGATCGTTTGATTCTCTGGTACTGATCACTTCTAGAATCTTCTTCTTCACGTTATCCCGCGAGAATACCCTGTTTTCAGTGGAGTACTGTGCTGTTTCATGTATGCCTGTGCTTGCCTTTTGACTTGCTTGGATAACTGCACCAAGTTTTTCTGCGTAGAGAGCCTCGTAAACATTCCCACAAATGCCATGCAGTTTTTCCACAATAGCCCTTAATTATATGCACTATGTCATCATTGTCGGGTTTTTTATTCGAATGTACGACGACATGTTTCACTTTCGAAGTAAACGTGCTCCACCTATTCTTCCGAATATTCTGTTTTACCTGTTCATTGCCAATGAAAGTACAAGAATAAAATCTCCCGTCTTCCTAGCAAACGTTAAAGTTGCCAAATACAAAAAAGACTATTTACACATTTACATGATTATAATTCTCCAGTATTATATATGTTTTAGGAAAAATACATTATATTGGTGTCATCTAATAGGAGACATCATGCATTGACATGTAATCTTGAGATGACTTAGAGCATCTCTAGCAGCATATCTAAAACCAAAGACCTAAAACTACTTTTATGTCTAGGAGAGAGAAGATTTATAGGAAATTTTTATGATCTTCCCCAGCAGCGTACCTAAAATTGGATATCTAAAATTAATAGTCAACAATTGATATTTTTGTAACACCACAGGTGTTATGGAGACACTAAGAGAGTCATTAGCACACTAATGAAGAGAAATACCAAGATTAAGAGTTTAAGTGCTTTTATTTGAGCCAAGTTAGCCCTAGGGGCATTTTGGTAATTTGTCACCCTGGAAGGGATGACCAGGTCAAACTTGGAGAAGTGACCCTAAATATTAGTCATTTGTCAAACATGTTTGAATTTGGTGAAGTTTGAGAAAGATTCAAACTTATACACTCAAATTTTAGTTAAGTTCAAATTGAATGAAATGCAAGTTTTGGTCAATATTCTTGGGCTTGTAACTCTCAATCTCGAAGGATTTAGTCCAAGGTCATATTGAGAGAAATGTAGCCCTATGCTAGGACTACAACTTTTATTCTTGGAGATTCAAAAGTGTACATGTGGATTTTGGAGAAAATTTGACCTAAATGTGGCAACTTTGAAAAGGGTTAATTGAATTTGCTGAATTCTCTTTGTTTTGGCCAAAGTTCAGTACAACATAACTTGAATTCTAGGAAGATTTAGCTCAAGTGCATATAAGGAAAAGTGTAGCCCTATGTACCATCTACAACTTTGGTATTTGGAGTTTCTGAAGTTTACATATGAATTTGGTCGTAATTTGGAGTTTAAGATGACTAGTTTGAAAAGAATTCAGAAAAATTTCGAGATTCAGTGGAATTGGTTCAAGTTCTTGGTCCTGCAACTTGTGAACCTTTGAGATTCAAGTCAAGATGTTTATAAGGGAATTGTGGCCCCAAGTTTCAGCTACAATTTTTGTATTTGGAGTTTGGAATGTTTGTGTTTGAAATTTGAAGAAATAAGGACGTGAACTCGCGGGTTTGAACGGTTTTCAGAGAAGTTTTCAGAGTTCAGTTAAGCAGGGGAGTTCGGGCAGCAGCTACGCAGCTGCTCGCCGCCCCGCCGCCTTGCCGCCGTTCGCGCCACGCACCGGTGCAGCCGTCGTCTAGCGCAAGCGCGCGCAGCAGGAGGTGGCAAAGGACTTAAGCGGTGAGCTTCCCAGGTTAAAAGCCGAGCCGGTCATCCTTTTCTCTTCTTCCTTTTTGCTTTCCTACTCGCCGTCGGTCATCTCCACCGCCGCCTGTTTCTCATCGCCGTTGAACCACCTCCGACCATTTCTGTCCGTCCATAGATTCCCCAATCCGTGAGCTTTGTAATCCACCCACCTGTGCTCGAGATCTTCCACCCTAGCCACCAAACCGACCTGTTCTTCCCCGACGAGCCGCCGGTCGCCGTTTTTGGGTCGCACGGTGAGAACCACCTTCGAGTCGTCCTCGTCCTCTATAGATGGCGCGGTCGTGTGTCCCTTGCTCTTGCGCAACTCACCGAGGTATCCGTGGTCCGAATTCGTGGCCTGCCTCGTCGGAACACGAGCGCCGCCGTGGAGCTCGGTCCACCATGGCCGCCGTCGCTAAGAGCTCTGCTCCGGCCGCGTAGGGTTGGGAATTGGGTGCGCCGCGGGTTCGCTGGGTCGCCCTGGTGCCGTCCGTGCCATTTGTTGGCGTGGGGGAACCCAGTTGAGCCCCGCCGCCGTGTTCGGCTGCCGCCGCCGTTGCTGCTCGCCGCAGCCGCTGTTGCGCGTTAGAGTTAGGGGGTCGAGTGTCCGTGTGAGGCCCGGGGTGCGAGGCTTAGCTGCTTTACGGGTTGCCGTCGTCCGGAGGCTCGTCGCCGGCGAGTTTTGCCGAGCGTCCAGCGCCGCAGCCGCCGCTGCTTCGGTCTTTTGACCAGGCGTGCGTGCGAGCGGGAGAAGAGAGAAAGAGAGAGCCGGGCCCACCGGCCAGTGAGAGAAAAGAAAGAGGGACCGCGGGTTAGTTTCTAGGATGTGCAGGGGGTTTTCTGCAAGTTGTTGTGGTTTTTGTTTTTAGTTTTTAGATTTAGTTTTTAAATAGGTTTTAAATAGTTTTAATTCAGAATAATGGTTAGATTATTTATTTAAATACCTTTTCTTTTTGGTATTTAAATAAATAAATAGGATAAGTATAAATAAAATTATGAATAATGATTTATAATAAGAAATTAATAATAATAATTAGGATAATTCTTTTATTTGTGTAGGATAATTCATTAATGCTTTTAAAAATTATTAAAAATTCTAGAAAAATAGAAATAAATAGGAAATAATCTGTTTAGGGTTTTGTAGTGCTGTCTAGCTCTGTTTTAGGTTTGATTGTGCTAACTTATGCATCATATCGTTAATTAGAAGAAGCTTCGGGAGTCGAGTTCGTCGAGCTTCCACCCGAAGGACCCCAGGAGCCCGAAGAGGTTGAGTTGGAGCTAGAGCCAGAGCCTGTTGCTGCTGCTGATACTAACCCTGCTGTTGATCAAGGCAAGCACCGGAGCATCCAAACCCTATTTTAAGTATTACTTCACGTATTACTACTGTATTGTATGCATTACGTGCTAGGAGTTGTGTGAACTATTGATTGCATAACCTTCCTTGATTAGGGCAACACTAGATGTCAACCTTGTTTAGTGAAGCTTAGTATGCTTAGATTCCTCACAGTTCCATCATAGCATTAGTGAGCTCAGGTTTGTGCTCTAACACCTTTACTTGAGGATGTAAAGATAAAATGAAGATCGAGTGCGAGGGTGAAGGTTGGGAAAGGAGTCTCAAGCCGACACATCGCCTCGATCGTCTTAGGACTTGATGTTGTTTACCTGGGATCAAGCTTTGAACGTACTAGTCATATACTGGAGATTCCATCCGGTGAGCTGATGCAGCTGTGGTTGCTCCTAGACTTGAATTGTGGCTCGCTCTTCTCGCAGTGGTAGGTGGCAGGGACGTGGCCGCAAACTCACATGTCGGGTGCTGCCAGACGTGGGGCCGGTGTGAGGGGGCGTCCCTGGGTTCGAGCGAGGGCAGTTCAGGTCTTGGAAAGACCATAGTGAAAGGGTGCTTTGTGGGGACCACCCTGGGGACCACACAACGCGTATGACTAGGTTTTGCCCTGCAGGGATAAAAATTGATCCGGATCGCCGCACTTCTCGGCATGAATACCGCTTGATCGCTGATAGACAGCTTAGAACAAGTTAATTTTGATGATGCTTATAAAACCTGAGGCTTGCTTAAGTACTACATGTGTGATTTACTTCTGCTGCTAATCTAGTCTTTTAGGTAATATTTAATGGCTAAACTCTAAAAGTTTAGGATGAACTTAGTAAGCTTTTATGCAAAAAGTCTTACCTATCCACAGCCTCAAAGCTTGCATGCCCTTGTGTGTCTGTATTTATATGTTTATGTAGACGGGTCAGACTTGCTGAGTACTTTTGTACTCAAGATACTATAATTGTTGCAGAGCTGCCAGAAGATGTTCAGTAAGGCAGGGAAGGACTCCAGAAGAAGAAGAGGCATATTGATGAGCCCAACATGTTCTCTTGATTTGTCTTGTTTTTTTTATGTCAAGTGTGGTCAACGGAACTATCCTTGTTATGACCTACCTTTGTTTCTTTCGGAACTCTGTAATCTGACTGGTACTTAAGTTTGTTCTTATGTGTATAATAACTCTACTCCTTGTATAATTATGTGTGTATTGAATTCTTCTGTTGTGCTCCTATGTGGTGCAATTCTGTGTATGTGAATTGTGCCTGAGTTCGTGGAGGTTTCAGATGTCCTGTGGTCATTTGACGGACTACCGGGTTTATACCGTCTGAAGTGCGTAAGCTGTGACTGTCACTAAAATGATGATCCGACGCACTTGAGCCAGTTTAAGCTGGACGGTTCCGCCACAATTTTATAGGGGGTTGTCTACAAAAGATGAAAGACACATGAAACTTAATAATATTTACACATTTTCTTAGGGTCCTTTTTGCAAAAGCTATATTTTTTCCCACCACACGGCCACCCGTGCGTCTCTCTGTCTCCGTCTGCCGCCATCTTCGTTCCGTCTCTTCATCTCCATCCGCCGCCATCTTCATTCTGTCCTCCGCTCTCGCTCGCCTTCACATGCCGTTGCGCTGGAGGCCCCCAGCTCTCAGATGCAGAGGTGCAAAGGGCCACAGTTCGAACGGTGCAGTGTAGGAGAGGGCATCAGCTCGCGTAGATGCGGATTTGTTCAAGGCTGGAGTTCAAGCTTGGGCCTACGAAGGAGCTCGGCCGCCGCAGGGCCACGATTCGACGAGAACGGGCCTCAAATTGCACAGAGGTCGACGAATCTGCGCTGGAGGGTGTAAGGAAAATAGCCTTACGTGTCATTTATATTGTGATTTTGGTGATTGAATGACAACATAGTTACCGGGACTAACAAGTTTGTTAAGTGATATACTTAGGAAATCACGTGCAAGTATGGTTCCAAAGCATAACCAAAAACCAAAGTTTTATTTTGGAGTATCCTAGACATGGTATTGGCATATGAAATCATGGAAAGGGTCTAAGTTGATTGAATAGGATGAGCCCGCGAGATTACACATGGCGTATGATATGCCGACCAACGACGTACATATTGGGAAGCATACGGCATGTGAAGCTCCCTGAAGAAACCAGAAGACACCGCACGGAACGCCGTGCATAGGCGTACATGTTTGGGAGTATACGGCGTATGGAAGATCCTGAAGACAAGCAACGGCGTATGATCCGCTATCACTGTTTGCATGAAGAGCGGAACATACGACGTGTTGGATCAAGCAGAAGCTGAAGTTTTCTATACGGCGTATGATACACAGGGACGTTTTCTATAGGGCAGACCAACGGCGTACAAGTTACACAGGAACGATATCAAGAGAAGATGGAGAAAAGGCCATGGCGTATGAAACGCCGACCATCGGCGTACAAGTTGGAAAGAATACGACGTGTGCAGGTAGCCGTTAGAAAAGTGAATTCGACCGTTGGAAAAGCACAAGGCGTATTATACGCCGATGGGGGTGAAGCGCACGGTGGAACATATGACGTTCACGATTTTTGTGCAGCTTTTGAGCAACGGCTAGTTGAGCTCTTTGGGCTATATATACCACCCCCAATCGGCCATTTGGAGTTGCTGGAGTCCAGAGAAGTTCATCTACACCCACAAGACATCCAAGCCACCATTTGTGCTACATTCATCATCCATGGTGAGTGAGAGAGCTAGGATAGGCCTAGTGAGAGAGTTGGCAAGGCATTGAGCATTGTGCTTGGTTCTAGAGTGAACCAACACTTGTAAACTCGGTGTGACGGCTCCTTGGAGTCTTGGTGACTCACCGGCAAGTCTTCGACCCTCCGACTTGGTGTGGAGCGGCGACGATGACGTTGTGCGGGGGAAGAGGAGTCCCCCTCCTTGGTGGAGAAGCTCCGTAGTGAACGCAGGCGTTAAGATCTCTGGGAGAGCAGGTTGACGAGAGTAAGGTCTTGGCGACTTGCTCATCATCCCTCTTGGGGAGCGTTTGTGACGAGCTCATGGCCTTGACCGGGAACAAGACTTAGCGACTGGGAGCACATCCTTTGTGGAGCTCCAACGTGGAGTAAGCGTTAGCCAAACCACAGGTTAAATTTTCATGTCAATTTTGCATCCCTCTAACCCTTTTAAGCTTTCGCATTTCATACCTGGAACTTGTGTGCCTATACTTTTCTAGAGTAGTATCTTGACAGGATTGGCTCTAGGTTGCAAAACTCTTTAGGTGGGTGCAATCACTAGAAGAAAACCTTAGTTGCACATCTAGATAGCTTGTCTTAGTTTTATTTTGTGCAATTAGAGGCATGTGGTAGGTTAAGGTTTTAGGCTATCACGAGCAACGATTACTTTCAGAGGGCCTCGAATCGCCGCAGAGGATGACGAATCTGGAGTGGTGCTGCGGCGGGAATCCAAATCCGTCCTCCCCGCGGGTCTGACCGAGGGAGAGTTGGGCATGCTGACCATCCTCCTCATCCTCCGCAGCTCCAATTGTGGCGATTGGGGAAGTTGTCGGCGGCATCAGCAGGGTCGCGCAGCTTCAGCGTGGTGGGCCGAGCTCGCCCGCGCCCTGTGCTTGAGCAGGGCTAGTGGAGGGTGAGGGTAGGCCACTGCATGGCCGCGACGAGCTCAGCGACATGTCCTGCGGCCAGAGGCGGTGAGGCAGGGGGAGAGCGCGGCAGCGGCGCGGCGCGGAAAACTCCATGCTCGGGCATTTGGACCCTTCCCGCGTGACTCGGCCGAATTTAGGTTATTCTGCCTCCTTGGATTAGTATATTTGGGTTGAGAAGAGAGAAAAATAGATTTTAGCCTAAAAAAATTAGGTATAGCAATCCATATAGGTATACTGCTGGAGCAATTTTCTAGAATTTCTGGTAGTTTTTAGGTATAACAATCCAGTTTAGGTATGCTGCTGGACATGTTCTTAACAAACAATATATACTAGGTGTTCTCTTCTACATTATGTCATAGCAACTCCATAATCCCTTAATTTGTGTATATAAAAAAGGAATATTACTCGTACAATCACTAGTGGAGAGAGCGTCATTTGCATCAGCTCATACGTGCCGGTGCAAAGTACACTGGTAGATTTAGAGCATTTGCACCGGTGCTTCTGCCGATAGGGATCCTGTAGCAGAAAAGCCGGTTCAAATGATGTATAAAGGCACCGGCACAAAACCAAGAACATTTTAGTAAACGTACTGGGTCATTTCTGCACCGGGTCATTTCTGCACCCGTTCATTAATGTACATGTTCAAATTGGTGCGGAATTCCACCGATTGTGTTGTAATTTCAAACTAACCAAAGGTTGATTCAGGTTCGGTTCGTATAGTGTAAACTCGGCTCAGAGACAAAAGTTGAACGGCTCTGTCTTCCTTGGTAGATTCAAAAACAGTGTGGAAGATGAAGCGCTCTGTATTCTAATCCAAGATAACGGATACTTGCATCGAAAATTTCAAGATTTGGAAGTTAATACGCAGACACAAATTGACCAAGAAAAATGCAATTTCAGAAGAGATAGATCTGTTTTGTCTACTTCCCTACTCTGTACTGACAATGGTTAGGGATAAATGCTGACAGTGTCATCCTCGAATGATTCGCAATGGAAAGTGTGTGTAAGAACTTTTTTATGGTGCCCTCTAATAGGATTTACTAGCGTTTATGAAACTAAGTGTAGCTTAGTTGGTTAGGTTCTTTATGGTAGAACTTGCCCATCCGGGTTTGAGTCTCCGACTCAGCATGGGTGTCACATTTCCCTAGATTTATTACAGGATTTAACCGGCGCTATTCTTTCAGTGGTGGACGACCTGCCCGTCGATAACGAGGTGCTTGTGGTGACTTCGTCAATCTCAAGATCAGAACAGCCGGTCCAGTCTCTCAGAGGTGCTCATAGAGGTAGGGTTTGCGTGCGTGTATTTATAAAGGTGAGTGTACGTGTATGTGTGAACGTCTGCGTCTGTACTGGCCTTTCGCAAAAAAAGAAAAGATATACTAGTGTTCAAAAAAGGACAAGTATGACAGTTTGCAATATCAAGTTTTAGGTGGTTAAGCCTATCACATTCTTTGCGCATGTATTCCATGGCCTCATGCTTACCTATACGTCACTACTAGAGATATGGCTTTTACTACCATATTTGACAGTATCTCCGGCAGTCCCCTGTTACCGAATCTAACTCCTATGTTGGGGGTGTTATTGAAAAAAATAGTGCTCTAGCAGATTCTTTTATCTTTCTCTTTTTCAATATTTATTGATGAACCAATAATTCACCCAACTCTCCCCAAATAGAGGGAGAGTTGTTACTCTTCCAATACGGTAGTTGGATTGGGACAAGATTTTTGGAGAACTGCAAAAACAACTCTTCCAATAATCATAAAAGAGATATTGGGACATCACCATTAAATGATTATTGGAAAATACTTAATGGAAAACTGTTGGAGATGCTATAACCCGCCTTAGTATCAGAGCGGCAGTCGGTACTGGCTCTTCGGTACTAAAGGGTGGCTTTAGTGCTGGATGGTAAGAGCATCTCCAAGAGACTCTTTATATCTTTCCTAACTTACAGGAATAGAGATTTTGGTGAAAAAGCACTCTCCAACACTATTTCAGATTTCTCGCTAGCCAAAGATGAAGAGCGAGGACTCTCTAAACTACGCACAACATATAGAAAAGCACTCTTCAATTGGATATCTAAATATATATATCCTTTATTCCAGATTTCTCGCTAGCCAAAGATGAAGAGCGAGGATGACTCTCTAAACTGCGCACAACATATAGAAAAGCCGTTGGAAAGTATAAAAATATAGAAAATATTTTTTTACTTAAATGATTCTTCAAATGATGATTTAGAGAGTAGATTTTAGAAACTCTCTTAGAGATGCTCAATACATCCCGGTACTAAAGCGATTTAGAAAGAAAAATCTCAAGACGCACTCCTCCCCATCTTGTCCAGTTTTTCCTCCTTCCCCGATCCAATCCCTATCTTTCTCAATCCCTTCCCCGTCTTGTCCAGCCATTTAGGCCGTGTGGCGGCGGTGCAACGGCCAGCTTCCCCGCCGCGTGCGCAGTGACGGACGGCAGGTGGTTCCCCGCGCCCGCGCCGGCCTGCTCACGGGAGCTACAGCGTGCATGTCGTATTTCACATGTACGACACCAATATGCAGGAGGATTTTGTGTTCCTTCTTCCTCGAGGGCTCTTGGTGCGCAAAGCATGGGGAGCCTCACAAATTAGTTAGAAATCAATTTTAAGAAAGATAGACCTCGGCGGCCGCTCCGGCACCATCGCCAACCACGGCCACGGCGGTCGCCACCACTACGGCCTTCCTGGCTAGCATTCGGCAGGCGCTGCAGCCGCCGCTGGCCGGTCGAACGACAAGGCAGCGGCCGGCATTAGCACCTGCGGCTCCAACACCGCTAAGGCGTAGCGGGCGTTTGGCGAACCAACCGGCCAACACTGCCGTCCGCCCGTCGAAGAAGGGTGAGGTGCTTGTCATGCGCAAGCTGGGACACATCCGTTCCGACGAACAACCAACGACGGAGGCGACACAAGAATTCGAGAAGTTCTTCGGGAAGAAGCTGGAGTCTGCTGATTTCGCGGCCATCAAGGACCTGTTCCCGGTCGCCAGATCGCTGACCGATGCAGAGTTGACGGCGGCGGCGGCGAGTGCCAGCAGCGCTGTCTGCGAGTGCTGATGGCGCCAAACCTGCATCAAGGGAGTGTTGTGTTCCATGGATCACGACAACAATAACATTTTGGTGTGGAACGTCCGCGGGCTGAACGCACGTTGCCGGCGTGACGCTCTGCGCGAGGTTGCCTCTGATGCAAAAACATCGGTGGTTTGTGTCCAGGAGACCAAGCTTGATGTAATCACCCCATTCATGATCAGTGAAATGCTAGGTTCGCGGTACTCGAGCTTCGCCTATCTACCGTCGGTCGGCACATGTGGCGGGATTCTGATTGCTTGCAAAAGCCCGGACGCCACCTGCTCGACGCTGCACGTCGGGACCTTCTCTGTCTCCGTCATGATCTCTATCGGTCACGACGTCACACCCTGGTGCTTGACATCGGTCTACGGGCCACAAGCGGACGTCGACAAAATCGAGTTCCTGGACGAGCTCCGTTCGATCCAACCCATGCTGTCGTGCCCGTGGGCAATTGCAGGGGACTTCAACCTGCTTCTTGACGCCACAGACAAGAACAACATTAACATCAATCGCCGGAACATGGGAAGATTCAGGCGCTTTGTCAGTGAACTGGAGCTCAAGGACGTTCCGCTTCACGGGCGTCGATACACGTGGAGCAACGGCCAAGCGGCACCCACGCTGGAGAAGCTCGACAGGGTGCTGGTTTCCGTGGATTGGGAGCTCCTTTACCCCTTCTGCTTCTTGCAAGCGTTGTCCTCGGACATGTCTGATCATGCCCCACTGCATCTGGCAACCAACGCCAACTTCAGAGCAAAACGCCGGTTCCATTTTGAAAACTGGTGGATCAAAATACCCGGATACTTGGAAGCTGTCACCAGGGGATGGCGCTGCGGTGAGGACGTCCACGACCCTTACGGCCGCCTGGACGAACTGCTCAGGAACACCGCTCGTGAATTGCAGAGCTGGAGCCAGCGTTCGGTGGGACAAGTCAAGGAGCAGCTGCTCATGGCACGGGAGTTGATCCTGCGTTTCGACCGTGCACAGGAGCACCGAGAGCTTTCGGCTGACGAGATGCAGCTCCTGCGGGAACTCAAGTGCAAGGCTCTGGGATTGGCATCACTAGAAAGAACCATGGCGCGTCTGCGCTCCAGGGTCACATTTCTGCGGGACGGTGACGCCAACACCAAGCTATTCCATTTGCAGTCTAGCTACCGCACTAAGAAGAAATTCATCACTCGACTGGAAACCGAGCAGGAAGTTGCGTTCACGCAGCAGGAGAAGGAGGCCATGCTGTTCAATCATTTCAACGGGATCATTGGCACTGAGAACGCCCGCACAGACGCGGTGGACATGGACGCACTCGGTATGACGGCTGCTAACCTTGAGCACCTGGACCGGCCTTTCTCCGAGGAGGAAGTTTGGAGCACCATCAAGTCGCTGCCGAACGACAAGTCGCCGGGACCCGATGGTTTCACAGCAGAGTTCTACCGCTCAGCTTGGCCAATCATTAAACCGGACATCATGGCAGCATTCAACTGCCTCTACAGAACAAACCGTGGGCAGCTACACCGCCTCAACGGTGCGCTCATCACCTTGCTGCCAAAGATTGTTGAGCCGAAACGCCCGGGGGATTATCGCCCAATCAGTTTAATCCACAGCTTCGCGAAGTTGGTGACCAAGCTTTTAGCGAACCGGCTCGCGCCCGAGTTGGAACGTCTGGTGGATGTGAATCAAAGCGCCTTCATCAAGAAACGATCCATCCACGACAACTTCAAGTTTGTGGAGCAGGCGGCCAAATCACTGCACCTGAGAAGGAGGCCATCACTGCTGCTTAAGCTGGACATATCTAAAGCTTTTGACACAGTGGATTGGGCATTCTTACTCCAAGTTCTACAAAGTATGGGCTTCGGGAGAAGATGGCGTGACTGGACTTCACTTATCCTTTCTACGGCGTCTACGAAAATTCTGCTAAATGGCGAGCCGGGGGAGAGAATTCACAACGTGCGCGGCCTGCGCCAGGGAGATCCGCTCTCACCGATGTTGTTCATCTTGGTGATGGAGGTGCTGCACCGGATCTTCCAGGCTGCGGTTCATTCTGGTGTGATTCAGCCACCAGCCAACCCGGCCATACA
Organism: Alloteropsis semialata; assembly: GCA_004135705.1. Taxonomy (NCBI): domain Eukaryota; kingdom Viridiplantae; phylum Streptophyta; class Magnoliopsida; order Poales; family Poaceae; genus Alloteropsis; species Alloteropsis semialata. The sequence continues at coordinate 41,431,448 of CM014278.1, forward strand.
TCACCAATGCTCCATCTACGCTGATGATGTCGCGATTTTCATCGCCCCAACGAAGCAGGACTTGATCACCACCAGGGAGATCCTCCGCTTCTTCGGGAATGCATCGGGTCTTTGCACCAACATGTCCAAAAGCTTGGTCGCCCCGATCGCTTGCTCAGAGGCCGACATCGCCAGGGTGAACCGGCATTTCCCAGCTATGATTTCTGAGTTCCCTATTACTTATCTGGGACTACCTCTCACCGTCGGACGACTCCGGAAAGCACACCTGCAGCCGCTGGTAGATAAGATAGCAGCGAGCATGCCAACTTGGAGAGCACCGCTGATGAACAAAGCTGGGCGCCTAACCACAGTGAAAGTCATGACATCTCGGTGCATATACACAATGCTTTCACTAAAGGTGCCAGCGTGGGTGTTCCAGGAGATCGACAAACTACGTAGGGGGTTCCTATGGTCAGGAAAGGAGAGGGCCAGCAGGGGACACTGTTCAGTGGCGTGGCCGACGGTCTGCAGACCTCCAGAACTTGGCGGCCTGGGTGTTCAAGACCTGAAGGTGACAGCTTATGCATTGAGGTTGAGATGGAAATGGCTAAAGCGAACTGACGCTCATCGACCTTGGCGACACTTGGACCTGAACTTTGGAACGGACCTGAACGTCGAGGCCATGTTCCAAGCATCAATTGAAGTCCAACTGGGCGATGGCAACTTGGCCCTGTTCTGGACAGACAACTGGCTTGGGAACAATTCACCTTGCTCTCTGGCTCCTGATCTATGCCGCTTGATACACACCAGAGTTAAGAAAACAAGAACGGTGGCAGCTGCTCTGGCAGCAAAGCAGTGGATACTAGACATTGTTGGGCAATTGTCCGAGATGACCATACGGCAGTATCTGCGGCTGTGGCACATCATGGAGAGGGTGCAGCTGCAGCCGGCAAGAAAGGACACTATTGCTTGGCGATGGAACCAGGGCAGAACATACACGGCAAGGTCTGCCTACCGGGCATTTTTCGCCGGTTCAGCTAACTTCGCCGGCGCTAAGGCCGTGTGGAAGGCTTGGGCACCCCTCAAGGTGAAGTTTTTCGCCTGGCTTGCCATTCACAACCGGTTATGGACGGCTGAACGGAGAGCTCGCAAGGGACTGCAAAGCTCGCCCACATGTGCACTGTGTAGCCAGGAGGCCGAGACACCGGACCACCTGTTCTGCCATTGTGTTTTCACTCGGCAGACATGGAACGCCACCATGGCGTTGTTGGGCATTACGGTCGCACAGCCGACAAACGGGATAAGCCTGATGGACTGGTGGCTACGCCTACGTCGATCGGTGCCCAGACCACACACCAAGGGGCTCGATTCGATGTTCATGCTAATCGCTTGGAAGATCTGGAAACTGAGAAACAGAAGGGTATTCGACGCTGCTGCTCAGATCTCAGTGCAAGTTGCAGTGGACTCTATCCTGGAGGAAGGCAATCTCTGGATCATGGCCGGAGCAAAAGGGATGGCCGGGCTGGGTTGGCCGGGGCAAATGGTGGCAGGGGCAGAGACTTAGCACCAATTACTGTCAAACAACGCCACCCCAACCCCACCCCCTCTCAGAGGTGTTTTAGTTCTTAGTATAGTACTCTAGTTGCTTGTAACCGTGTGCGTGCGCCCGGATTGGCCCGCGTTGTAAAACTTTGTTGCTTCTTCTTAATACAAAGATACGCAGCTCTCCTGCGTGTTCTCGAAAAAAAAGAAAGTCCTTTTAAGCGGGGATTCTATAAAAATAGTCTTACAGAATAAGATCTCAGAAAACAATTAACAGGTTCATATCAAGATGAATTTCTAGCCTGCAGCTTTGGGACTCTGAGCAGTGCTTCACTATTGCTATTCCTCTTGCACGCTGTAGCTCATACATGGAAACCATGCACTGGAATCGAACAAAAACCCAATAATACCGGGCAACCCTACAAATTAAAGCTCAAGATTTTAACGGCACGTAGTGCCAATAATAATTTGCCATCATTACTGTGCTACTTTCTTGGCAATACAGAAGCACAAACAGTTATAAGAATTTTGCCTCAGAATTATTGCAAAATCCCATCTATGCATTTAGTCCACCCACAAGATTCAGATGTAGTGCATCTTTTAATTTGCTGGTCAAGAGACTGAAATATACTTTGGTTGTATTAGAAAAAAGTTACTGGCCAAAAGGTGAGCATAAGTTACCTTGTCCTTGATGTCATAGTACTCCAGCTCGTCGAGGTACTTGGTGAGTTCGGTGGCCAGCTGCTGCACCTGTTGGATCGGCTCCTCTAAATTGGTGTTCTCAATTTTGACCCCGGCGGCCACTCCAACAGGCACGGCGCCGAGGAGGAGATTTGCGCGCTGCAGCGCGTTCTTAAGTTTCTCGACCTCCTTTTCGAGGTTTTCCTTCCTCAGCAGCGCTTTGATGGCAGCATGGCTGAGGCGGTCCAGCAGTTTGTTAATCACCCATGTCGCCGCAGAAGCAGCAAGAACGATTGCGAACATATCGTCTTCTCGTGGATCTAATGGAATATGGAGAGACGGGGAAGAGAGGATGGGCTCGACTCTTGCATATGCGTGGTTGCTATATTGCAGGCTTACTGCTCAATCCCGAATAAAAATATCTGTCATGGGCGAACAGTCAAAGGAACAGGGGGGATTGTTGCTTCTGGCCCCTTTACTTATATTGGACATAAAAAACATGCATATATGGCAGTCCCTTCATGGAAGCAAAGAAGATTGGATTGGGTAAGATGGCTGAAATCGAATTTGTGATATAGAAGATCAACCATGAATATTTTTATGCGAATGTAACTAGTTGTAAATATTAGTACTCCCTCTTTGTCATAACATAGGGAATATATTAATTCTAAAGTCAAAGGTTGTATATTTTTGCTACGAATTTGTCAAGTTGTAATAAGTATTTTTTAGTAACAAAAAATGTATTCCAATGTACTCAGAATTGGTAGTTAAAAATTAGTTTGAACACCTCTTTAAATTCAAATGCATCGAGTACGGTTTATCATATATGTAAATTGGCCATATGGCACCAAAAGTTCGTACTTTCAGTTTGTATATATCACTGAAACTTTCAAGTTCACTAGGCCAGTCCCAGTGAGGGTTTTATAGGGGGTTTCAATCTTATTATTAAATAAGCTGCCACGTAGACAAACACGATGCCATGATAAGAATTTTACGAAACAGAGAGAAAGAATGAGTTTAATCAGGATGAAACTATGTATATACGGTTATCAAGACAATAAAACATGTTGAAACTAACCATTGGGCCTAGAAGGTTTCATTTCATTCGGATTCGACCAGTCACGTGCAGTACTACAACTAGCCTATAAAACCATGAATGAAGCTTTGCAGTGTAGAGTTTGTTTTATTCATCAACCTAAACTTTGTTTAAATGACGTGGCACTCTTAAAAACAGCACAATACACTACCAGAAAACTCTCTATCGATCCACCCTCATAGGTACCGATTATTAAAGATCCGGTACCAATGCACCCTTCGGTACCGGATCTAAATATGTTGGCCCCCGAGAACCCTTCGGTACCGGGTGGTAACACCATCCAGTACCAAAGGGTACCGAAGGGTCTAAACACTTCGATACCGGGTTGTAACCTCACCCGGTACCAAAGGTGTGACCTTTGGTACCGGGTGAGGTTGCAACCCGGTACCAAAGTATCGGACCCGAGATAAAACTTCATTCTCGTTTTATTCTCTGGCGTCCGCTCATCTTTATCCCTCCCACGGTGAAAAAAGCTAAGTATCGGCCGCATTCTCTCCCTCTCTAGAGCAATCTCTCCCTCTCTGAGAAGCACTGGCGCCTGGCATGGGGGAGGGGCTTGGGCCGCCGCCGCGAGCGGGTTGCAGGCGCGAGGGCGGGCACGAAG
>CM014278.1:41445749-41508963 GCA_004135705.1 Alloteropsis semialata
AAAGTACTCATCGACGGTGGGAGCGGGCTCAACATCATCTTCGCCCAGACGCTGAGGGACATGGGCATCGGCCTCGACGCCCTGAGTCCTTCTCTCCACCCGTTCTACGGGCTGATCCCGGGGAAAGGCTCCAAACCACTCGGGCAGATCGCTTTGCCCGTCACCTTCGGTGAACAGGACAACTTCAGGACCGAGTACCTGAACTTCCAGGTCGCCGACTTCACCACCGCCTACCACGCCATATTGGGGAGACCAGCTCTCGCCAAGTTCATGGCAATCCCCAACTACACGTACCTGCTGATGAAGATGCCGGCACCAAACGGCGTCCTCTCCATCCGCAGCGACGTGCACCTCTCCAAGGGCTGCGACAAAGAAGGGCTCCACCTCTGCACCGGCATCGAACGCAGCGTGCTGCAGATGGAGGTGGTCCACGAAGCAAGAACCTTCCAAGGACCCGGGCTCCGTCCCCGAGTCCTCCAAGCGAAGGGCCGCGCCAACCACGATGCAGCCGGCTGAAGAAGTACGCGCCATCACGCTCGGGCTCGCCGACTCCTCCAAGACCGCCCTGATCGGGTCAGGGCTCGACCCCAAATAGGAAAGCGCGCTCGTCACCTTCCTCCGGAACAACGCCGACATATTCGCATGGACTCCATCAGATATGCCAGGCGTCCCAAGGGAGGTGGTCGAGCACTCCTTGACGGTTGACGCGAACGCCAAGCCAGTTCGCCAAAAGCTCCGACGCTTCGCGCAGGATCGCAAGGAGGCCATTAGGGCAGAGATTACAAGGCTGCTAGCCGCCGGGTTCATTAGAGAAGTCTTTTACCCTGACTGGCTTGCTAACCCAGTCCTTGTAAGAAAAAAGAATAATGAATGGAGAATGTGTGTTGACTACACGGATCTCAACAGGCACTGCCCTAAAGACCCCTTCGTCCTGCCCCGCATCGACCAAGTCGTTGACTCCACCGCCGGATGCGTACTCCTATGCTTCCTCGATTGCTACTCCGGCTACCACCAGATCGCCCTGAAAGAAGAGGACCAGGAGAAGACTTCCTTCATAACTCCGATCGGCGCTTACTGCTACACCAAGATGACGTTCGGCCTCCGCAACGCCGGAGCCACCTACCAGAGGGCCATTAACTTGACCCTAGGCACTCAGATCGGCCGTAATGCCGAGGCCTACGTCGACGACATAGTGATCAAGACAAAGATCGAAGCCGAGTTCATCGCCGACCTCTCCGAAACATTTAACAATCTCCGCAGGCACAACTGGAGGCTAAACCCGACTAAGTGCGTCTTTGGCGTACCCAAAGGGAAACTACTCGGCTTCATCGTCAGCAACAGAGGCATCCAAGCCAACCCAGAGAAGATAGACACCATCCGGAGGATGAAACCGCCGACTGGGAAGAAAGAGATCCAAAAGCTGACTGGTTGCATGGCAGCCTTGAGCAGATTCATCTCCCGGCTTGGGGACAAGGGCCTGCCGTTCTTCAAAATCCTTAAGAAGGCCGACAGGTTCGAGTGGAACCAAGAGGCACAGCAAGCTTTCACCGACCTCAAGGACTACCTCTCCAATCCACCAGTACTCGCCGCTCCGCATAACGACGAAACGCTACTCCTGTATATCGCTGCCACCACCAACGTGGTAAGCACCGTCATCGTCGTGGAAAGGGAGGAAGAAGGAAAGGTGCAACGAGTGCAGCGACCAGTCTACTACGTAAGCGAAGTACTCAGCGAGTCCAAGTCTCGCTATCCCCAGTTGCAGAAGCTACTCTACGCACTGCTGATCACATCAAGAAAACTCCGCCATTACTTTCAAGCGCATCGCATCAAGGTGGTCACGCAATTTCCACTCGGGGAGATCCTCCACAACAGAGACGTCACGGGGCGAATCATCAAGTGGTCCGTCGAGCTCGGCTCCTTCAACATTGACTTCGTCCCGCGCACCGCCATCAGGTCACAGATCCTCGCCGACTTCATCGCCGAATGGACCGAGAGCCAGGACGCGAAAGAAGACACCACCGGCGAGCACTGGAAGATGTACTTTGACGGCTCCCTGATGATCGACGGAGGAGGGGCCGGAGTACTATTCATCTCGCCGAAAGGGGAACAGCTCCGGTACGTCCTCCAAATCCGTTTCCCCGTCACCAACAACGCCGCCGAGTACGAAGCGATTCTCCACGGGCTCCGCATCGCCGCTTCACTAGGCATAAAGAGGCTCCTGGTCTATGGCGACTCGGCAGTTGTCATAAACCAGGTGAACAAAGAGTGGGATCGCAACAGCGAGCGGATGAACGCCTATTGCGAGGCAGTGCATAAGCAGGAAGGGAAATTCTACGGAGTTGAGTACCACTACGTCCCACGGGAAAAGAACCTCGCCGCTGACGCACTTGCCAAGTTGGGATCCACCCGCGCACAAGTTCCAGGGGGAGTGTTCGTACAGGGCCTCCTCAAACCCTCCGTAAAGGAGCCGAACGACGAGCCGGAGCCTGCCCCGGAACTCTGCGAGGTGCTAGCCGTTAACGCCGAAGAAGAGGACTGGATGGCCGAGTTCATAGATTTCCTCGCCAACAACAAAGTGCCAAAAGACCCCACGCAGCGAAAGATCCTGGAACGCCGAAGCAAAAACTACGTGGTGGTCGGCGGCGCCTTGTATAGACGAGCTACCACAAATCAAGTATTCATCAAATGCGTCACGAAAGAAGTCGGCCTCCAGATCCTCGATGACATCCACTCGGGAGTTTGTGGAAGCCACGCCGCCGCCGGAACTCTAGTCGGGAAAGCGTACCGAGCTGGATTCTTTTGGCCCACCGCCGTCTCCGACGCCAAAGCACTCGTCCGCCGATGCCAGGGGTGCCAATTCTTCGCCAAGCAGAAACACCTCCCGGCCCAAGCTCTGCGCACTATTCCACCCTCTTGGCCATTCGCCTGTTGGGGGTTGGACATGGTGGGACCATTCAGGGCAGCCCGGGAGGTTACACGCACATCCTCGTCGCCATAGACAAATTCTCCAAGTGGATAGAGTACAAAGCGATCGTCGGAACTCCAACATCAAAGCAGGCAGCCGCCTTCGTCGAAGAAATCACACACCGGTTCGGAGTCCCTAACAAGATCATCACCGACTTGGGGACACAGTTCACCGGGTCCGCCTTCTGGGACTTTTGCGAGAACAGCTGTATCGGCGTATACTACGCCTCAGTCGCCCATCCCAGATGCAACGGACAAGTGGAACGAGCCAACGCCATGATACTCCAAGGACTGAAAGCAAGGGTCTTTGACCCATTGAAGAAATTCGCCGGACGGTGGCACCAGGAGCTACCACAGGTCATCTGGGGCCTCAGAACTCAGCCGAGTCGAGCAACAGGCCATACTCCATTCTTCCTCGTCTACGGCTCCGAGGCTATCCTCCCCACCGACATTGCTTTTGGATCTCCGTGCATCGACAACTACGACGAAGGTGAAGCTGAGGCAGCTCGCGAGGTGGACCTGGTCTCCATCGAAGAACACCGAGTTAACGCGCTCATACAGCACGCGCGCTACCAGCAACAACTCCGACGCTACCACGACAAGAACGTCCAGGAAAGGGACTTCAACATTGGCGACCTCGTCTTACGCCGAGTGCAATCCACTGCAGGGGTTCACAAACTCTCCGCTCCATGGGAAGGCCCGTTCATCGTGACTCAGGTCATATGTCCGGGTACTTTTCGTCTCCAGTACGAGGATGGCACCGAGGTCCCACACCCGTGGAACATAGAGCATTTACGCCGATTCTACCCATGAAAAGCTATGTATCACAGTGTTCAATAATACTATATGCCTTTTTCGTATACTTGTTCTCCTCGCAAAACTTCTCGGAATTACTCCATTCCCGAGTGGCTCTTAACTAAATGCTGCGTAACCGGGCCCGGAACGACGCCTAAGCCTTCTACACGTGCACGGGATCTGCTCTCGACGTTATGAACTTAGGATAAGTGAGGCAAAGGGAAAAGCACATTCCAGCCAAAGGCTACTCGGGAAACAATAAAATACGAAACAAAGTACCGAATACTTTTGCTTTACTTGTTTCTGAATACTTGTCTACACAAAGGTTTACACTACTTTGTACAGAATACAGGATTCTACTCGAACTTGAGGGCCTCGCCGACTTTCTCGGCGATCGGGCGCGTCTCCGTCATCGCCGAGTCCACCTGCTCCACTGTGGCGTCCGCCGCCACACCGTCCGCGACCGGCGCAAGGTCGATCCGCGGGTACAGTGTGCGAACACGCGCCAAGGCGTCGTTCGCGCACACAACCGCCGACTCCTTGATCAACTCGGCGATGCGGGTTGGTGCGGCTTGAAGGCGCGGGACCAAAGCAGTCGGCTCACCCTCCTCCGGGGCCACGGAGTCCAGCAGGTCCCTCGCCGCCTCGTTGACCTCCGTCAAGGCCAGATGCGCCGATGTGAGATCTTGCTCCAAGCCTGTTATGATTTGACAGTTATTCTGGATTGTATACATGGCTTGGAGCATCGTCATGTCCGCACCTTTCCGGAAGTCCTGCTCCTGCTTCAGCTTGCCCGCCATCACTTCCTCCGACTGCTGAAGAGTCGCGTTTGCAAACCGCAACTGCTTCAGCTCAGAGATGTGGCGCTCCCTCTCCATCTCCTTCTCTGAAAGGGCAAGAAAGCACTCGGTCAGGACGAAGATGACACGACACGGTTCACCAACTACTCAGAGATCAAAATGAAAAGGCCTTACGATGAAGAATGTGGCGATGCTCCACGACAGCGTCATTCAAGCTCTTCTTGGCAGCGTCGCGTTGACGCCTGACCCGCTTGAGCTCCGCTTCAGCCGTCGCCGCACGAAGGAGCGCCGACTCCGCGTCCTGAGCCTGAGCAAGGCGCGACTGCCGGAGCGTGGCCAGCTTCTACAAGCGCTCAGAGAAGACGAACGACTCAGAATACCAACAAAGAGAAGGAAAAGATGAACAAGACAGGGGAGGAAACTTACCGCCGCAAGGCGCTGCGCGTGGTCGACAGCAATCTGGAGCTCGGCAATCACCGAGCCCTCTTTCTCCGCCGTGGCATCCGCCCCAGGGACAGCGATAGTCCCCGAGGTGTCCGAGTCCTTCGGCGGGTCCTCCTCCTGGATCTCCTCCCGGGTAACATCGCCGGCGCCAACGGGCGACCCGATCACCGTGTCTGCGACAGGATCCCCAGCAACGACCGGAGTGATCGCAGCATCATCGGCCGCCGGCACCTCCTCCACCACTTCCGGGTCAGGCCTGACTGGAATTTCCGCAGTCTGCGCCGCGCCCGGACCACTCGCCGAATCCGCCGCCTTGGGCGAAGCACCCGAGGACGACTGCCCTGCAGGAACGGTGGGGGGGGCACTCGGATCTCGCAGAACATCAGCCGAGGGAGCTCTCCCACTCGCCGCCTCTCCGTCCAGATCGGAGGCATTACTGAAAAAAGCACTCGGAAGTTAGTACAAGAACTCGGACAACAAGAAGAAACGCGAAGACCAACTACTCACCGAGTACCCTTTACAATCGCAACCCGGGGCCGAATGACGGGGAGCTTGGGGCGCCGCTGCGTCGAAACCGCCACGGGGATCGGCCTGAAGTCAGAGACTGGCCTTGCGTCCGCCGAGGCTTGCACGAGTGTCTCCGCCACCATGCGCCGCCTCTCCTCCACCGAAACGCCCATGGCCCGGGCGTGCTCCTGCTCTTGGAACACCTCGTCGGGCACGGCCTCGTCTTTCTCCTCCTCCTCCGTGATGACCGGCGAAGAGCGCACCGGCTCGTCAACGTCGGCCTCCGAACCCGCAGACGGCCTCTGAGCCGGCTGCGCGTCCGGCTTCTTCACCGCCACCTTCGTGCGCCTCCGCTTGGGAGGCGGCGGCGCCGTACCCGCCACCGCGTCCCGGACGGAGGGCGCTTCGTCTGACAGCGTGGCCGAGTCCTCGGCCGCCCCGTCATCCACCTCCACCGCCCGCTTGGGAGCGCCGCCCCGACGGCTGTTCCTCTTCGCCACTGCCGCCCGGCGCTTCCGCGGACGGTCCTCCACCACCTCCTCATCAGAAGGGCTCAGGGAGCCCTCCGTGTCACTCGGCGCCCATATACGGGGCGCAGTGGGTCGAACTGGCCCCTCTGGCCGAGTGCCTCCCTGAGCAGCCGGAGGCGTATCCTCGAGGATTACCTTCCGCGGGAAGTCCTCCGGAAGTGGAGCAGCAGAAAAGAACTCGAAGCATCGATCCTGCGCAAGAAAAGGCGCAAAATCAGAACGGCCAACGGACGAAACAAGAAATCACGCCAAGAGAAAACACTCAAAAGGACTCGGAAAGGAAACTCACCGGTGGTGGAGGCCTCTTCAAAGAAAAAGGGCGCGGCTGCCCCTTCTCCGACACACGGCCGAGGAAGAACCCGCCGACCCGCTCCTTCATCTCCTCCTTCCCCACGGTGCGGTTAGCAGCCCGAGTGGGGTCGTCTCGCCCCGAGTACTCGAAGCCCGGGTGCTTCCGCTCCTGAATGGGTTGGACCAACCGCCTGCTGAAGTTGCAGGCGATGCCGACCGCTGTCAGGCCTTGAGCCTTCAACTCCTTGATCAACTCGAGGAGCTCCTCCACCTGGTCCATCTCCGAGGCGTCTGGAAGCTCGTTCCAGCAGTCTTGGACCTTTGGCCGCTCGCCGGTGTGGCACGGGATTGCCGGCGCGTGGTTCCCGACGTAAAACCACTCGGCCTTCCACCCTTTGTTGGAGGTGTTAAGGGCGATGTCGAAGTAGTCGTCCTTCCGCCCCTGACGAAGCATGAAGCCGGCTCCTCCGACCACCACCATCTTCTCCTCGCTTGGCTGAGGTTTCAGCCAGTACAAGTACCTCCAGAGATTGAAGTGGGGAGAAATACCTAAGTACGCCTCACAGAGGTGGATGAAGATTGAGATGGCCATGATCGAGTTGGGGTTGAGGTTGATCGCCTCGATCCCGTAGTAGTGCAGAAGCCCGCGGAAGAACGCCCCCGTGGGCAAACCAAGCCCCGCCTCGAAGAAGGGCTTGAAGAGGACCAACTCGCCGGAGTTCTCCGACGGGAATACCTCCCCCGCGCTCGGCCGCCATTCCGCCACGGCCTGAGGCGGCAGGACGCTCCGCTCCACCATCTCCTCCAACGCCTCCGTTGTCACCTTCCCCCGCGTCCACGCGAGGACAGGGGAAGGGATCTTGTCAGTCTTCGGGACGGCGCCGGCAGCAAACTTCTTCCTCCCCGCCATGGATTTCACTGCAGGGGTCTTGATACGCATCAGCGAGGCTACACTCCCCGTGGTGGTTAAGATCGCGCTAAGGGCTTGCGAGCGCGGGGAGCTTTGGTGGCGGCGGGATGAAATGCGAAGAACGAGGAAAGCAGATCTGGAAATGAGAAGATTACCCTCCGGGGTTAATCCTCGCCTTTTATAGCGCGCCTTGATGCCCGAAATTACCGCGAGATCGCGCGATCAGCGGGGCGGGCGAAACGGTACAAAGAGCCGTTGGGCGCTTCACCTTCCGTTACACGCCGGGCGCCAACGGTAAAAAATGACCGAGGAGCACTCAATCAAGACAAAGCAGTCGGCGTGCCGCTAAGGCTCGAACAGCTTCCACGCTCGGGGGCTGGCGCCGTAATCAAGTCAGTGTGCCTCTCGGGCTCGATTGGCCCCGAACCACTCGGGAGTCAACACTGCGAACCCAGTGGCGTGCCGCTAAGGCTCGAGCAGCTCCCATCCTCGGGGGCTGGCGCCACGATCAAGTCAGTGTGCCTCACGGGCTCGATTGGCCCCGAACCACTCGGGAGTCAACACTGCAAACTTAGTGGTGTGCCGCTAAGGCTCGAACAGCTCCCACGCTCGGGGGCTGGCGCCACGATCAAGTCAGTGAGCCTCTCGGGCTCGATTGGCTCCGAGCCACTCGGAAGCCAACACTGCACAACTGAAGGCGTACCGCTAAGGTTCGACCGGCACTCGGACTCGGGGGCTGGCGCTATATCAAAAGCAGCGCGCCATGAGGGCTCGATCAGTCCCGAAACGCTCGGAAACTGACGCTGCAAACAAATTGCAACGGGCAATACAATCCTTTTCACAGGAAATACAGTTACAACGGAGCCGGACTTACGCCGGTTACAAACATCAAACACATCAGCCGCCAAGATGACGGCCTGGGGTACTCGTCCCTGCGCTCAGTGCTACATCCGAAGCAAGCTTGGCCCACATGAGCTCCTCGCAAGCCCTCTTGTAGCACCACTGCAGCCGTCGACGGGACAGCACCGGTGGAGGGTTGATGGCAGACGCCTTCGGCTATCCCTGGCTCTACAAAGCATTTCACCCCACATGGCCCTCGTCACATGGGAATGCGGGGGTGAACAGGGCAGCACCAACGCGCCGATCAACGCCTCAGATTCCTCGCAAGCACTCTTCTAGCACCACGCCGTGATGACTCCATGAGCTCTCCCCGGTGGATGAACCCAACGATGAACCTCCGGCATATTGGCTACAAGGATTCTATATCTATTCGCTCTTGGGTGGCAGCTCAGGCTCCCCGACGGGTATTTATAGCCCCTGGTCGCCGAAGGACGGGAAATTTACTCCGTGATGACGAGCGCGGGCTCCGAGCCACGCGTCTCTCCTCCAGCATGGAATGCACAGGTTGCCCTTATCTCCTTTGGCTCCACTCGGCCACGGGAGTGCCCTGTGCAGTCACGGGAACTCTATTCCTGACGCCGCATCACAGAAGCGACGCCGCCTTGCCTGCCTCTCCTTGACATATCCTACGAAGAAGGAATCCTCCGGGACTCGAACCTCTCGCCAAGATAAGTTTCCATTGATTATTTTCGCCAATCCCGTGAGCTTTAAAACAAGTTGCTAAAGTACTCGGGGAGCACACGCCTTAATCCGTGAAACCTCGGCTCTTCCGTACGCCTACCCTCCTACGCGTGCACGCGGCCCAGCTCCCTGCGCTATGGACTACGGCTATCGGGGACCAGGTGCATAAACGTAACAGGCTAACTACCCGAGGAAATTAAAAGACTTGAAAGCAGGAAGCGGAGTTCATTAGTATTTGTATCGCCGAATGTTTTCTCCTCGAGTTTTTACCTTGTTACAGGGTACTGACGACCACTCGGCGTGCTCAGCCCTCACGCTCGGGGGCTGGCGCCGGGACGACCACTCGGCGTGCTCAGCCCTCACGCTCGGGGGCTGGCGCCGGGACGACCACTCGGCGTGCTCAGCCCTCACGCTCGGGGGCTGGCGCCGGGACGACTACTCGGCGTGCTCAGCCCTCACGCTCGGGGGCTGGCGCCGGGACGACTACTCGGCGTGCTCAGCCCTCACGCTCGGGGGCTGGCGTCGGGACGACCACTCGGCGTGTCTCGCAGGACTCCGCTGGCCCTCACTCTCGGGGGCTGGACGCCGAAATTAACGTCGGATGATTTAGCCAGATGCTCCTTGACTAACCCTTGGACCGATTCCTTCGGAATCGCTTCAAGGCTCGGGGGCTACGGCCAACGGACGCACCTCGCGGCGCATCCGTTGATTGTCTGACGACTTCAGAACAAGGCTACTAACCCTTGGACCGATTCCTTCGGAATCGCTTCAAGGCTCGGGGGCTACGTCCAACGGACGCACCTCGCGGCGCATCCGTTGGGTAAACGGCTTTTTTCTCTCCAGTATCACGCGGTTTCGCTTCCAACTGCAGCAGGCTCGACGCTCATCGGACAGCACGACCTCGCCGACTTGTCTCTCAACCACGTACTACTCGGGGGCTTGTCGGGGGTAGACCCCCAGGGGTACCCAGCAGGCGGATTGGCCCAACCAGCAAGGGGCGGCCCAATCCGAGTACATCTGGGCCGGTTTGTCGGACTGGCTGGCCCACCAGTCGGGAGGCCCACCAGTCGGGCGAACCGGATGGGCGCGACGGCGCACGCAAGGAAAGCACACGGCGTATCCCGCAAGAAGCTCGGAGATCAGGATAAACTAGCCGAAATTATAGGGAAAGATATCTGTAATCGTTATAGGATCAATCCTTGTATTCCGGGTAGGTTACGATCTCTGGTCGACTTGTAACTCAAGGCAGCCGGACTATATAAGGCGCCCTGAGACCCCCCTCCAGAGCACGAAAACTACAACCTTTACAACCCTAGGACAGAACCCAACTACGGAGATCCTTCCAGGAACTTCATACACAGCAATACAATCGCCGCCAACACAGGACGTAGGGTGTTACGTCATCTCGACGGCCCGAACCTGTTCAATCCTTGCGTCTTGTGTTACCATCGACTTCTGATCCTCGATCTGTCCCTCGACAAATCAACCACGTAGGCTACCCTGTGTGGACTGCCGGGTCCAAACATCCGACACCAGAGCTCCCGACCCCCTTAGTTCCCGTGATCGTCCGACCGACCACAGGGGCTCGTCGCCTCTCTTCGAGGAGATACATGGGGTCAGGAGTTCTTAGGCTCGAACGCAGGTCGGGGCGTCCTCGGCACTCGTGTGCCGAGGCTACGGCCTCTAGTGGGCCCGCCCGTTTCTGCCCCTTCGCTCGGACGCTTCAGAGCGGCCGTCGGACCCTAGGGCCGGCCTTCGAACTCTTGGGCTGTTTTTCTCGATTCCGCGTCGTGTCTTCCCGGCCCAGGAACGGCCCAAGCTTGTTTTATTTTCCCTGAAAAATAAATGCGCGAGAAAAGGAAAACGGGAGCGTATGCGGAATAAATTGATGGCAAGATGTTTATGATATTTGTAAGAATTTCTAAGATTTATCTTTTTTTTAGCGCGTCTGTGAGGATTAACGTGGATATTTTAAAAGACTCTCTAATTAATAATAGTAAGACTGTTTGATTTTTTTTCGCTCACGATTCGCTTTAACCTTACACTAGAGCTGCTCTCAGACCATGAACTTGAAGCCTGCCAGTGGTGGCAGCATGTGTGCACTCTGCTAAATGCCAAACTCAGCATTAATATGAGTGTTTTGTGTTCCTGCAAACATCACGAGTGATCCTTTTCCTTTGGAACTTTTTTTTTCGGTTAGTCAGTTCTTATGCAAACTCCGCCCTGTCCGTCCTCCTCCGGCAAGCCGCGCCGCCCCTCCCTCCTCCGCCGTTGAGCCGCGCCGGCCCCATCCTCCCTTCGCCGGTGAGCCGCCCCACCCCGTCTGTCCTCCTCCGGCGAACCGCGCCGCCCCTCCCTCCCTCCGCCGCTGAGTCGCACCGACCCCGTACTCCCTCCGCCGACGAGCCGCGCCGGCCCTCTCCCGCCCTCCGCCGCTGAGCCGCGCCGGCCCTGTCCTCCCTTCGCCGGCACGCCGCACCGTCTCCCTCCTTCCTTCGCCGGCGAGGCACGTGTGGTGTGGGGGAGATCCGCCCCGGACCGCGAGTCATGGGAGGCACGAGCAAGCACCGCTGCCAGTGTGGTCTCGTGTGCAGAGGAGGAAGAAGATGGTCAAGTCTCCAATGCCATGGTATGAGCATCCAAACACGAATTGGTATTCACTAGCTGATTCGATTCCATCTAGCAATTTCATCTACATCCAAACAATGGCTTTGGTATTGCAATTCAATGCCGATACTACTTTGATTTGATATTGAAGTCAATTCAATGCCAAGGCCTCCAATATCAACATCGAAACAGAGTCTAAAAAACTTCCCACTTTAACACTGAGAATCACTCAAAAGGGTGTTTATCTTCTGCTCATTTCATGGAGAACCTATAACTGAAATTGTTATTTCAGCGAGTGATTTTGTCCCAGCAGTTTGACACTTTAATCGAGAATCTGGATCTGAAACATTTCCAAGAGAATCCAGATATCTACCAGATGGGCCCTAAGTGTATCGTTACTAAACAATGACACCCTCTCCAACAATGGCAGCAGTGAGTCTCATTGCGTGGAAGCAAGTTAATTAGTAGCATAATAGGTTCAAGAAAGCACATCTTCATTCTCAGAAGCAAGACAAACAGTATAGCTCGTTCTGCAGAACTCAGGTTTTGCACCTAGAATGGAAAATCTTTCAACAGGAACACACAGAATAGGTCCAGACTACTGCTCAGAATGAGCAAAATTGAGCGCACTAGAGTAACACAGATATAGAGCAGTAGTGAAAGTAGATAGACCAAACAACCTAGTAACCACCCTTGAGATCGTTGACAACATCATAGGGGATGGGGGTGACAGTCTCAATGGTAGCTCCCTCGACCATGAAGCCAGGCTTGGGACCCAACGGCTGCCTCTTGGTGCTGATGACCTCACCACGTGCCTTGGCAGCTGCCTTCAGCTCATCGTTCTTGGCCTTCCTCAGGCGGAACTCCTCGGTGCAGCGGGATGGCTGCACATGCTCCACGCGGACATGGATTCGCTTCCTGATGATGCGGCCGTTAACCTGAAAAATATAAGAATTTATCAGAAGTATGCATAGATCAAGACATTATCATTAACATCAGCAGTTCACATATTATGTCAGGCATAGCTAAACTTGACACAACCCAAACCTAGATATGTTGCAGTGCATAAGTACGGCATTTGTTATGAGAAATAATGGCGCTGATGCAACAATCAATGAACAATTAACCTTTGTTTGATTAGATTTAATCATACATTAAAGTTTTCCTTAAGTCCACAAGAATATCAAATGCACATAAATTTTACAGCACAAATGAATCATTACAAAGACTACAACCACAGAAGCATTTTGAACTTTTAGTCTGTTGCCCATGTTAAATTTAGCAATTTGGTACAACAATGTTGCTCCATACAATGCATGGCAGGAGATAAAACTTCCTGCACAGCACAACCATTGAGAACTAATACTAACAGAACTATAATTAAACATCCTAGTAGAAACATACATTTAGGCAAACTAGAATAATACTACACCTGCCGAGTTAACAGAATCCAATCACCCATAAAGAAAATGGAATCAACACAAATTACAACGTAATAGGACTAAGACCAGGCAAATCAGAGTTAAATCAAACAGATCTGTGCCCAGCCTTCAGAACAAATGCGACCTGCACATTCCCGAAACTAAAGACAAAATCGCACCCTGAAACTATAATAAACCTGCACGAATTCTGAAAACAAGTAAAACAACAACATGCCACCAGAACCTTATCTCCATTCTAAATCATAAAAAACATAACGTTTTCTTGACGCCCAGCACAATCAGTTGAGCAGCTGCGGTAAAAAGGGGGATCTGCGTCGTATACCTGCTTGTTGATCTCGACGCCGATGGCGCGCTTGGTGACGTTCCAGACGCGTCCGGTGCGGCCGTGGTAGAACTTGTGCGGCATGCCCTTGTGCACGGCGCCGTTCACCTTGACGTCGACGTAGTCGCCGATCTTGTAGGTGCGGAGGTAGGTGGTGAGCGGGATGTACCCCTTCTTGCGGAAGGCGCGCGCGAAGAGGTCGCGCGTCCGCGAGCGGAGCCCGTGGCCGGCCGGCATCCTGGCTGCTCCGGCTTGCTTCGCGCGGCGGCGGCGGCGGCGGGGGCAGCGGGAGCGGGGGGAGCTGGGGGCGCCTAGGGTTTGCGAGGGTTTGAGGGTGGTGACGCTTTTATAGTGCGGTGGGACTGGGTGGCTGGGAGCTGTTGTTGGGCTGGGCTGGGCTGGTTTGAGTGGGCTTCCCGACTCGTTCTTTGGACTTTGTATCACGAACAGGTTCTTGTTGGGCCGTAGAATGTGAGCTGGCTGCCCCTGAATCCTTCTTTTTTTGGGAACCGGATGCTCCTGAATCCTTGATTGAATTGCACACTAGTAACATTTTTCTTACACATCAAATTATCATTTGCCCTCATTCCATATGATCCCCTGTGAGCCTCTCTTAGTACTGAACTCATGACACAAGGCTTAACTGTGTGGTGGCAGGATACCAGAATGCTGAATGCACATACAGCTAGCGCATTGCAACGAACCAGGTGATGTTTTGAGAAGTTCACAGAAAACTCAG
The DNA here is from genome assembly GCA_004135705.1 of Alloteropsis semialata. Classification (NCBI taxonomy): domain Eukaryota; kingdom Viridiplantae; phylum Streptophyta; class Magnoliopsida; order Poales; family Poaceae; genus Alloteropsis; species Alloteropsis semialata. The sequence continues at coordinate 41,459,682 of CM014278.1, forward strand.
TAGTCAGTACACAACTTTTCATTTCAGGGCCTATTTAGATCACCACGAAACTTTTGAAACTTTGAAACTTCGCTATTTATCAAAGGGAATCTTACATGCATGGAGTATTAAACTTGTGTTAATGACAAAACCCATTCCATAATCCCTCGGTAACTTTGCGAGACGAATCTAATGAGCCTAATTAGGCCATGATTAGACAATGTCGTGCTACAGTAAACAATCTCTAATGACAGATTAAGTAGGCTTAATAGATCCGTCTCGCGATTTCCCGTCCATCCGTGTATTTAGTTTTATAATTAGATCATGTTTAGTCCTCCTAATTTTTGATTTAGAATTGGAAACTTTCTTTCGCAAACTTTCTTTCCAAACTACTGAGCTTTCACGGCACTCACGAGCCCACTCTCCGACGAGCTTTCACGGCACTCACGAGCCCTCTTAACGCGTCGACGTCGCGTCCAACGAAGCAGGGGATAGGATACTACTGAGCTTTCACGGCACTCACGAGCCCACTCTCCGACGAGCGACCGCTTCATTTCTTGGACGTGCACAGCGTCATCGGCGTCTAGCATGAGAGCGGCGACCCATCCGATCCGATCCCGCGACGTGGACCACTCGGCGGCGGCCGGCGCCCAAGACAAACCCAAAGGGGCCTCCTGCTCCTCCTCAGCCCTCCCTCCTTGCTCGGCCGCTCCCAGCTGGAGCGTTCCAAACAAAACTTGGCGTTGCCAAGCTCCGTGCCGTGGCGTACGCTCATCTCTCCGCCCTCTCCAGCCGGGCCGGCCACCGCCATGCCGCTCCTCCTCCCCAGCCAGCGCTCGCCGCTGGCGTCCCCTGTTCGGCGGCTCCGTTCCTTCTCCTCCGCCGCGGCGCGCGTCGGCTTCCTCCTCCGCTCCGGGCATCGTCGTCCCGGCGCGCCCCGGCTCCATGCCGCCCTCGCCGCGGACAGCCGCGTCGTGGTGCGCGCGCCGCTCGGCTCGACATCTGGCCTCTGCTATCTCTGAGCCTCTGACGACACGCCCAGGCGGCGGCTGATCGGCGGTGCTGCGCTGAGACGGTTTCTTGTTTGCTTCTTGGCTGCAGCTGGGGTGCGGGCTGGTGACGCTGGACTACCTCGCCACGGTGGACGCGTACCCGCGGCCCGACGACAAGATCCGCACCGGCGATCTGCGGGTGAGCTCACCGGTCGTCGGCCTTGCTCCCTCGATCGGCGGCGGCGGCGGCGTCGCTGGAGTGGCCGTCTCTGCCTGATCGTCGTGCTTTCTGATGTCGTTGCAGGTATCCGGCGGAGGGAACGCCGGCAACGCGTTGACGGCCGCCGCTCGCCTCGGCCTCAACACGAGGGTGATCTCCAAGGTGACAGCTCCGCTCTGCTTCCACTGCTTCTCTGGAACACTCACAGTTATCACAGGGTGGAATTCACCCTGACCCAGCTCATGTAGTCATGTGTTCTGTCAGGTGGGCAATGACGAAACCGGAGGAACTGTTCTTTTGGAACTCAAGGAAGCTGGGATTGATACGTCTCATGTCATAGTAAGGCCTAGCTTGCACATCTCTGCTCATCTTTTTTTTTTTTTGAAGCGCACATCTCTGCTCATCGAGCGACAGTAGTTGTAACGCTATTCTGCAAGGAACAATTAATTTGTGCCCATTTCCTAGCTACAATTGAAACTGGTAATTTTCTTTCATGCATGTTCTAATAACAGCTCTCATTCATTCGAGGATCGCACTCGCAGGTCTCTGATGGTGGGAACACAACATTTGTCTACATCATTATTGATAAGCAAACGTGAGAATATTAATCATCCGGCTTGTTGCTAGATTAGTTTCATTCCCACGTGGATTTTATTCAAATTACAATCATTGGACCATTCTCATTCAACTTTTAAAAACATAGCCTTATAGCATCATCATAAACACATGTAAGCATGCGCATATTGATTGAATAACAATTCATCGCATTTGTAGGAAAACTCGTACATGTATACTCACACCAGGGGAGCCTGAAATGGTTCCTAGTGACCTGTCCATGTCAAGATTATCAGCTGCATTACAAGATGTAAGCCTGTTATATATTGATGGATATTCACCGGAAATGGCACTGACTGTTGCTAAGCAGGTAATAACCCACATTTGCTTTGACACTATTTTTCTGGAAAAAAAAAATCATATGATGCTCTGTTTGTTCAACATTTGAAAATGGTAGATTCCTACCGAACATATGTTGGAAATGGAGGAGGATATGTTTACTAGATGGTTTGAATTACTTCCTTCATTACAACGTCTTGACCAACCTCAGTTGCCTGGTCCTCTAAGAACTCCAAGCCGATTAGTAAACACTCAATCGTAACCAATACACACAGTGCCATCAGCAATCATACTAAATTAGGCATTTAATAATCAATGAATTCGAAACCAAACTAATGTAACTATACAGAACAAACTGCCAATTAGTAATTTCTTACATCTGGATTTGTTGATGGCATCCCTACCCTTCTGACCAGTTCCCTTGTAAGGTTTTTACCCACCACCCCATATGGCATAAAACTCTGACTGTAAATAAAACACGCGTTACAGAAATGCTTTTCCAAACCTGCTGAAAACCTCAAATGGTACCTTAATCTGTTGCTTGATATAAACCAGAAATGTACAGGCTGATCAGATGAAGATTCCGATATTGGTTGATGCCGAGCAAGAGAGAACAAAGGAAGAATTGGAAGGTTTGCTTAGTGTAGCGAGCTACATTGTCTGTTCAGGGAAATTCCCGAAGGTACTATTACGAAGTCATGATATATAATGTATTTCAGAAGACATGTAAAATCTTGTTTTAGATTATATGTTTCAGTACTGTTGCGTTAAATTGTGTAGCCTACATACTAATGACAGTGATTTTCTTACTCGCAGAACTGGACGTCCATCCCATCCTTACCCAATGCCCTGCTTGAGATCCTTCTGCAATACCCTCGTGCGAAGTTTGTCATTGCAACCCTTGGAGAAAAAGGTTGCATGATGCTTGAGAGGAGTGAAGCTGGTTAGTTTAGATCTTTTGAGGACAAATCAATAATGTAAATGTTATCTTTTTATGAATTTAATTTTACTTTATTTGCTTGGGATCTTAAATAGGTGATGGCTCTGCTGTAGACGCAGCAGATATCGAGGTCGTTGCCGAGTCCTTGAAGCTCGAACTGCACAAAGATGACGTCTTTCCGACTTGTGTATCGTCCAAGGTATGAGAATGTTTCTCTGTTTTTGCTTTATTTGGATACATCCAAAGTGCTATATACAGATTTCTGTCTGCAATATCTCATACTGCTATATTTCCCTTTTATATTGCCTTTTTTTCTAATGGTATTATGCAGTTCTTGACGCTTTCTGCAAGAGGGTTCGGGACATTATTCGGAAGACTGCTGATAGGAACAGCAGAGACCATTCCAGATTCAGAGCTTGTTGACACCACTGGTTGTGGGGATGCATTCATAGGAGCAGTGCTTCACGGTGAGGAACTGAACCTCTTCTTCTGGAGTCCCTCTGAAGCTCTTTATTTCGTCATTAGGCTTGTCTCGCAGACGTTGAACCACTGATTCTATAAATTAAAAGTTAAAACCAGTTTGTCGCTGTTCGTTTCATACACTTGTTTGCAGTCTGACGTGATATCACTTCTATTGTTCATCCTGCACACAGCGCTGTCGACAGAGATGCCTCCCGAGAAGATGCTCCCGTTTGCTTCTCAAGTGGTAAAGCCGATTCCCCTTCGCATGGAAATGTGTCTGTGATCTACCCTGTGGGCCGTGGCTGATCCTGATCGAGAGTTGTTCGTGTTGCATTGCAGGCGGGCATCAAATGCCGAGCGATCGGCGCGCGGGCCGGCCTGCCATGGCGGTCCGATCAACGGCTGGCCAAGTACCTGTCCATCGGAGTAGTGTAGTGCCGCGTGTAATGTTTCCCAGCTGCTGGTAGTGTCTTCTCTTAATTCCACGAGCTCACAAGCTACAAAGCTCACACAATGTTGCGAGTAATGTAGGGCCTGTTTGTGACATCCTGGCCCAATGCTTAATAGGATTGATAGAATACTCATACCAACAAGTTGCAACTTCTTTTCCGGGAGCTCATCTCGAAAGAACTCCGAGGTTAAGCGTGCTTGGTCTGGAGCAATTTCGGGATGGGTGACCGACCGGGAAGTCCTTCTCGGGTGCGCATGAGTGAGGACAAAGTGTGCAGAAAAGACTCGTGTTGGTCTGTGAGGGCATTCTCGAGGTCCTAGAGAGCTGCCAGGCGTAAGCGGGCCCGGACCCGGGGGTTGGGACGTTACACTGTTTAGTTTGAAAAAGTAAGTTTGTGAAAAAAAGTTTGCAATTCTAAATCAAAGATTAGAAGGACTAAACATGATCTAATTATAAAACTAAATACACGGATGGACGAGAAATCGCGAGACGAATCCATTAAGCCTAATTAATCTGTCATTAGATATTATTTACTGTAGCACGACGTTGTATAATCATGGCCTAATTAGGCTCATTAGATTCGTCTCGCAAAGTTACTGGGGGGTTATGGAATGAGTTTTGTCATTAACACACGTTTAATACTCTATGCATGTAAGATTCCCTTTGATGAATAGTGAAGTTTTAAAAGTTTCAAAAGTTTCAAAAAGTTTAAAGGATCTAAACAGGGCCGTAGTCCCGTCTGGAGAAATACAGTGTGCTGTTGAACAAAAAATAAAGAAGCCAGACCCTGATTGGGAAGAATTTCAGCATGAGCTGAGCTGACATCGCTAAGATTCAGATTTAGATCCTCTGATTTTCTGATGAGAAGCTATCTCGACGCTGAGATCATGGAAGAGCGGCCAACGCTGAAACTTCGAAGACAGTTGTGACAGACATTCAAACAAACACCATGCGTACAAACCACTACCATACCACTCCCACCATGCCGCCGTGCCCCTGCTCCTGCTCGCCGTCGCCGCCCGCCAGCGGGTTCATCCTCCCTCCGCGCGTCTCCGTCTCGGCCTCTGCGTCGCCCCGGGGCGCCGCCGACTCCCCCCGCTGTCCCCGCACCGCGAGGCTATCCGTGCGCGCCGCCGATTCCTCCATCGCCCTTGGTCGCCGGATTTCGTGCCCTTCTCTGCTCCCCCGGTGAGCTCGCTTCCCCATGCTTTGTTGCTGGTTAATGCCATTGCAGTTGCAGATACGCGGAGCTGGGAACGCGTCGACAGGCGCCGCTTGCATGTCTCGGCCTCAACACGAGGCTCATCTCCAAGGTAACCCCATCTGTTTCCACCTCCATCAGTCACAGGGTTAGAATGTACCCAGTCATTTTCTCATGCAGTTTAATGCCACCCAGACTATGTGTGTTCTTCAGGTGGCCAACGATTGCAGGGGCTGTTCTATCCGAACTCAAGGAAACTGGGATTGATGCATCTCATGTTATAGTAAGAGCTTAGCCTATTTATCTGAATGTACTGATAACTATCTTGTTATATACCGAACCCAGTGTAATCGTCAATCTCTGTTCTCTATGCATTTAATCTATTCCATGTACCCTCTTCGCAAATGCTAGTTCTGTTTTTCTCAGAGATATAAAAAAACTAAAAGAAAACTGAAACTTTTGATTTTAGCATAGCATTACTCATTTATTTTTTTTTATTTTTTAGACAACAGACCATCAGGCCCAGCTTTATATAAAGCAGAGGCATTACTCATTTATTTGACCATTCATATATTAGAACACCACCTTACAGTATCATAAACATGTAAATCTTCACCAATTACTCATTACGCTTGCAGGAAAGCTCGTACATGTATAATTACATCAGGCAAACTTCTGATGGTTCCTAGTGACTTATCAATCTCAAGTCTGTCATACGCATGACAAAATGTAAACATGTTATTTCTAGATGGATATTCGTACGAGATGGCGTGGCTGTTGCTAAGCAGGTAAGTTACTGTTCATTGCGTTGCAACACAAATTCATTGATATACGGTACAATGCTAATGTTTTTGTAGGTTATCTCTATTGTTCAATATATAGTCATATTGGACATAAATTGTCTGGTTAAACTGCCAGGTACGTGCCATGGTTGGGTTGGATAGAAATGGGCATATTTTGGTCTAGAAGGCTTGAACTTGCAGTAAATATATAGCTTAAGAACAAAGAGGTGCAGGGAGGGAGGGAGAACTATATAGACTTGTCGAGTAAATCGGATAACTTCCTGCCTAATTTTGTCATCTCGAGTCTCTAGCCTATAATAAGCAGTGCTCTAACAAATCTAAACCAATTATTTCATCGAGTCTAGCTAAAAGTACAAGTCCACACCAAATTATGATTTATCTCACCCTTGGTTTCAAGATGAATGGTCTAGATAGACCATGTGGTCACATGCACATGTGAAAAATCCATTCTGAATATATACTTTGAAACCAAACTAATATAGTTTTCGCAGAATAAATCAGATACACAAGTAAACCTGCCGAAACTTATAAGTCATAGTTAAATTTGTTTCTTGATATAAACCAGAATATACAGGCTGATCAGATCAATATTCCAATTTTGGTCGATGCGGAGCCAGAAAGAACAAAGGCAGAATTAGAAGGTCTCCGCAGTCTATCGAGCTACGTTGTCTATTCGGGGAAATTTCGAAAGTTGATATTGTGAGGTCAGAATACATTTCGAAAGAAATCACCCTTGTTTTAAATTGGGTTTTAGTGCGGCTGCATTGATTTTTGCTCACATGCTAATTACTGTGATTTTCCTGTTTTAAAAAATGGACATCAATCCCATTCCTGTAGTTCTGTACCATGCACACTTCTAGAGATCCTTCTCGAATTTTCTCGTGCAAAATTTGAAATTGTGACCCTTGGCGAAAATGACCGCATGATGCTTGAGAGGATCGAAGGTTGTAGTTAGTATTGGCCTTCTCAGGATAGAGTTTAACAATAACTAGGATGCAATAATGGGCACATGTTCGCTTGAGACTTCAATTTGTTTACTTGATGTTGTATATTAAATAGGTGATGATTCTGGAATGGATGCAGCAGATATAGAAAAAGTTGCAGAGTCCCTAAAGATAGAAGTACAAAAATGTAACATCCTGCCAATTTGTACTGTGTCCAAGGTATCAGAATTCTTTTGTTTTTTCCAGATTGTTGAGTCATCCAAACTGCGATAAATTTACCCCGTCACCTCTTTTACAATTCTCTCTTTTCCATTTTTCTCAAATTCTAGCTCATGAGATTTTCTGCAAGAGGGCTTGGGACAATATTGGGAATACTGCTGATTGGAACAGCAGAGACCATTCCAGCTTCAGAACTGACACCACTGCGCGCTGGTTATGGGGATGTATTCATATTTCATAGCAGTACTTCACGGTGAAGACTTGCAGCTTCCTCAAGAATGCCTGCCTAATTTGAACCTTTTCTGCACCATATCTATCCTATTCACCTTACAAATTACCAAAACCGTTGTTCTTCTGCTCGAATTACTGGGTTTGTTGATATAAAAGAGTATGTGTCCTACATGATTTATTCGCTTCTATATTCAACATCAGTTAAGAGTGACTGCATCACCTTTTAAACCGTGACCTTTACTTTTCCCTCCTTTGTGAGTTTTACCGTTTCTATTGTTCATCCTGCACAGGACTATCCTCCGAGATGCCGCCGGAAAATATGCTGACGTTTGCTTGGCAAGTGGTAAGCACAGTTGCCTCCTTTTGGAAATGCAACTGAAGGCGTCCGCTTTACTCAAGTGCTCCTGTCCGTGGGTTTTGTGCTTGCTGTGATGCTGTTCCTGTTTCAGGTGGGCATAAAGTGCCCGGCTGCCGATATATCGGCGCGCGGGTGGATCTGCCCTGGGTCCTGGCTGTCTGATCCACGACTGGCCAAGTTTGTAGGCGTTGTAAGAATCGTGCCATCTGCGTTGTCAATTATAGAAAGAAGAATCCTGCCATCTGTGTGCCATCTGTCTTGCTCAGAAGTCCACAGGTTCATACATGGTGAGCTACAATGGGGGTGTTCAATTCCCCCAAAAAATTTTCACCAAAATTTTTCCCAAAAAAATCTTACATGCATGGAGTAGTAAACGTGTGTTAATGACAAAACCCATTCCATAACCCTCAGGTAACTTTTCGAGACGAATCTAATGAGCCTAATTGGGCCATGATTTGCAACAGTGATGCTGCAGTAACCACCCGCTAAACATCCACTAATCATGGATTAATTACCATCATTAGATTCGTCTCGCGATTTTCAGGCGAGATCTATAATTAGTTTTATTATTAGTCTACATTTAGTACTCTTAAATGGTAAGATTCTCTTGCAAAATTTTTCACCAAAATTTTTTCACCCAATTGAACACCCCCAATATCATTCAGTACAAGGATTGAAAGTTCCTCCCTCTTTTTTTTTCTTATAAAATGTTGACCTTTTCCCACTTGGATCTCGGCGAAATACTATTGTTTGAATATGACAGACCAGGGCAAAGTCTCTGAAATTCGGAGGCTTCAGAACGGGTGAATCTGCGAGCTGAATTTCCATTAAAAAAATGCTGAACCGGTCGCCATCAAGAATGGTTGTTGCAAAAGCAAACCATAGCAGCCTCTGATGAATTGTAAAACATGTATGGTCAACACTTTGGTTACTAAGGCTCCGTTTAGTTCACCCAAAACACAAAAAAATTTCACCTAGAGAACCGCGCCAGTTCATTTTTTTTCTCTGTGTGCACGCGACCCAATGCATAAACACTATGCATAACGGGTGCATAAACACCCCCTATATTGCTGCCTGCTGGGCCCAATCCGATGTCGGCAACTCGCCATGCCGTGGACCGAGCGCTTGGTCAACGCATCCCAGGCGCTACCGCCACGGGCAACGACAGAGGCACACACATCAGCAGGCAGAGTGACCTGACCCCCGCCGGCGCCCGCCGCCGACATGTCGAGGTGCGGTGCACGACGGCGGCAGGTCGTCGCAGAGGTTTCCATCCATGTGCGTGGCTGGGAGAGCCCAACTCCAAATCAGCTTGCAACTTCCCCTCTGTCCCCTGTTGATATAAACCAAACAGAACTGATTCGAACCGCAGCACTGCAGCGAAACGGCTTCGTTCCTGCCTCGTCTGATTGTCTATCTGCGGTGTCGATGGCTTCGAGCTCCGGCTCGGCGGCGCTGGGCGCGGACGCCGTCGATGCTCCGCCCGCTGCCACGGCCGCGGTCACCGTCGAGCGGGGGGCGGCGGCGGCTCGCCTGTCGGAGCTCGGCGTCAGGTCCTGGCCCAAGTGAGTAGCCTACGAGAACGCTGTCATTGAACGGGCCTTTCTTCTGCGAGACACGTGACGTCACCTGCGGTTGCTGGATCGCATTGCAGGTGGGGCGGCCCTCCGGGGAGGTACGCGCTGAGCTACGGCGCGCGGCAGACGTGCTACGTCGTGAGGGGGAAGGTGAGCGCCACCGTGGAGGGCTCGCCGGACAGCGCCGTCCAGTTCGGCGCCGGCGACCTCGTCGTCTTCGAAAGCGGGACGCGGTGCACCTGGCACATCGCCGCCGCCGTGGACATGCACTACGCCTTCGATCCACCTTAACAGGAAGGAACCAAAGACTTGCTCTGTCCACTGAGTCACTGACTGACTGTGAAAAACTGTAAACTGAAGGACACAACAGGTGCATTGCATCTAATTCGAGCTCCTGTGCCCTGCACATCCAACTCAGCTATGTATAGGACTGTACCCAAAATTTTCGCATTATACTGTGAACAATGGATATGTCATCCAAAAGCAAGGAAATGATATCCACAACTCAACCAGAAGGAATTGATATCCAACTCAACCATATGTACCTGAAAACTTAGAATGTGAGGAGGTAGACCTAGGGTTGAGGGTACTACCTCAAACATGCATTTTGGCAGCAGATTATGAACCATAGATATATGACCAGCAGTACAGGGATTGGAATTCTGGGTCCCCTCAACTTCAGGGGGAATAGCTGTTAACAACTAAAGCACTAAGAGGAATAGGATCTAAGCCCTAAGAGGCTAAGACACAAGTTGGACCGACATGTTAACAACATTGATAGCCAGACACTTCTACCACAGATTCTACATACTGTACAAGGAACAACTACTTTGTCTCCTCTCAAGGGAACCTAGAAAGCGGCACATCGATGCCGCCAATTTTATTGTTCATGGTGCCCAGGAAATGCAAAGGGCTGCTAGCTCCTGCTCAATTCCAGTCAAACTCAAACAGAATGTCTGTAGACTCCACCTCCAGACTTGACACCTCAAGCTGATGAGCAGCAGCTTCTACCGATAACACATCAGCATCGGCGCCAGCAAAATCATTCTGGTGAGCTTCGTTAGGAACAAGATGGCTCTCACTAAGCAGACGGTCCCAATTCTCTGATGTCTCCAGGGGATCACGAGCTAGAATATTGGCAATTTCCATGTGACTTAAGTCATCCACATGAGAAGACACCAAATTCCCCATTGCTGCCAGGGACTCCTGCTGAAGACCAAACCCCTGGTTTGCTGTGGAATGCACAGGTTGAGAGTCAGTCATTACTTGTGGAGACTCTTCAGAGCTGAAATAGTAATTTGCTACCCCCAGATCAGATGCCACAGTAGCAAGTATGTCTTCCCAGCTTTTTGTGCAAACATCTGTCACTGGTTCTGGCGGGCATTGTGTTCTCTCAGTTATCAGAGAGGTGCACCGTGGAAGTTGTGGGCCTATGACATCCATCCCGTTTGGGGCAACCTGATAATATGCCGCTGGCTGATCTTGTTGCACCTGAGATGCTATTGGTGCACTGAAAGATCTCTGAAAAGGATTGTTCTGAACAGTGCCAGTGAAAGCATTGGTTGTAGAAGCAACTTGAACTGGCTGAGATACATGTGGCAATGCCTGGTGCATCAGGGAATTATCTAGACCAGCAGACCCAAATTGGCTAGCATTTGTGGATGCAAAGCCCGGAGAAACAGCCCCAGCTCTTTTGAAAATTGCATGTGAATGAGTATTCTGAGCAATATGAGCGTTGCAAGTACCTCTTCCAGCTCTTGGTGAACTGACTGATCCCCCAACACTCAGTGAGACTCTTACTGAGTGATGCCTTTGTTGGTGTTGGCTCCCTTCATTAAGAAGAGGATTCGGGATGGCAAGAGAAGGGTGACCCACATGTAATAATGAAGACGGAGGCGATTGAGGGACTGCAGCATGACACTGCCTAGATTGCTGTCTGTATGACACGGAAGTTGGGTACAAGTCATTCTGGGTTTTGTCTGGACCAGATGCTGGCAGGCATTTTCCCCTGAATACTTGCCTCATTATTTTCCATTTTGCCTCCTTATCCGTAGCATGGCAATGATCGTTAGCTGATGTACTGTTACCCCAATACTTGCATGGAGCTGGAGCGTCACATACAAAACAGTGGCACTGCATTTGAAAACAACAATACAATAGCATTAAGGAATTCTATCAGGTACTCTGCTAGCATGTTTGACATATTGTATTACTAACAACATCAGGGAGTGAAAATGCTGGTTACCGACCATGTTGCAATGCTTCACGTGAGAAGTGGTGCTGAAGGGCAAGTTTGAACATAAATGGCGCGAATGAGGGAAGTCCCTGCAAGCTATCTGCAAAAGAATAGAAAATTGTTAAAAGCAAATAATAAAAGGAAACTAGTGAAGATAAAAGGTTTAGTTTCTATGAAAGAGTTGACATGAACAAACACCCGACAATATCAATATGAACCGGTAGAGACAGAAATATATATGCACTCAAGTAGATCATTTCCACATAAGAGCAATGGACGTTTAGGCAGTTCATAACATATGGACCTCAGGGTACATCTCACAGCAATAACAACAACATGGTGTCAAAGTACTACATGCTGCGAGAAACTAAACACCTTCTCAGCCACACATAGACACAACATGAAATCAGCACAAGCTACTACACAAATAGCTTCAAACACAGGGTACCATTAGCCTTTTATGCACATTGCACAGCTTGTCCTACTAATACTATAATGCAACTAAATGATTCGACTCTTTACACATGATCTTAATTTTAAATATATAAGGTACTACTTTTATGGCATGTACAAAATGCAGTACTACTGCTACAGATAAAAGAGAGAGGAAGGAATCAAATACCGGGCCTTTCTCCGCAACTATCTGCAATTCATCTGAGCTACCATCTCCTGCACTCCCCTCCTCATCGGCAACTGTGACCGCCTTATCAGGGTCACCATCTAGGACCACACACTCATCGTCATCCTCATCACAACTGCCATCAGCATTAGCCTTCTTCTGCAGCGCAGGCGGTGAGGACAACTCACTCATAACCACGAGGTCATCAGGCTTGGCTGTCTGCTGCAGCACCGGTGGAGCAGATATCTCACTCATAATCATGAGGTCATCGAAATCCTCCCCGGTTGCTTCAACATCCACATCGAAAAGGTCTGCGGTCCATCTGACGGGGTCGAGGGGCTCCATGGTGTCGCGGATGGGGAAGTCCTCCTCATCGGAGCTGATGTCCACAACACCCCTCACCAGCGCCATCCAAACCCCAAATCCGAAAACCCAACGGCCGCACAGATTTTCCCCAAACGAACAACAACTCAACGAGGTCCCGTGGGACCAAAGATACACTCCCCTGACACAACGCTAGCCAGGGAAAGGCGACCTCGACATGTCACCGGCCTGCCATGGATCAAGAATCGGAGAGTGTTTCCAAGAAACGTGACCAGGAGCACCCCCTTATCCCATCAGAATGCAAATCTTACTTCATCCGGCAACCGATTTGCCCGTCGACGCAAAGGCTTCACCGCATAACGGCGAAATCCGGCGGCGATGGGGTGGGGAAAGTGCCTGAAATGGTGAAACCAACAGATTCAGAGAACAAACACACCAAATCATAAACATCGCCGGAGAAAGCCGATTCAGAACAGCAGATGCTACGATAAACAACAAAAAATACAAGCGCACAAGAGAAGTAAGCGGATAAGTGTGCAAACCTCAAGCAGTCCTCTCTCTCCTCGGTGAAGGAGAAGAAGAGGGGGCAAGAGAAAGATCACTTCTTCCTGGCGTCATGGGGAGAGAGCAGGCGAAGCAGACTGTTCGTCGCCTCTGACGCAAATCTCCCAAGAAATCTCGCTGTTAATTCATTCCGCTCTAACGATATTCCTATGGGCCATGGCCCTCCGATTTGTTTTCTTTGCGCCGATGGAAAAGGGGGAGGGGGCGACGAGGGGATGATATAGCAGCGTGCGCCGTGCAGGTGCAGGCCGCAGGCGTGGCGTGGTCCGTTGAGGCGGGGGATCGGGTCACGGGTTGTGGGTTGGGACCCGCTTCGGTATTGACTTGGCTTGACTCTCAGCCTCAAATGTCTCTTTAGTCTCCAACACTAATGGTCGCCACTTTGATACGAAATGGAATGGAAGCTTCAAATGTTAAACAAATGAGCTTGGAGAGTAAATGGAGAAGGTGCATTGTGTTATGCATTTGCTTGGATGCGGTTCTAAGTTTCAGAAGTTGCATCCGAAAATAACTAGGGCTCTATTAGCACGGGTTTTCAATAACGGTCGAAGGGAGACGACATTTAAAGCGTTCGCGCCAATCATTCCTTTGGAATCACGAGAGTATTTCCCGCTTTTAAGCTATTGTCTACTTTAATAATTGTTATATTTATGAGTTTCTTAATTTTGTCGGTTTGTCTAGTTTCATGTATCGACTCATTAGACTCATTTGCATTTCAAACATGAGGAGTTATATTACCTAATATGCACATGTAAATCATTCGTTGCATCCATGTGTCATTTCTCTTGATTATGTGTTTGTATATTGCTCCTAGAACTAGAAGGCAAATCCTAACATCTTTGGTCAATATAAATCCTATTGGCTCACATTCCAACATTCCATATGACTTGATGCTCCCTCTTCTATCTTGGTTGTGGAATCATCTACCTCTAACACCCTACTTTATTCTCACAAATGACTAAGTACGAGATGAGTTCAAACTTTGCTATTGCATGTTGAAGTTCCGCACATGTGAGTTTGTAGTACAATATTTTTAGTTTAAAGCCGAATGTTTTCATGAAAATATATATTCATTTTAAAATCGAATATTGTGAGCCGCACTTTGGTGTGGATCCAATGTATGAACATGTTTGAAAATGTTGATGTTTCGATCACAATAATATAATGATCTAACCAAAGAACAAGATGTTATATGTACATTTGATATATGTTGTTGTATATCTCAGTATGTCAATAGAAAAGCTAACTTTGAGATTTATATATTTTTATCTTTCTCCAAAATGGGTACAACCTGCATCTCATGGTCCTATAACCATGGCATCCTCACACAGCTATTTCACGTGTATTTTGTTTATTATATTAGTTATTGAAAAATGAAAAAGAAAATACACAAAATTTCTAAGATATTTTCTAGCTAGAAGATATTAAGGATTTAATGAGTATCTTCAAGATATCTTCTACCTAGAACTTTATTGTAAAGATGTCAAAATTAGATATATCAAATATTGCACAGATACAATTTACATCTTCCCACCTCCCAATATCTTCTATTACTTGATACTAAATCTTCCAAAATTAGTTGTACCAAGTATTCAATTACTACAAGGTTCACATACGTAGCAATGATTTATATCTTTCAAATATCTTTTGCTACATCTAAAACTTTCGAAACTGCTTCTACCAAATATTCAATCAATATGAGGTTCATGCATGGCAATAATTTATCTTCAAATATCTTTTGTTTCTTTAGTGTAAAGTATCCAAAATTGCTTGTACTAAATATTCAATTGAAATGAGATTCACATGCATGGCAAAAATTTATCTTCCAAACATCTTCTGCTTTACTATAAAGTTTTCATAATTAATTGTACCAAATATTCGGTACTATAAGTTTCACATGATCAACATGTGTATTACGTTACAATAAGTCCAATGTAGAAAAAAGTACATTTCATTAAAAAATCTAGAGATTTTTGTAAGCAGTGCCAAATATTCCGAAGCCATTTCTTTTTTTAATATCTTCTTGGTGTCGGGGATTGATAAATCGCAACCTCTGCTAAGACGGAAGATGGAATCTATGAAAAGTGGAGCTCGAATTCAAAAATAATGAGAATCTTTCTTACCTGCAGTCCTAATTAATGGATAGTTCTCGATTGTTTCCTTTCTCTCCGCAGGAACCTAAGATAGTGGACTTGAAGTTGATGCCGACCAAATGAAATATACTGGAAAGAAGCATGGCATCAAGAGAAAGTGAGGTATCTACTCAAGACGCATCGCCCTACCTTTGGGTGCATGAAAAAACTCCGGGAAACCAGAACTAGAAGAGGTACACCGAGGGTCCGAAACAAATGGAGCAAAAAAGCATGACCATTATGGGAATCACAGCGTCAAGCCCAAGGAAGAAAAGCTGATAGAATTTTTCTACCTTAGGATTTTACTATTATGTCATTTTGGATATTTTTGTATATGGGTCACAAGGAGCATGCCAGGTTTATCAGGTTAAGCCGGCATGTAAAAAATCTTTTGATCTTGCTATAAAAGGGGTTCTGCCCTCTCCATGTAATGAATTCCATTCTTTTGAATATAAGACATTCCATTGTGTTTCACTAAACTTGAGTCAACTTACCTTAGCTACTTGGGCCGAAGGTCTTGACCTCCCGTGCAACCCTTGGCTGCAAACTACTTATTATATTTTGAAACATGTATTAGAAATGCCACTTATATTTAGAAATTCTCTAATATATGTTTATTACATTTTCCCATGATTAGTAGTATAAACTAAATATGTTGGAAAGCATTATGTTTATTTAGTTTTCTCTTCTAAAAAGCTCAAAAAATAGGTAACTAAGGAAATAATAAGTAATTAATTCATACTTACTATTTTTATTATTTATCAACTGAACTGGATATGTATAATGGTATGTGTTTTCTTGCATAGATAATTGTACTATATTATTTAGGCCAAACTTATTTGTAAAATTTGTTCTAAATTTGGCATGTTTTCTTACTCGGATGCTTTACCTTATCCACTATTATTGTTCATAAAAGCATCATGTTTGTAAGAAAATATTTACTTAATTGTCTACGAGATTAACAACTTCTTGACCTTCAACACTAGAAAGACATCAATCTGCATACTCATGATTGACATTGCAAAAGAAGAAAAATCTAACATGTTTGTTTTTATGTCCATCTTAGTGCACTTTTTGTCTACATGATAGCTGATAGGTAAACAAGTTACTGGCCTCGTCTCCTTATCTTCCACTCAATGTCAATGAGATGATGGCAAGAGCAGAGAAAGTAATACCAACGACAATTAAAATGTGATTGTGATCTATCTTGATGAATTTCAAGCTAGGGATAAGTCCTCTATTGTAGTGAATAACTGAATATAGATTAATTGGAACATTCACATAATAAGTAGATATAAATTTTGAATATATGTTTCGTGATATAGGTACACATTCTAATGAAAATCACCAAAAGATAGACGTATACAAAATATAAGCAACATTACTATCAACAATATCTCAGCTACAATTAATATATCATTACATGGTGGCTATGTGCATTGGCCTCACTTTGTCATAAAGAACCTGATACATGAAAAATAGATTGTGTATTTTTTTCTAAAAATTTGATTATGAAAATATACAATGCTTTTAAAAATAAAATACAAGTGATCACAACAACACTGATAATATTTTAATACAACGTGGGTTGTTTGACCACAAATTAAGCACATGCGATATAATGGGAACAATTGGGAGGAGGGGAAAGGAGTATGTAAACGGTGGCTCCATGGGAGAAATGATGGTGGGGACTATGGAGTGGAGTAGTGGTTATGGGTTATTGCTTTTGTTGATCTAGATCCAATATGCTTGAATTACCTTGATGGCATTTGGGACCCCGTAGGTTAGGATACTATGTTGACCCCTTGTATTTTTTTAGGTTTGATAAGGGACATAGTGGGTTGTTGACATGGTTGTGACAATATTTTCATCTGTTGATTTCTCAAAAATATCATGAATTGAAGTATTTCCAATTGGGATTCCTTCATTTTATGAGACATTTCTATTTAGCTTGGGCATATAAACAATATCACTATTTGAAATTGACAACCAAACACAAATCTTGTGTAGTGCGCATGAGATGATGTTAACATAGAACCTCTTTAACAGAGAATTAAACTTTGGCACATACAGAAAAACGAACTAGAAACTCCATTAAAAATTAACAAGAAATTAAAAGGGTCTAATTTGAAACCTCCCTTCTTTTTTAAAAAAATATTACTGGTATAGCGGCTCTCTTTTATAGATGGAGAAACTCTCATTTAGGATTGTGAAAGAAGGTGGGACGATGGTAACCTCATCAGACGCGACTCGGCATGGCTCAGCTTTGAGCTTGCTCTTTTCAGAATGTAATGGAGTTCAAGTATTTCGGTTAAGGCTTATGAGCTCCTATAACATACTTATTTATATTTTATTTAATCTTAATTACTTTCTCTCGGGCTCATATTGTCTACCCAAGACCCAACCAAGACACGTTCCAGTGGGAGCTCCTATATGGCTTCCGCAAACTTTTTTCTTACAAGACTTCCAATGTTTAAGATCTATGCCATACAAGATGGATGGCTAAGATGTGGTGGGCAGCAAGGCAACCATAAATTAATCAACCACCCCCAAGCTAACTTTAAGCAGTAGATGACCCTCCATGAAATTAGCCTATTCAAATATTGAATCGAGGTTCACCGGTTGTTGAATCAGTTATAAAAAAAATGTCAAAACATGTACCAGGTGGAAGTAAACCTGTGAGGTGCCTCCTTTAACGAATCCCTTGAAATATTGAGTTAGCTGGTTAGAAATGTTGAATCAATTGTATGGAAATGTTGAAAAACATCTGTGGTGAAAGGCTGGTGGGCTGCAATAGTTGAGCTAGATAGATTTATTGGACTTTAAAGCTAGAACCCTTGCCCAGCTACCGAAAGCTACATAGGATAACTAGCTCCGATCAGCCAAACCCACTCCCAAATTTCCAACCCTCTCGGTTGTTTCCGCTGATTCTAGGCACATATCTTCTGACCAATGCAACAAAATCGGCTAAGACATGTGGCACAGTGTAGCTGCTAGATGTGGGAGGCAGCAATAACTATGGGTATATAGCTCTATAGCACGGATTTCCTCCATCTCTTTTTAGGTTTTCTCCACAGGTTAGTTAGAGCGTGAAGAGCAACTTTTCTATATTTAGTCTAGAATATAGAAAAGGAGGCGTTTACCATTTTTGCACTAGGTCAACACAATTGTTTCATTTATTATCGAATAAACTTATTTTTTTGGAGTGTTTTGTTTTATTATCAAAATAGTTTCTATTTTAGATATTTTTTATTAATATATATTTTTATTGGAATATATGTTTATTTGTCCATAACAATTTCTTTGAGGAAAAAATTGTTTTGTTCTCAAAACTTATTATTTAGATTTGTTTCTTGGAACAATTTTTATCTGCTCATAGTTTTATTTTTTATCAAAATATTTTATTCTCAAAACATTTTTCTTGTCTTAGAACAATTTTTATGGTGTACTCATTAACTGACTAAGAGCAACTCCATCAATAGGATCTAAACAAGTCCTCTATTTCTTTAGTATGGATTGCCTCTATTTGTAAGACTTGACTTTTTCTTTCAACTTTACCAATACCCTCTAAATAACCCTCTATTTTTTGTTGGTACACTTATTACTTTCTATTTTGAGATAGAGGGCTCCCTATCTGGGAGGATATTTAAAGGGCTCCCTATTTTAAGGACCGAAATAGAGAGCATACTAGAGTTTGTATTTTAAACCTCGATCTCAAAATTTAGAGTAGAAGTTTATTTAGAGAACATGCTCGAGTTACTCTAACCAGTCTATTCGCCCTGAATTGAATGAATTCATCTAAACTTACATTATCTCTATTCTCGTATAGTCACAAAACAATCTCTATTCTCGTGTAGGGGCTACTACAATCCTAAATACTTCTCTCCAAGAGTAATTCCCCTTAATCTCAGCTTCATTCCAACCTCCAAGAAGCTTTTGTCTGAGCCGAGCTCGGCTCGAGCCGTAGCTTGGGCCTTTGGGCTCGCTCGAGCTCGGCCGTTGACAGACTCACAGACTTTGGCTCTCTGGCAGTCTCTGCCCACCAGGCCGCCACCCCCCACCGTCATTCCGTCGAACACTTCACCGGCACCGCCGTCTCCTCCGCATCCCGTCGGTTAATCCCATTCCCCGGCGAAGATGGAGAGGTTCTTCTCCTGCACCTCGAACGCCCCACATCGGGGAGAGGACGCCGGGATCATCCTGCTCTCGGGCCCCCCGTGCTGGTACGCACCTCGTGCTCACCTCGCGTTGCTCAAACTAGCTCGTCTGCGTACGCGCCGTGCTGGGATCGAACCGCATCAAACCTCAGCGCTCCACGCATCACGCCGTTCTATTGTTTTCCTGGAAGGACAGCGGGAAGACCTCGCTCCTGTTCCAGTTCGCGGTGAACTGCGCGGCGGAGAGCGGCCGCGGCGTGGTGTTCATCTGCAGCAAGGGGAGGCTGGAGAGCAACCCCCCTTTCTTGTCCCAGGTGAGGAGCCTTCGTTTGTTTGGCAGCGTTGCTTACGGGGAACGGGAGCAACCTGCAGAGATTGCACGTGCTGGACCGATGTTTCTCATTTCTGAAGCCTTCTCTTTTGATTTCAGGGTGTTGATCCATCGATGAGCTTAGTTCAGAGGATACAAATCAAGTAAGAGATCTTTGACTCATGGATGTGGTTCTTATTGTGCATATTTGTTTTGGTCATAAGGTGATCCAGTGATTTGCAATTCTGAATGGTGTAAGATTGTGCAATGTCGTTGTTTTTAGAAACTAAGTTTCCCCGCTTTATTTCATAGAAACAAAGCATTGATCCTTACAACTGTTCGAGTTCAGCGTATTCGAAGCGTGCCCACTGTAACTGTTTCTATGAAACTCAAAACCATTAGAGACGACAGGTACAGCACCCTGAGCTAAATGAACAGTATTATTATCAGAAGTGACAGCTCCCCTCACTCCCATGAGCAGGATAGCTTCACTGGAGCCCAAGCTTCCAGTTGAAACTCCCAAACTTGATGTAGCCTGATCCATCTCCCATGTGCAATGTCGTGTATTTGATAGATTGTGATGCTGTACTTTCTTTCACTCAGCAATGGCTAATTTATGCTCAAATTATGTGTTGTCTGCTCCTAGATACATCGGAGATGGTGATGAAATCAGAAAGTACTTTGCTGCATTTCACCTTCTTGACAACTTCCCTGCTGCAGTCATTGTTGACGATTTTGCAGATTTCTTCTCCGAAAGGTGTCACTTCTGTTCTGTCTTATGATTAATGAAATTTTCTACATAAACTGCTAACTTCATGTCATGAGATGCAAATCTGATTCAGCATTTGTTAGAGCATCTCCAACAGAACTCCAATACCCACTCCCAATCCTAAAAAACTGTCATATTGGGGTTTGAGGTGCTCCAGCAGAACCCCAATAGCCCTCCTAACCCCAATAATTTTTTGGTGGCAGCAACCTTGAAAATGCCTCCTTATATGGTTCTTCTAAGCAACCTTAAATTATGGATTTGAGGGCAATGCTTTCTGAAAAAAAAAATCAGATATTTTGTTGTGTACCTGTCTTGAATTGTTAATGTTCTGTACTCAATGATACATATTACTTGAGTTCCATATTGTCCCATAGCTCATCATATTTCATTTAGAATACTGTCATCAGTTGCTTACTTAAGCATTTCCTTATAGCATAACTACTTCACTATGTTTTATGTATAATATAGCCTCTTAAGAAGCATTTTTGTTTGATTCCACTTTCTGCTATACACACAGTACACCACAGTAAAATTAAATTCTAGACATGCAAATCTTTATTCTTCTATATAGGTAGTTCTGACCTTGCTGAAACTGTAATAGGAGCTGCCAACAAAGATATGGAGCTACTAGGGCTCGAGATCTAGCAATGGTCTGTGTATTAGCTTTGTGCCACAATGCTATTGCGCATGCAAAGTAAGTGACGCAGTCAGTGCTAAATCCTGAAATATCTTAGTACTGGTATGTTGTTTGGAGTAACCATCTAAATCTCTTTCGTAGCGCAAAGCTCGGAGCCCTTGGTTCTTGCAATCTATTACTATCTGATGTACAGCAGGGCGATACCCCAAGATTGCTGTTTATTTACAAGAGATGGATAAATTCCATATATACAATCCGAGGTAAATCCTGTAGTAAACATTATTTTGTTGATTTGATTATTACTTTTCTTATGCAATTCTTTTTGTGTGGCCACTCGTTACCCCAAAAGTTTTGATTGTTGAAATGGTAGAACAGTTTATGCTAGCATAGAATAGAAGGCATGGTGGGGCATGGTGATCCAACTTAAAATACCCTGATGACCTTGTCAAATAGTCCTCACAAAGTTAAAGATTTATTATTGAAAATGACAAGTGACAATTTCTTTTTTATTTCATAAAGCTAGCTCCACTTATTTTGTTCGTGACTGAATACAGGCTTAATATTGGTTGAGCTACCATGTTTCATAATTTAATTCTTGTCCTTTTTGTAGCTGATGGCAGAGGATCCTACATACTTAAGAATATTGGCAGTTCAGAAAGTGAAACCGAGAAAGCAAGAAAAGCTAAATACTCAGTAGCACTGCAATATCTTGTTCTTGAAGAGATCAGCAATTAACAATTCTCCCCGTTTTGGTACACTTCAGTGCCCAAGAATGTGGAAAAGTTACCTTAGGCAATTAGAATACAAAGATCATAACAACCAACAGCTGGTTTAGTGTTGATATTTCTACCAGTTGCACTTGGTGCATATGAGGTGGTTGTAAATGAAAATTTGCATTCCTAGTTGATATTGGGCGTTTTGCATTTGTGCCAACCTGCGACAGGGTTTGATATGTTGTACTGAACTTCAGCACGTATGTTGTATTAACAGATTTTCCCACAAGATCAGTAATTGTTTGATTCGATTGCTTACATGAGCCTGATAACTCTTTTAAGGAAGCAGCAAGTGTTTCCTTATGAACATCCTTGCCACGAGGAAAGTGCCAACTAAGTAATCAACTTCACCAATTTTAATCAGATTAGTTTATGTGAACTATTTGCCTATGATCTTCTAGTATGCGTGTTTAACATGACAACTGAAGCATCACGGATCAACCTGCATTCCAGGCAGGCCTATGGCGCAGGAACCTGACAGCTTATCAATCATGAATTTCCGACTATTTGCCAAGTACAACATATCCATGTGGAAGCCACTAACATGGCAATGCATTATTTAAAACACCATCGTGAAACCACTTATATCAGTTAAGTTAAAAAGAAAAGAACAAAGCAATCCATTTAAAGTTTCCAAGAAAAGAACAAAGCAATCCATCAGAGTTTATACTCCTAGAAGGGCATCACACTGTTAGAAAGCTCAGTGAGATAGCAGAGTTCTACCTCTCCAAAATGAACTAAAAGCTAGGAACACACAAATGACAAATTCTTCATGACTAAAGGTTAGCCATGCTTCTCATAGATCTTTAACAATCTCAATGCCCATGGAGTTTGCTGTGCCAATGATGGACTTGCACAGCGCCTCAAGAGACATGTGCTTGCAGAAGGGGTCAGCCTGCTTCAATTTTGCGATCTCATACACGTGGCGGAGAGTGAGGGATGACACATTGCTGTGGCCTGGGCGACTGCTGGCTGTTTCTATTCCTGCAGCCTTCTTAAGGAACCATGATACTGAGGGTGACTTGACCACAAACTCAAAGGTGCTATCCTTGTAAGCAGTTAAGGTGACTTGCATTGGAGTGTCTGCCTTGTACTTCTGGGTCCTGGCGTTGAAATCCTTGCAGAAAGCCATCAAATTGAGCCGATAGAAACCCAGAGCTGGACCAACTGGAGGTGCAGGACGGGCAGCACCAGCTGGAACAATCAGACGGATTGTTGCTAGTACAGGCTTCCTTGCTGCAGCATCTTTCAGAGTAGCCATCATTCAGGGTAATACCTGCATTATAACAAGAGGATCCATCAATCCACAATTCAGAGTCAATGAAGCAGTAGCTGAAAAAGATATCCCACTTAGTGCAAGGAACATGGTATGTCCTTTATTAAATGCCCACAATTCTGAAACAATTTGTGTTTTAAAAAGAGCAAAGTTTCACATGAAATATTCCTGAAGCTGGCTGTCCTGTATTTCTATTTACAATTCGATCCAATCAAATTTGGCCCCAGATATCAAGAAATAGTAGTACTTGAATCTGGACCAAATCAGAGTTCAAATGACCAGCGTAACCAGTTGTATTTCAGGACCAGATAAAAAAAATGCCTACTACAATGAACCTTCACGAAGAAACTGGGTGTGTCAAGCGCAGAAAGCAATCGCTCAAAAAACCCATGCAGAAATGTTATTGAAACCTTCAAGGCAAAGATGTTATTCTTCACGAAGAAACTGTGTGTAGCAAGTGCAGAAAGCAGTCGCTCAAAACACCCATGCAGAAATGTTATTCAAACCTTCAAGGCAAAGATGTTATTCTTCAGATATATAACAACTGCCCAATCAAATAGTAATGTAACTTGTTGTCTTTACTGAATCTATGACTATGACTCTGGGCAGAGCCAACAGGACATCTAGCTAGAGACCTGTGTCAAATTTGCAACAGGAGTTAGCCAGTGACACAGCTTCTCTGTCAGCAGTAGTATAATCATAATACTTTGTACAAGAAGAGAAACAAAGAAAAAGGGGCATTTTAAAACAGATCAAAATAACAAGACTGCCAACACCAAGATATGGCATCTGGTCAACAGTGCACTGTATGTATGATACAAGAACTCAAGGACTGAACTCTACAAATGAGATGCAGTACCCAGAGAATATGGAGCATGCACCAAAAACTGATATTTCGGGCAGGAAATTTGTTGGACAGTAAGATGCAAGCACCCAGGCAAATCAGGACAACATCGAGAGCAATGTGGCCGTGAAACACATATTAGACTGTCTCCAACAGGAGACCCAAACCCAAAATGGGTCTCCGACGATACTGTTTCAACCTCCAACAGAGTACCCATACCTAAACCCAAAATAAGTTACCAGAAGAGAGAGGCACAGCCTAAATCTGAGTATCCTATCTCATGAAGACCCATTCGCAAAGAGGATTCTCTTTTGGGTCTTATTGTTGGAGAAGACTAAGGGGCCGTTCGGCTGGTAGAATGAATAGTATTGTGTGAGAGGAAATAAGCCGAGTTGGGCCAGCCGAGCACTGTTTATCAGGTCAGCCGAACAGGCTCTAAAAATAGGTATGAAACTTTTTGACTGTAGCGCTATGCAAACGTGAAATAGGTCTTATATTTTGGGTCTCATTGTTGGAGATAATATGACAGTAGGACTTTACTAACGCTTGCACATGCAGAGATTTGCGGGCTGCCCCTGCCACCGCTGGCCCCGGCCGTCGGCCGCGCCACCCACAAGCCGCCCTCCACACCGCCATTCGCTAACTGAGGAAGCGGCTTGACCCAGCAGTCGGCTTTCCCGCCGGTTGTCATCCGGCGCGCGGCGGGCGGCGCCCACGCTGCCTCACCACGCCACCCTCGATCCGCCGCCGCCGCCGCCACCGCCGCTAGACGCTCCTCTAAGCCTGCCGGCCATGGATCCCTCACCCCGACAACATCGAACCCGAAACCCTAACCCAACCACCACCATGCTTCAATCCGAAAGAGAGGGATGAGGAGCAGGAGTAGGACTCACCTCGTCGCCGGCCGTCTACCACTACCCACCAGAGCTAGACGAGAGCGAATCGGAGGGGAGGAAGAGAGGCGGCGGCCGTCAGTGCCTACTGGCTGTGGAGTTCTGGTAGGGAACAGCCGGACAGGGGAGGGAGAAAGTGCGCGCGCGGAGGCGCAAATGACAGCACGTTTGGGAAGTACGTTTTCCCTGAAGTATTACAGAAATGCCGATACGAATAAAAGCGTTGAACCACGGTTCCTTGGCCCCAAACTGGCCCCAGTCAAACATTCAAAATAAATATTATTATTTTAGGACACAAAGCTCGTGAATTTCTTTCTAGAAAGAAATCAAACCCCTCGGTGTACCAGCACTTTTGTTGCACAATTCTCATAGTATAAAAACAGTATAAATGGTATCTTTCCACACTAGAATGCCACAACTGCATACCAGCTCAGTATTGAACTTTCAACATCACACCCTTTTTTTCCTTTAGCAAGGGTATCACTGTATCAGCACCCCTCTTTGAGGAACAGCCGTATAGTGCATCTACCACTGCTTCAAAAAAGTGGAAAGAACTGAGTATATATAAGGTTAACAACAGCCCAAACATTTCTGCATCAACACCAATGCATTTCCCTCTATCACAAACAGAATGATAAGCGACAACGTAGTGCCATCCTTGCAGGGTCTCCTCACTCGGAATTCAGCTCAGTCTGGCTCCCACCAGTAGTATTTGCCTGCTGCAAAGGGTTTCTCAGATATGGTGACTCTTTGTACTTGGCATACATCGGCAAGTCTAGTGCCTTCTCTGCTATTCTTCCGTCCTCATGAATCCTCTCTATCAAGCTATCGAGCAAAGGAAAGTTGGCCTAAGAATGTCATAGCGATGTCACAAGTGAGGTACATGCATTCCAACTGATGGAATAGCAGTCACTTCTGTCAATATTGTTTCACCCACAATTACCTCAGGTCTTATGTAGCCAACAATGGCAAGGCGCAGCTCCTCACCATAGAAGTCTTCACCAAAATCATGAAGCAACCAAGGCTCCTGTAACGAATAGTATTAATAGCAATAAAAGTAATATAACTGGGAATTGAAATGACTGCATAAAGAACACTCACTACTGTCTTCTCATTGTTGTCAAAATATGGGTTCCAGCCAATGCTCATAACCATCTTATATATACCACGTGTCGAAAGTCCAGCCCAGCCAAAGTATACCCCTGATGTATGCTCTGACACTACATCAGAAAAGCTCTCCGAAGGTAAATTGGCTACAGTACAAAAACAAAACCATTAGTGCTCCAGATGAAAAATCTAGTGTAATAGAGTATCAAAAATAAATACAAACTCATACAGAATAGTAGTATACGCTAGAGACAGGGAAAAGATACCAAACCAGGATAACACATATGAGTAGAATTATTGAAGGAGAAAAACTCGAAAGCAAAACAGAATGATGGTGCATCACCAACCTGGTGCATGAAAGCTGATAACATATATCATTTTGGTGAATATAACATAAAGGGATAGCTATGTATATATTCAAGAGGTATGACCAAATAGTCTCCTTTTCAGACTGGCGCTTGAAAACCAGCATGAAGTCATTCAAGTATCATATAGTGTGAGAAAATTTCCTACAGGTGTCTTGTTGTCTTAGCAACTTAGTAAAGCAGAATGCTCAACTGATTCAAAAGGAAACCAGCTAGTCTCGGAACCAATAGGCCTCATAATTTAACCTTATTTATATGTTTCTAGCCCACTATACCTGTTGGTATTCCTAGTACTTTAGAACCACGGCCAAATCCTTTGATTACCGGTCCACCAATAAACCATGGTTCTATTGGTAAGGTGCCTTCAATCCCTGCACAGAAATTTTATTTATAGATAGGTTAAAAAACTACATGATGTCCTCTTCTGAATGAAACAAAAAAGATCTGTGTTCGTACTTACAATCATTAAATGGTGGCAAACCCCAATTTTCAGGTTTAACATCAAGGAGGGAATTGATCACCTCATCAGCAGTACTGAACTCAGCAGTCTTTTTGGGTACTGACGGTACAGCTATGACATACATTCCCGCAGCTTTTCCAGCTGTAACACCTGGCCTAGCACAACCATTATTTACAATGTTAAATGGGATTTTTCACTAAAGTACTTCATGCTACATCATATCTTGAACCAGCTAAAGGAATGATTATCAGAAAAAATATCTGATGTCAGCCCAGAGCCCCAGACAAACTATACATGTAGAGGGAAGAGAAAATATATATTTCTTTGGTAGACATTCTAGGTGTCATGCATGATTGCATATTATAAACAAAATCATCAGGATTGTACCATGGCACCTTATTATGATGCTTCATACCCTAAATTATCTGTCAAATATTGAGCACAACACTGTTCTCTTCTTAAAATGCAGCCAGGAAAACATTTTTGTTACTAATTAATCTTATGTGTTTCTAAAAGTGTGTCCACAAAATGGTTTTTACTAGCCTTCCTTTGTTTTCAGGAGTTAGGATGGCACATAATGTTTTAATGAAGAGTATACCATGTGCACAGAGTTAAAGAAGGAAAACCTTACAAGGAATCCTCGATTACTAGGCAGTTTGAAGGACTGGTGTACATCCTTTTTGCAGCTTCCAAAAATCTTGAATACCATAACAGCAGCAGATCAGCAACAAGAAAATGATATGAATTCAGCAAATCTGGAGTACCAGAGATGACAGCACCATGGAAAATGATGCCTTTGTCTTACATATCTGGGCATGGCTTCCCCTTCTCCACTTCGTCTCCACCAACAATTGCAGAGAAAGACTCTTTCCATCCTATACAAGGTACGAACAAACTCACTGATAAATAACTTCATCACAAGATCAGAAAAAGGAAATGCTTGATCAGATTTTCCGAAGATACCCTGATGGCAGGAAATTTTGGCTTCTACATTAGATCTTGGTGAGTTTGAAGCCAAAGCAGTAGGCACCCCATTACTCCTTAAATGTTTTATCAGCCGGTTAGCTCCTGGAAGAGGTTTTATGTTGCCCCACCTGTAATATGAGGTGTATTCAATCAATATTCAGTAACTCAAGGGAAAAAGGAGTCAGTACTCACTGACAAGAAAACATACACTCATGTCTAGAAATAATGAAAGAAACAATGGGTCTTATACTCTTATCAAGCAAATGCAGCCGCCTACATTCAAATACCCGCTCGCCTCTATCCATATACACCACAAAGTAGCATTTGAGTACGATTTTTTCAAAATATACAAGCACGTAATAGTTCCAATGGCATTACTGCTCACTGAACATTGAAGAAATCATTGAGAGGAACTCTTCTGTAGAGTAAGGGAGTCCATAGTCTTCCAAAACAACAGCCGCAGCTTCATAAGGTGTCTTCCCAACTAGCTTGTGAGCTTTCTTGCTGTCCCACGTTTTCCCATTTTTGATAATAAATGGTTTTACCACCTTACTTACAACAGAATCTGTCAAATCATACAACCAAGAGAATCAAAGTTGGCTCTGACGAGTGAATTTAGTATATTCTATAAACTTCCAAAAATATCAACAATAAGTGTCTCCAAGTTTTCAGTCACCTGTGTTTAAGAGGGTGCCATCCAAATCTAGAATAACATGGGAAATTAGCCGAGAAATGGGCTTGGGTGCTGCCATTCCAAGCACAGAAGAGTTCAGTGCAGCAAGAGACAGTTATTTGGGAGGCACAACCTGACAAATAATCATGATTCAGGGATAAACCAAACTGATAGTAGAACTAGAAGAAAATGAGCTTCATAGCTCACATAATGGTTCATATCAGTAATGGTTTTACTAAGCAAAAAGTTGAATCGGGTAATGTTTACATTAATCGAATGCATAGTTTGCAGGATATTACATGCAGACATCATGAATTCAGTGTTCAGTTATGCTGATACTGATCCTATATAAGAACTGACGGCTTGACAAATAGTCAGAACATGAACCAGGTGGTATGAGAACAATTCTCTCAGTCCAAGATGAGCTGCATGAGAGACCAGTACTAACAGATGCCGCGCCAGCCACAAGCCACCCTCCACAACGGCACACCGCCATTCGCTGACTGAGGAAGCCGCTTGCCCCCGCCGTCGGCACTTCCCGCCGGACGTCGTCCTCCGCCGGCCCGGCGGCGCCCACGCTGCTTCACCTCGACACCCTCCGATCCACCTCCGCCGCCGTGCCTACCGCCGCCGCTAGACGCTCCTCTAAGCCCGCCGGCCATGGAGCCCTCCCCCGACAACCCCGAACCCTAACCGAGCGACCACCATACCTCAATCCGAGAGAGGGATGAGGAGCAGGAGAGGCAGGAGGAGGAGGACTCACCTCGTCGCCGGCCGTCTACCACTACCCACCAGAGCTGGACGAGCACGAATCGGAGGAGAGGCGGTTGAGAACGGACGGGGAACGGGAGAAGCGGCCCTCTCTGGCTGTGGAGTTTACAATGGTATGGCCAGGCGTCAACGAGCCGAGCTCGGGCGGGCTCTCGAGCTTTGGTAGAAGGTCGAGCCGAGCTCGGGCCGAGAGCCTGAGATCCATGCGAGCTTGTACACACTACACAGGCAACCTCGGCTCGTGGGGAGATAAAACTCGAGATCGGCTTGATTAAGCTCTTTTATAAACATTTAAGGTTTTCAGATTGGAAAAATTAGATTTGTACCATTAAAAGATACTAACTTTAGAGAAATACCATCGATAGATTGAGTTACGTAAAAGTACTGTCCAAATTTTCACCGTTGCTGCTTTTTACCATTGATGTTAATCATTAACTGAAAAGAAACCGTGTTTTTTGAGCAAGTTGACATGAAGTTGATCGAAATGGTAAGACGTAGCAAAGGTGAACCTTTGGATGATATTTTTCTATAGCTCAAAGTTTGAAACTTTTGTTTGATAATACATATTCAATTTTCCCTTATAGATTTTACAGAGAAAGCAACCAGACCAATCAGCGTGTATAATAGCTGCCTAGTTATTGGCTAAGTCAAATTTGCAATGGAATACATGACAGAAATGAAGTCTTACATGAGCATATAGATTCTAAATAATAGCAGCAGCATGAATTTCTTAAACTAGTCTCAAAATACTGCTAACCATTAATACTGGACACTATACCACATCTGTCCAAATAACTTCCAAAATACTCCAATTATTAGGATCTCTGAGGTCTTTGCTCCAATTGATTAGTGCTAGCTTGCTATGATGTTGCATAAACATTTCAGGCCTCAGAATTGTTATAATATAATTAATTAACATGGGGTTTCACATGATGCTAGAGCAATGGATTTAACATCCCCCTCCTATGCAAGAGCACAAAGTAATCAGATTAGAGTCTCAAATAGAAGAATGCACACCATAGCCATATACAAACCGAGGATTGTTAACCACTTCAGTGGTGTGGTGACCTCGCCTGGTCTAGGTTGATGTACACACCAAGGCTTCCAAAATATTGGAGTAGAGAGCTACGATAAGCATTGACTACTCTACTTCTAGTGCTAAAAAAATACTCAGATGAGACCTTGGTAACTGGTATAGTGAGAACATCGTTGGCCAACCCAGCCAAAGCTAGATATTTCAATCCATTCATCATCCATCAGTGAAGTACATTGAAATTTTATGAAGGAATAGCCTCAACTGGATCATCCAAGTATTTCTTGAATCAGAATTGGAAGAGAATTCCGGGTTTTTTTTTTAGAAACTCTTCCACTCACCATCAATAGAGAGCACACTGCAAGAATTGCTCAACTATTGATGTAGCATTTTCCTTCGCAACTAACATGGTTTTGTTATAGTCACTTTCATATGAGGCATACACAACATTCAATGTGGATTTCGCTTTTCAAAGTTTCACTGCAGGTTTATTTTCTTTATACAAGTATGGAAATGTGAGCTTAATCATCTCCATCTTTCTTCTTGGGTCAAGAATTGCAGCAATTGCAAAAAAAAAAAAATATTGCAATCTAGCCCGAATACTTAACATACTTGTCTTGTATTGCATCTGCCATTTTCTTAAGCGCTATACTTTTTACTATTTCAATTTGCCTAGTACCTTGCTAACATTGACAATGTAAGGACATAATAGATTAGAAGTAGGATAGGTTGAACATGAAAACTCCTCTGTACCCTTGTGAATAAAAAATGGACATCATTGACTCTGGAATAAAGATCATATTTCTCCTCTGTTGGTTGCCACTAATAGTAAGCATGTCCAGTGGCATTAACATCAAAGGCAGCACGATAATGAAAAGCATATTGTAGCTAATATTTTGATGGTTGAACCCCGCCTAGTGCAACAATTTAGAACCAGTCCCATTTTGCATTCAAGGTTGAGAGAATCAACATCAGAATTGAACTTATGGTACCGATTGTTTGACCTTTTTAATGTATTTCATAGTATCCCTGGCCTTTTCAATCAAAGAACTAATTACTAGAGACCGTTTTGGACAACAAGATTCAGAATGTGAGCACAAAAACGGCCTTGAAGGAACTTTCCATCAAACCAAAGTGAACCGCGCTTTTTAAAATTGGCAAGTAACAAGGTAACTTTCCATCAAACCAAAGTGAACCGCGCTTTTGAATCATTATCAAATCTGAGGCTAACTATCTTATCCTCAATTCTCCAAGCAGCTAGGCAATCAGAAATGGAATTTGAAATAACCACACTACAATGAGGAGGTTTTAGCTCTAGGAAGCTAATAACACGACAATGCATTGACCAATTTGCATCTATATAGCGGGAATTCATGCTCATATAACAAATTATTTGATTAGAGGTCTAAATATCACATGTGAAGCTATGGAGTATTGTAGTTCTTGTGTCTGATAGGAGAGGAAGAAGGTGGACCTGTGGAGGCGTAAATGCTTGCACGTTTATAAAAGTATCTTTTCAGATAACAACCAATTTTCTAGAAAAACCATTATCTCCAACTACATCTATGAAATGAACTACTCTGCAGTATTTAGGGATTTGCTAAAAAAACATACAAGTCACAAGCTAGTCAAGCATTATACAAAAAAGGAAAAGCTAACACATTGTTGAGTGCTTTAACTCACCGACAAGTTCTTGGCGAAGCCGGTTTAGCATGGCGGTGGAAGGCGGTGACGGAGAGACCCTAGAGAAGATGGACAAGGGTCGGATCTAGACGCGCTGAATGAGCGCACAAATGAGAAGCTAGCAGCAAGGTGCTGTAGTAAGGGGAGCCCAGTGAGGAAGGAGATCGAGCGGTGACAGCATGAACCGAAAAGACGCCACTGAAGAAGAGGATGCAGAATGTTTGGGTGAGAGAAATTTGAGCCGTTGGATGACTCAGATAAAGGTTAAAACAAATCTTGTGTTCTGGGCGTCCAAAACACTTGTCGGAGATAGATGGGCCCTTCTACCAAATGATGATGTTTCCCTAAAATAACAAATGATGATGTGGCACTTTCCGAGTCATATGGAACGCAACAATATTCCCGTAAAAAAAAAGTTGAAACTAGCTAGCATAGTGGCGAAGAGAAGATCAACTGGAGAACAAATTACATGCAAAAATCACTACTAAACCATTAAAGTTTGAATACTAAACCAAAGTTCCATAACGAGGCATCACGAAAAAATGGAATTAGGACTTGTCTCGATCATAGCTGTGAAAAGAACCTAAAGAGCTAGAGCGAAGTGATTCCTTGAACGATCCATAAACACAAAGGTAGCGCTTCCTTATCGATGAGGCGATGAGTGAGTCAAACGGTGTCACAGACGCCGAGTCCACATTGCAACAGTCTAGAAAAACTGAGAGAGAGGTGGATGGTCAAGGGCACGTCTAACGGTTAGACAGCAGCTGTCTGTATGAGTCCACGTAACAAAATGAGCTGACGTGGCCATCATTAAATAAGAAAAGAAGGTGATGTTGTCTACAATTTCATTCAAAACAACACCAACTAGAGTGCGTATTAAATATCACAGAAACAGCAAAATAGACAACCCACTGTAAACCTGTCTATATAGTTGTCTATGTGTCAAATAGACAGCAGCTATCTAACCCGTTGTACATGCCTAAAAAAGGAGGTCTATAGGGGTTTTAATGGAAAGAAGAGAATGGGGTGGCAACCGCGGTTTTCGTGTCCTACGGACGAGCGGCGTGTCTTCAAAGTTCAGCAAATCGACTAGAAAATAAATGACTTTTTTCTAAAAAAAATATATGTGCTTCTCTATTGACTATTTAAGTGCCTATGAAAAAATTTATATGTGCTTCTCTATTGACTATTTAAATGCCTATGAAAAGCGGGGAGATGATGGACCAACCCTATTTGCCAAACGAAAACAAGTCTGGGAAATGGGCCGATGATGGACCAACTTAAAACCGAACACCCCTGTACAGGCCGTGAGTGGTAACTTATGTTTTGAAGGCAGTTTGATTAGTTAATACAAAAATAGCTAATAAATACCAAAGAAAGCACTGACAACGGCTCATTGGCCGTGGAGTCAATTGTTCGTCTACTTAATAAATATTAAGATAAACGAGGAACATGTTTTGAATAGCTGAAGTCTGCGCAAGAGAACTTTTAGCATCGTACTCATCTTCAAAACAAACATATCCTCATCAGATGAATTAGTAAGCCCTACAATACAATAATGTCACAAGCTTGTTTACACCGACCGAAGCCCAGACCAGTGCTCCCCGTGAGGATCCTCCTTTCCTCTTGTGGTGGTGACATATCCATGCGCACGCAGTCTACCCATCACCAAACGACAATGGGGAGCATTGCAAAAAGAAATTAATCAAGTACAATGGATTTCCTCACTCCGCTGCCATGTTTGATTCCTCCATTTGGTCATCTCCAGGGAGGCCAAATATCCGTAGGTTGCGGTCCATAGAACCTACGGCAATGTACTTAGCATCGGCTCCAAACTTAACAGAAGTTACTTTCCCTGTGGAAGGATAAAGGTCACAACACTAATTCAATCAGTGCTCCAAGTTGATATGGTAATCAAAGACATCAACAGAAGAGGGGCATACCTGTTCCTGATAAATCTGGTAATGTCTTGATAAGATTCCATTCGACCTTAACATTAGCTACTTGGAAAACCCTACAGGCACAATCAAAAGGCAGTCTTTCAGTTTTACAGTAATAATATGACCACCACCACTAGGAGGGATGATTATTCTCTAGTGCAAAGCTTTACACTAAGTATAATGCTGACAACACGATTGTAAGATTTGTTGAGCTGTATATGGAGCCAAGTTCATATTCTTTATGCAACAAAGTATAACGATGCAGATAAACATGTCGTCTACCATTGTCTATGAAGTTAACATCAGTGCCACCCAGAAACCAAGGAATGATGCCTCTCACTTTTAAGAGCCATAGCATTTGAAGCAGTCTCTTGTTGAAGTGGAATAAAGATAATGGTACTAAACAAAACACACCAAAAGTAACGAATTTCAAAGGCAATAGCGTTTAAACAAATATTATGCATTGTAGCAAAACCATCCGAAAGTGCTGAGAGTTACAGGAATCTACCTAATATCCGAACCACCAATGGCAAGATAGTTTCCGCTGAAATCAAATTCCACTGCAGGACAGAAGAGTGATAGATTATATGACTAAACTCATTTTAAAGAACCCAAAATTTCACTTAAAAAAGAACAAATAGATTCTATAGGAAACAGGCATATTCTAAATTCCACAAAGGACAATACAGTATCTAGGTAAAATGTTGATAGTGAATTTCATAAATCAGATGACCATGTACAATTAGCTCTCACAACCTAAACAGGACACTTACCAGCATTGGTTGGCGTGTCTGAATCATAAGGAGAGAATGTCCTAAAATTTCTCAATTTCCGAAGATCCCAAAGCTTCACACCATCATGAGCTGCAGTCTGCAAAGTGATGGGAAAATATCAGAAACCAAATAAATTCAACATTGTGCGCCTTGTTTTATGGGAAAGTACTTACCGCTAGGAAGTAACCATTTTCAGAGAAGGACATAGCAGTGACTGGTCCGACATGCCCCTTAAACTGTGTGGCAATTGACTACAGATCGAAAATAGTCATTATCAGACATGTTTCAAGAGTATGATCACCTAAAAACATTCTTGAATAATGTGATACATAATACCAATCATACCTGAGTCTTCACATCCCAAATCTTAACGACAGCATCTGTAGTTCCTGTTCCAAGGATAAGACCATCTGGATGGAAAGATGCAGAAGTATATCCTTCTTGTCCTGAAGCCTCGCCAACCTGATAAAATAATCAAGCATATTGGTATGCATATTCATGTCATCATGTGCAGTAAGAATACGTGCGAGACTGTGAGTACTGTGTTCATGTGTGTGAGGAAGGTGACCTGTGCGAGGCAAGATCCTGTTGAAATATCATAGAAACACCAGGAGTTATCCTTGGAAGCAGTCACAAAATACTTCTGTGTTGCATGGACTGTAACAGCTTCAACCTAAGAATACAAAGAGGAAGCATAGGCTTGTTAGTAACAAAACTACTAACAAAATTAGACAGGAATAGAAGTACTGCTATAATTCCTATCTAATTAAAAAGGCGCCAAGCACTGCAATATTATAGAAGTATGAGCATTTTCACACATTTCCGCAATTAACAGCATAGACCATGAAGTCATTCAATCAGATAAACGAAGTCATAATAGCAAATTTGTAAACCTTGCCAAATTTACAGCAATGGAAATCTGAATGCAAAGAAAGGAACATTTATGCATAGAGCACATGAACAGATCTCTGAGGGAAGTATTCTTCTAAAGATGGGAAGTTGTCGAATTAAGAATGGAAGCACCATTGTAGAAACCAGACCACCTAAATACTAACCTCAGCAGTATGATCTTTCAATGTATGGACGCAGTTATAGTTTCCATTCTCGCTTTCTTGCCAAATGCGAACAGTCTGAAAAAGTTCGTAAAAAATTAGTTACAAGACCTATTATTTCTGTAATTACTTAAACCTAATAAATGGGAAATTACCTTATCAGCAGACCCAGTTACAACGAGTTCATCCCGTGGAACAAACTTCAAAGTGGTTATCTGCATAGGGACATTATAGTGTGACAACAAGCTTTAGAAATATATTTGGGAGAAATTATAAAAGATACAGAAAAATTCAAAAGCACATAGGGAAAGACCTTCTTTGAGTGACCAGTAAGCGTGCACAAGATTTGACCAGATGGCCGATCAAACAGTACTGCATTTGTATCAATACCCCCAGTTGCAACAATGTCCTGTAAATCCATGATAAACAAAGTAACTGAATAAATTGAACAGAATTCTCCATCAGTTCAACTGCACTAAAGGAAATGGGCACCAAAATGACAGGAGATACTGCAGGATGCCACCATATTGGTGATTGTTTATGGGAGTGTCACCAGAAATCAGACTTAAAGCCAACTGTCAGCTAAAACAATGATTTTGCAGCATATAAACAGTTTAGTGTTGGCCACTAATTAGTCCATAATTACTTATCCAGGTGAAATAAATGCATCACATTGACAGATACAAGCGGCCATATTCTGTAATATTACAGCAATGTACAGCCTTATGTCCAGTACAACAATGCGTGATTCGATATGTTTAGCATAAATTCATACAATATCCGAACAAGGCCAAGTAACTAACAAACCTTTGAAGGATGAATGTCCATGGACAAAATGCCTGGTTTGTTAGTCTTATGAAGGGGGTGACTGGAGATTTGTGTATATCTCTCGAGTGCATCAATCGATGCCAGAGTTGGCGGAACCTGAGAGAAAACAGAAGATTTGGTTACTAACTGAACAACCAAATGCAACTAAAGCTTAAACTACAGCGGAACGATATGGAACTAGCACCTTAGCAACATATCGTATACAGCTAAAATAACTTGCAGCATGACAAGCTCAGGAAACAAGCTAAATCTGGAGACGTTCTTTGATAAAATATAAACACCACGATGAATGCTTTCGACCTTGTTCTATTTTTTAATGCTGATATGGAGCACAATGCATACCTGTCTTTTCTTACGCTGTGCTGAAAGCATGGTATTACATTCCGTAAGTTCATCGATCATGACAGGGTTGATACCAGGGCGAATCTTCTTCCCATCAGGGCCAATTTCATCATCCATTGCTGTATCGAACAAAGATGAACTATTTTACCTACAGCTTGAAATATCAATTCACAAAAAGAACATTGAACAGCTAATACCTCTTTTTCCATTGGAAACAACGGCAGAAGGAGTAGCTCCTGCGACTGATGCAGGAATCTGTCTCTCGGCTTGAGCCAATAGTGTTCTAGCCTCATCTCTTTCCTTCTTTAATCTGGCTATAACACGGCAGGCGGCATCATGCTGTAAGGGACAAAAAGCAAACAGATCAGTTGCCAGATAATGTTCTTTCTTTTTATCGGAAAAAGGTATATAACCTAAACTATTTAGTGAGAAAGTAACACCTGAACTTCAATACAGCAAAAAAATCTAGCAGTAATAAGGCTGCGACATGCAGTGTATTTAACCAAAATTGAAGAAATCAAGGTAAATATAGTTTTTTACCAAAAAAAAAACTCAGTAACTGAGACTTGTTGACCACTAGACATGCTTCTTCAAAAATGTATTGGCAGCTTACACTAACAATACTTATAGTTTAGTTGTTTCACAGTTTCAGCTCAGCTAATATACAGAGCAAACCATTATCATCATTTCATATTTCTTATTATGCAAAAGGAAACAAAAATAGAATTCCACATCAACAGTTCAGCTTACAGGAATATAATCAGCAGAACAATTTCAAAACTAGAAATAAATGTCCAGCCATTAAGTCAACAACCATACATATTGCATCCTCCAACATGTGCACAACTGAAGTATACAACATAAAATCTGGCAGTCAAGTCTATTTTTCAGCAATGAAATGCAAGACCTGTGTGCCTCTTAAGGCCAACCAGCAAGAAAACCTATACTAATAAATAATGCAAAATTGACACTCCCTCCAGTCATAAAAAATAGGCTTAGGCCTGTGAGCAGTCAAACTATTTAAACCTTTGCATATTGTTATTGAATTTTGAAACACGTGAGTAGATTTTTGGAAAAACGTAGTTTCGTGATATTATAACTTCGCTATAACTTCAATACATTCTAGTATAACTATTGGTTAAAGTAAGTTTAGGGCCTGTTGTAATGTCCAAAACTACACTTTTTTCATCAACAGAGGGAGTAATGTTTATTATTCCAAAATATCATAATATGTCACCAATCTTGATCCAAAAAATCATCATAAAACAAAGGTCATATGTCAAAATAAGAGTTATAACAAATTAAATATGAATAAATAGATGAGTGCACAAACCTAGCTCAGCTACAAAATGGTGTGGCGTCCTAGCACACTAGTGTTACAAGGAGGGAAATTCAGTTTACTCAATTGAAGTGGTATGTTCAACTAAACATGAATCTACCATTCTCCAGCTATAAAGCTACGGAGAAGCTCAAATACAGCCAAAAGGACGCTTGATCAACCAAAGTTGCAGACTCGTGTATGCTAAAAAGAAACATTGATATATTGTTCCAACTTCCAAGCAACCTACATATTCCTAAACAGGATATGGGGAAAATGCATAGGTGAATAGAAAGACCTGGTAGAGCGCATGACTAAGTTCTTGTCTTGCTGTGTGAAGCTGCTGCTCCAAAGCAAAATTTGAAAGCATGAGAGCATCCCACTCCTGCAAAGTTACAAAAAAAACAACTGCTCAGAGCAAGAGTTGATCATGATTCAAACCTTTTTGGAAAGGCCATAGTAATATGATATGGATCAGGTAAAGATATCAAGTTCCAAGACTCAGCAGAGTCATGGAAGTATAGAACCAACAAAGTATGTCAAGTTTACTTTTTAAAATAAGGTCAAGTGTCAGATTCACTTTCAAATATAACACTCAATGTAGCCACTTGAGATGCAAGGTCCTTAAATCGACTTAAGCGCAAGGCAAAAAGAGAGCGCATGCCTGATCAACACCAAGCACAAGTATTAAATAGGAAAGTTTCCCCCAACATATAGTGTTAAAAGTTTCATAGGTGATTCCTGCATGTATTAGTCATGTAGAAATTTTAGAATTGCCTCCTACCCAATAATAATGGATCAGTAGCATGCATTTTATTTAGAAAAATAATTTTCTAGGAGGGGACAAAGCTTTTGTAACCTGCTGTTGCTATTAACTACATGATAGAAGAGGCTAGACTTTGCGGACTTTAATATGGACATACATGAATGCAAAGGGATAGAGCTACCCACTATATAAATAACAGGGTTCTAAATGGCTAGCTGTATATTTTGTAGATCCGCTATAGCTGCGTGATACATGCTGCTATAAGTAGTATGGTCTATGTTCGCGCCTCGCGGCTATGCCACTAGAAACGCTATTTAAAAGCTTGGTAAATAGGGTAGAAAAGGCCAGACTTGTGCAGGCACGTGTACTTAATAGAAACAGCATAAGGTTGTCATAAGAGGGAAAGTAGAGCACTTTGCAATTAAGCCCAAAAAGGCCTGGAGCAGCTTCAGGAAGTCATGATGTGCTGTACCCAGGCACACACTTTTTGCATTATGGGAAACAATGTTAACAAAACAATTGAAGAAATGTTATTAACAGCTCAATATCAATTTTTTTACAGCTAAAATAAGCTTGGTAGAAGTACTGGCAAAAGATTGGAATCCCCCTTACATTTTGAAAAATCCCAAGGAGTCCAGGAATGCTTGCAGCCTGCAAAGGCCTGGGCTTCACGACCTGCAAAGAATAGAGTTCTTCAAGAGTTTTGACAGATTGGGATAGCAGTATAAAATATTTCAGGTTTGCACAAGACTATCAGAATAAGCTAATGAGTGATACAACACCTGTGTGTTCCTGATGAAATACAGCAATTAATGCGAATGCAAATGTACAAGTGGAGTACACAACCAAATTCCACCATTGATTCCAAAAGATCATCGATTTAGTTCTTGAAACTTTACTAGAGGAATTTAATGATTTAAAGGCGCAGACAAACGAATTTGTGAAGTTACAGATTCCATAAGTTCAATTTTTTAAGAAAGTATTTTTGCACTACAAGTATCAGAAGAACAACAACTTCAGCATATATTCCTTTTCAGCTACTGGATAAGGTGTACTACCAGCATCATGGGAAAAAAACATTACAAAGAACCCAATATGTATGTGAAGGTAAACTAAAGCATAGCATCATTTATTCCACTTGCATCTGGGCAGCTAAAGTGAACACACCACCCAACCAAGGAAAATATCAATTGATATAAAATTATAAAGCGGCTACAAATTGATCTCACATTCTTTTGTCTTTTGAATCTCAGGTGTATGGTTCATGGGTTTTAACATATTCATTAAGAGACAATGGGCCTTAGCAGCACCCTGTAGGCTGTAGTGAGTTTGTTACTTCAGAAGAATATTATATTGCGTAATTTGGTTTATTCTTATATGTTGCCTGGGGATCTCCTCTCTGCCTTGCCCAAAAATATTTCAAGCAAACTTTACAAGACATAACTTGGATACTGAGATACTCTACAGTCCACACCACATGCTACTGGAAACTGTTGTTCCAACAACTTGTTAGCACACCAGAGAAGCCTTACCTTGTTGGTCTTGACCGGTACAACATCGTCCATGGTGAGCTCCTCCTTGGTGACCGGACACTTGCCATGGTCCTGCAACGCCGCCGCCGCCACCGCATGAATTTAGCAGAAACGATTTTCCGAATAAAAAATGCATCGCGAGATCTGAGACGAAGCTCCCGACCTCAATGTAGCGCTCGATGAGCCGCCGCTCGAAGAGGAGCCCCGACTTCTTCGACACCACCGGCTCGTCCGGCACCTCGCCGGAGACTGCGGAGGAAGCGACAGGGGACTAGTTAGCTCACGGGGCGACGGATCAGAGAAGCTAGGGTTACGAGACAGAGATGCGAGGGGGGGAGGGAGGCATTACTCGCGCAGATCATGGCGGCGGGGGAGGGGCGAAGGACGGCGGCGGGGGACGGGGGGAGAGCGCGGCGCCGCGCGGAGCCTCCCGGACGGCGAGCTCCTCGGCGGGAGCGGGTGGCGGCGCCGGCGGCGGGACGGGAGGAGGCGGGCGGCGGCACGGGGCAAGGTTTTGCCGCTAGGGTTCTAATTCGAGTGGAGTGCGAAATTTTGTCGTCCTGTGTTCTTTTTCGTTTTAGCCCTCTTAGTTGGCACTCGAAATTTCCGTGAGGGCTCTGGTGTTCTGAAGAATTACAGGCGTGCCCTTGGGAATTTGGCGGTGCGAGATCTTCAACGAAAGCCCACAGATTGGACATTTTTTATTGGGCTTCGTAGGCCTGTTCTTAGATAGGCCCAATGACAGCCCAGGAACTCCTCCTTTCTCTGAATTTTTTTATTTTTAATTTTTTTTTTACGATTTTGCAAAAACGACGTGCAGGAGACAGATTTTGCAATTCTGTCATCCAAATTGAAACGGCGGCAACCGTATGATATGGCGACAGGGAATAAAACCGCCAAATCAAAAGGCGGTCAGAAAAACCGCTCAATGAAATGGCGGTTGCTACAGTACCGCGGTACTGTAGCAATAAAACCGTCAAATCAATAGGCGGTTGCTACAGTACCCGCATGGTACTGTAGCGATTTGTCGCCTGGATCCTCTTTTTCTATCAAAAAATTGTAACTTTTTCATATGAACTTGAATTGAGCTAAAATTTATACAAAAATTGTAGATCTCGACGAGATCTACAACTTTGTAGTTCAAACTTTTTTCATTTGAAATCATCTTCATATTCAAATAATTAAAACAATATTCATATCTAATGAACCAGAAGAATTTTCCTTCTCTGGACAGCACATCTTCAAAAAATTATAATTTTTCATATGAATTCGGTTGGAGATAAGCTTCATATGAAAATTGTAGAGCTCGATGAGGTCTATAACTTTGTTGTTTAAACTTTTTTTATTGCGAATAATTTTGGTGCTCAAATAATCGAGATAATGTTCAGATCTAAAATTCAAATTCTAGATATGAATATTGTGTGGATTATTTGAACATGAAGATGATTTCAAATGAAAAAAGTTTGAACTACAAAGCTGTAGATCTCGTCGAGATCTACAATTTTTGTATAAATTTTAGCTCCATTCAAGTTCATATGAAAAAGTTATGATTTTTTTTTACGGAGCAGGGAGGATCCGGGAGGCAAACTGCTACGGTACCCCATGGGTACCGTAGCAACCGCGATTTGGCGGTTTTATTGCTACAGTGCCGCGGTACTGTAGCAACCGCCATTGCATTTGACGGTTTTTCTGACCGCCGTTTGATTTGGCGGTTTTATTCCCTGTCGCCGTACCATACGGCTGCCGCCGTTTCAATCGGCGGTTGGGTGACTGTCGGTGTAAGAAATAACCAACAAGTAAATTTAGTGGATTGCGTGTTTGGACTTCGGATGGTTCGCGAGAGGACACAAGGGATTATACTGGTTCAGGCACGAACGCCCTACGTCCAGTTCGAGGCTGCTCGTGTTACTCGCGTTGCTCGTAGTAGGGGTTACAAGCGGTCGAGAGAGGGAGGGGCTCCCAAGTCTCTGGATGTGTCTGAGCGTGAGCGTTTCGTGAGTTGTGTTCTGGCGTGTGCGTCGTGAGTCTGTCCCCCCCTCTCCTGAGGCCTGATTTTTCTATTTATACTCAGGAGAGGTGAGGCTTTACAAGGCGTGCTCAAGAAGGTGAAAAATAGAAAGCTTGCTGAAGAAGCTCCGCCGCCTGCGGGATACTGTGGACGCCGTACGGGACGCTGTTCGGGGTTGTTCGGGGTTGTTGGGGACGTGGCTCTCTCCGCGTGGCGCCTGCGTACGGGCAAAACAGTGGTAGTCACATCTGTCGGTCATATCGGTCAGTGCTTGGTGAGGCCAATTAATGCTGACGGGAAGCGGCATGGGCGTATGGAGACACATCCTTATGCCGGGTCTTCCGGGCGCCCCACTCCGTCCTGGGCCCACGCCGATTCGGGCGAGACGAAGAGAGGTCGGGCGAGATAGTGTAGGTTTGACCAGGACAGGAGTGGGTCGGGCGAGGCGGACATGGGTCGGCCGAGGCGGACGGGGGTCGGCCGAGGCGGACATAGGTCGGCCGGTACAGAACCAAGTCAGTCGAGTCGGGGAAAATCGGTCCTCCCCTGACCTGGTATTATCCTTATTTGCGG
This sequence comes from Alloteropsis semialata, assembly GCA_004135705.1. Taxonomy (NCBI): domain Eukaryota; kingdom Viridiplantae; phylum Streptophyta; class Magnoliopsida; order Poales; family Poaceae; genus Alloteropsis; species Alloteropsis semialata. The sequence goes on from CM014278.1 coordinate 41,502,677, forward strand.
GTTTCCCCGTGCCCATCTTATTCCCGAAACTGCGTGGTCCCACCCGTCGGTGAGAGGGTCGGATATTGATATCCGACAGTAGCCCCCGAGCCTGCTCGGAGGACAGGTGGTTCTCCGTGCAGGCTCTTTCTCGATGCCCGTTCAGGTGTCACTCGGGGGTGCGCGCGAGCGCACCCACCGGGTGTAGCCCCCGAGCCTGTAGGGGAACGGTTGGTTCGCCTATAGGCTGGAGTAAAGTTTATCCTTTTTCCCACCGGGGCGCGCGAGCGCACCCGGTGGGTGTAGCCCCCGAGCCTGTAGGGGAACGGTGGTTCGCCTACAGGCTGAAGTTGGGTTTGCCATCTCTGTGCGGTCCCTACAGGATGACACCGCATTTTGCCCAATGGACCGGAACATGATCCGCTTTTTTCAGAAGCACTGTCTCCCTTCTGAGCCGTCATGTCGTCCTTTCTGAGCTCACTGTTCGTTGGTGATGCTCTGTCGCTTTGCATGGAGGGCCACGCGGCGCGTTCTCGTACCCGGCCTGAGTGCTGACTCAGGTTCTTTCGGGCTATAAATAGGGTCGCTCGGGCCGTCTTCCTGGGCACGCAACTATCCTGCCTCTTCCTTCTCCTGTTAGCATGAGATCCCTGGTCGGTGAACCGCCTCGAGGGCGTCCCCCTGGTCCAGGGGCCGAGAGATTAGTCGCCTGATGCCACAAGAATGACTGCGACTTCGGGGAGTTCCGGCATGGAGGAGTGCTGCTCGGCGTCGCAAGTGAAGGACGGCTCTGGCTCGGACGACTCCTCCCGTCCGTTCGCCCTGCCTCGGTGGCGGTGGAACGGGCTCGAGGGAGGGTGCACGAGCGGAAGCGCCATGTCCGTCAGGCATCCGGACGCATCGTGTGCCTCAGCGAGCCGAAGCCGTTCCCCGACTTGCGTCGCCAGGGCAGTTGCAGTGGTCGTGTACAGCCACCTGCGCGCTTCCTCTCCTTTCCCTTGCGCCGATGTGATGCCGATGCCGGCGACCGTCGGCCCCAGGGCGACAGAGAGAGTCGGTGGTGGCACTCCATTGTCACGGCACCGCGGCGCGATCCTCTGCCGAGTTCCCCTCGCGGCGTCGGCGGGCGGGGAGATGCTACAAGAAGGACTGCGACGTTCGCAGTTCGGCCCTTCTCGTTGCATCGGATCTCCTGCTCCCTTCGTCGCTTGATTTCGTCACCGAGGGTGGCGAAACCCGTTTGCGTTATTTCACGGCCTTTGGCCGCGTGTACTTTTTGCCCTTATTTGAGAAATAAAAGAATCTGATTGACTCGGGGTGTCTTTCTGCGGCCGCGCAGTCGGCCTCTTTTTGCGATTTCGGCTCCCCCGTGCGCCCCCGAGTCGGTCGGGCGGGAAGCCGTTTCGTCTTTTTATCGTTTTCCCCTCACGCACTCCCTCCGCGGGACGGAAGGTAAGGGCACGCCTCGTGTTTTACCGCGTAGGCCGAAACACGGCTCCCGGTGAGCTACTAACGGGCTAGATCGAGCGAGGCCTCGGTCCTCCTCCGGGAGAGGACCGTCGGATCAACTGGTGATCGACCTCGGATAATCCCCAGAGTTCCCGACCCCCTTAGTTCCCGCGGTCGTTCGACCGACCACAGGGGCTCGTCGCCTCTCTTCGGGGAGATACATGGGGTCAGGAATCTTAGGCTCGAACGCAGGTCTGGGCCTATCTCTGCCCCTTCGCTCGGACGCTTCAGAGCGGCCGTCGGACCCTAGGGCCGGCCTTCGAACTCTTGGGCTGTTTTTTCGATTTCGCGTCGTGTCCCTTGGGCCTAAGAACGGCCCGGGCTCGTCTTGTTTTTCCTGAAAAATAAACGCGCAAGAGAAGGAAACGGGAATAGACGCGAAATAAATAAAGGAGATGCGGGATATGGAATGCGAAGGGATTGAGAGAGAGAGAGGAGAGAGAGAGAGAGCGGGCGCGAATCTCGGGTCGTGGGAGACGTGGGAGATCGAGGGCGTGCGTCGTGGGCCACGTGGCCTTTGCGAGCCGAGGCGCAGGTGGGAGACCCGAGGCGTCGCGCCTGCCCCCTCACCTGCCCATTTAAGGCAGAGAGGAGGGGGGCCCCGGACCTTCTTCTTCCTCCGCTTCCTGTCCTCAAATCGCCGCCGCCGCCTGCAAGGGAGAGCCCATACCTTTCCTCTCTTGCCGCCCGCCTGCCCTCAAATCGCCGCCGCCGCCTTTCTTCTCCTCGCCTTCCTCGCCTCCCGGTCATGGCCTGGTCCCGCTCTTCCGTCACGGAGGGTGAGCTCGAGCGCCTGGTGGGGCGCGGGCTCCTGTGCCGGCGAACCGACCTGGTGGAATGGATGGCGCCGGGGAATGAGGAGGTCCCCGCTCCGGCGGACGGGTACGTGGTGTCCTTCGTCCCCTTCCATGAGCGGGGGTTGGGACTTCCTCCGCATTACTTCCTCCGTGGGCTCCTCCACTACTACAACATCGAGCTCCACCACCTCAATCCCAACGGCCTGCTCCACATCGCGGTCTTCGTCGCGTTGTGCGAGGGGTTCCTCGGCATCGAGCCCCACTTCAACCTCTGGCGGTCCTACTTCCATGTCGAGGAAGTGAAGGCGGAGGGGCGGCCGAGGCCACACGGCTGCGCCGGGGTGCGGCTGCGCGCCGGTCAGGGCGAGGGTTACCCCTCGCTCCCGCTGACCTCCAGCAACAAGGGGTGGCAGCCGAGGTGGTTCTACCTGCGGAGCGATCCGGGCGCTCCATTCCCGGCCTTCACGGGAAGGCTCATCGAGGGGCGGCCGGACTGCTGGCACTGGGGCCCGACCCAGGAGGAGCGGCCTCACCTGACCGACCTCCGTGGCGCGGTCGCCCGGCTTCGCGAGCTCGGGGTTACCGGTCCTGGGGTTCTCGCGGCGTACCATTCGCGCCGCGTCCTCCCCCTGATGGCCCGCCGTCTGCGCCTGGACCAGATGACTCTGGCGGCGGACTGGACGGGGTCGGTAATGGCGGTCGGGGAACTTCCCGTCGAGGAGATGGTCGCCCGCCTTCGCGAAGCGGTCCAGCGTTCGTCCGCGGGGTACCCGTTGCCGAACCATCCAGTCATGCTCCCCATGGGCGATCCCCTCATCCAGGTTAGTCGTCGGGGTTTTTCCTTTGCCTTTGTCGTTCCTCCTTTCAATCCGGAGATTCATCTGATCCTCTTCTTCTCCAGCACCCCCTGTCATTCAGGGTTTCCCGACCCCCGCTTCCCGAGGACGCGGCCAGGCGGGCCGCGAACCGTGCGCGCGCGGAGGCCGCCCGTCTGAAGAAGGAGAAGGACGAGGCGAAGAAGAAGAAGAAGCGACTGGCCCGTGAAAAGGCCGAGGAGGAGTACCGCGAGCGACGTCGGCAAGCTCGGCAGGACGGGCTGTGGAGGGAGGATCAAGGCCCCTTCGAGGGGGGCTTCGATTACGCCTCGGACTCCTCCACTGGATCCGAGTGGAGCGACCCGACCCCCCAGCGCGAGTCCTCGGCCGGTCGGGGCACGCCGGAGGTCACGGGGCCGTCACGTGATGGCAGACCCGCGCCAGCTTCGTCCCCGACCCGGGGGCGGACTCCACCGAGGGCCGATCGGGGCAAACGGCCGTGGGAGGAGGGATCGGGGTCGGAGACGGCTCCGCCGGTCAAGCGGTCGTCCCGCGGCTTTCCTGTTTCGCGCCGGTAAGTTTCTTCTCTCTCTCTTCGTCGATTCTCCTTCGCCCATGTCGGGACGAGCGTGCGAAGGCTCCTTTTGTTTGCAGGAGGGGAAGTCAGGCGGCTCCTTTGGGGCTGGCGCCGATCAAGCGGCTCGCACGCCAGACCGCCGAGGTGGCGACGAGCCGAGGGATCAACCTGGGCGACCCCCAGGTGGAGAGGGTGCTCGACCCGCTTCCTCCCGAGCAGCAGCTCGCCGCGGTGTCGGGCTCCCTGTTCGCGCACCCGACGGAGGCGATCCCGGAGGCCCTCGCCGGGCTGTACTTCCCGCTCGCGGAGGATCCGGCCGGAGCGGAGGGCGTGGTGCCGCCCGAGTCGGCCGCACCGGACGGGGATGCGCCCAGGGAGGAGAGGATGGTGCCCTCCGGTCCCGGTCGTGACCAGGAAGACCCTATCTCCCCGGCCCGAGAGGTCGGGCTCTTGCCCGAGGAGGGGACGGGCGAAGGCGATGAAGCCCCGAGGGATCCAACGCCGGTTGCGTCCCCGACCCCTGCCGGCCGCGAGGAGGAGGTTGTCCCTGAGCCGGACGTCACCGCCGCCCTACCCGACCCGCTGCCCGATTCGGGCGAGATGCCGATGTCTTCTCCCCCCGCGCCTTTGGTCCATGGAGCGGGAGCGACGGCTATTCTCGAGGGAGAAGAGGCTGTGGGGTCGGGCTCGGGTCAGGAGGCCCGGACTGCATCTGACGCCCCGGGGGGCCGCGAGATCGTCCGGCAAGGGGATGACCCCCTGGAGTTCGGGGGCCCTCGCGTCACTTGGACCGACCGCGCCTCGGGCGATGTTGTCTTTTCCCTGGACGACGCCGAGGAGAAGAGCGAGGCCTCCCGGGTTCGTGCTGGGGTCGGGCTGGCGGTGCGATCGCTCAACTCCGCCCTGGAAGCCCTCCGCGACGTCGCCATCCCTTGCGGGGAGGTAATCTTTCTCTCATTTGTTTTCTCTTTCTTCTTTTCCCGAGTGGTTTCCGATTCTGGTTTGTTTTTGGCAGTCTTTGATGGCCCGCAGCCGGGACAAGTCCCTCTTCCTGCGTCGGGAGAAAGACTCGTGGGGCCGTCTGTCCTCGATCACCGCCGAACGCGACGCCCTGAGAGAGCAGCTGGCGGTCGCCCGTCAAGAAGCCGCCTCCGCCCGGGCCGATGCACGGGGCGAGTTCGACGGGCAGCTGGCCGCAGCCAACCAGGAGATCGAGTCCCTGCGGCGGCGGGTTGCGGAGGCGTGCCAGCATGCTGACGAGGCCGACCAGCGCAAGAGCGATGTCCTGATCTCTTGGGAGAAGGACTCGGCGGCTCGGGAGCAAGTCCGGCTGGGCCTGGTCCGCGAGGTGGAGCGTCTTCGGGCCGACCGGGACCGGGTCATCGCCGTCCTCGAGGGAACCCGCGCTCAGCTGGCCCAGGCGGTGGAGGAGCGAGACTCGGCCAGGGGGCTCGTCGAGGGGCAGGCCCGCGATCTCGAGGCCGCGGGCCAAGCCCTCAATGTTGAGCGGCGTGCCCGCGAGGACGCCGAGGCGCAGTGCGCCTCCCTGGCCGAAGCAGTGGCGGCGAATCGCGCTACGATCGAGCGCCTCACATCCGAGGCGCGCAATCTCGAAGGGCTGCTGCAGAAGGAGGGGGACGAGTACGACGCGCTTCGGGTGGCGGTCGGCGCTGTGCTCAGCGACCTCCAGGTGCGGTCGGAGCGGGGTCCAAGCTCGCTGCTCACCGACGTTGAGCGCATCCCAGCTCGGGCCCGAGCCATGGCGAGCGACGGGCTCTTCCTCGGGGTGCGCCGCGCCTTCGCCGTTGCTCGCTCCCACTACTCCGAGATCGGCCTGGAGTACCTTGCCGACGGGTTCGCTCCCGGTACGACGCAGGAGGAGGTGATCGCGCTCGAGGAGGAGGTGGCGCCGCTGTCGTCCGTGCTCGCCGCCGAGACTGCAAAGGAGGAGGGGCCATGGGCGCCCTGATTAGTTTTTTTGTTTTTCTTTTGTTTTTTAGACAGTTAAACTCATTTCTTGTAATGAACTTAAGCGTCTGCGTCGTTAACACTCGGCCTTTCGTGTTTCTTTGATTAAGCCGCCGGGGTGCGTCCGGACTAAAATGGGTTCGCCAGTGAGCCTTTAGAACCATTGCCTCTGGGGCCTTTGTCCTTTTGGCATTCCGACCGGCGAGCGCACGCCACTTTGTTATCCGGCGCTCCCTTTTTCCTTAATCTCGGGTACACGAATATGCCGAGGGTCAAAGGCCCGGGGGACGCAGGTTAGCCCCCGAGTGACGTCCGACCCTCGGCCAATGGGCGAGGGTCGGGCGTCGCTCTTTGAAACGAAAAGGAAAAACTAACGAAAAGGAAAGTAGCCTAGAATAATCAGGGATAGAAACGACGTAGCTGTTCGATGTTCCAGGCGTTGGCGTATTCCTCTCCTTCTTCGTTCTTCAGCTTGTATGAGCCGGGTCGGAGGACTTGGGAGATGATGAATGGGCCTTCCCAGGGCGACGAGAGTTTGTGCCTGTCCTTGTTGCTCTGAACGAGACGTAGCACCAAATCGCCGACCTGGAAAGCTCGGCCCCTAATGCGCCGAGCGTGGTAGCGCCGTAGGGACTGCTGATA
>CM014278.1:41509963-41528640 GCA_004135705.1 Alloteropsis semialata
GATGTTGTGTACAAGGTATCGCCACACGGTAAGCTGCCTGTCCCAAACAATGAAGATTACAACATAGATCCAAACACATATGACGGAGAGTTCTTCCAAGAAGATGGGCTAGAAGGGAGTTTTGAGATTGACTTAACCGATGCGATCGGAATGGAAGTAGACAATGAAATATGTGTGGACGAGGACGCTGGAGATGAGGTTCGTAATGCGAAGGATGTAGAGTTACTAGAGCGATTACATTTAGGCAATGACAGTGATGAGGACATTCCTCCTCCGGAGCACGGGCATGAAAATTTCGACTTGCGTGATAGCGATGATGAGGACATTCATCCTCCGGAGCACGGGCATGATAATCCCGACCACGATGATTATTTTTAATACATGTAAGATCTGTATTTATTATTTGCAATACCATATTATTTCATAATTTGGTTTTATTTATTTTGCAACTATTTCTAATTACTTTATGTTTATCTGGGCTGATTGGTTTACTCTTTTTTGTTGCAGATGGTGGGCGGTTTCAAGAAGTCGGTACAAGAGCTTTACCAAGCCGTGACCCGTGGAGGTGGTGGGTCCGGGAGTGGTCGAGGGAGGGGTGGAGGCAAGGGTCGACGGGGAGGGAAGAAGACAGGAGGCAGGGGTCGAGGGAAGCAGGCTCGGGAGCCATCCCCTGTACCTTCGTCGTCTTCCTCTGAGGAGGAGGAGCAGGTGGAGCAGGAGCAGGTGGAGCAGGAGGAGGAGGAGCAGGTGGAGCAGGAGCAGGTGGAGCAGGAGGACGAGGAGGAGGAGGAGGCGGAGGAGGAGGAGGAGGAGGAGGAGGAGGAGGAGGAGGCGGCAGAAGGGGGTTCCTCTTCCTCTACTTCTAGTGTCTGGTTGCGAGGTCCCTCGCTTCTCCCTCAGCGACCGATACCTTTGGAGAGGCGCCCGATGATTCGCCCCATAGGGAAGCGGTACGTGATTTTAGATGTTATCACTACATTTTCATTTGATATGTTTATAATCACATTAGAAACTAATAATTTATTTTAATCACTTGGGCAGGAATTGGTTGATTGTCGCTCCAGGTGATCATGGCCGCCTTGTCAACGGGATCCTTGGAGTTCTGTGCAGGCTACACTTCCCTGGCTTCGTTCAGCATGCCAGCAGGACAGAGCCGGCTTACACGTGGGACCACTACATGGCCTTCCCTGATGCACTTGATCGAGAGGGCAGGTTGTTCCAGAACAAGGCGGAGCGGGTGAAGGGCGAGCTGTGGGTAAGTCTTTCTTTAATAAACTACATTGCTCAATACATCGCATTCATTGGATATTCTTTAAATAATAATTGCGTACATCTCGTCTATATACAGGATTTCTACAGATGCGAGCCGGGATACGAGCAAAAGGCGGCTGCTGTGGCCCACAAAGCATGCTATAAACTCGTGAAGGACATGCATTACGAGGCGCGCGTCCAGTCAGTGGTAACATACTACGCGTCGTTTCTTCAAATGAAGGTTTCAAAAGCTGATGCAAGAAACATCAGGCTGACCCGGGAACAACACTTGCAGGTACATATAGAACATTAAAACTTATTGTTTTCGAGATTAAGTACGCTTAATTTGATCTTCTTATATGTGATGTCGTTGATGACGTGTAGGCGCCTCCGTGGTGGTGTGCCCAGCATCTCCAGTGCTGGGAATACATGGTGGACCAGTGGTTGACGCCCGAGTGGGAAGAGACGCACAACGCTTGCCGGGAGCGACGTTTGATGATGCCTGGTGTATCACACCACCAAGGCAACCTTAGCGTCGAGCAGTATGGGGCTAGATGGGTACGTGAACTGATTTCTTGGTCCTTACGCTCAATTCTCTATAATTTGTAATCAAAGTGTTGTTTCTTTTGCAGACCTCGTCACATGAGGGCCGGCCATGCGGCCAGTTCAAGGCATATGCTATGGCCCACAAGGGCAAGGCGACGTCCAACGTCGACTACAACCCGGACGACCCGCCCTCGGCTTACAGCAATGCGAGCATCCATAGTCGCCTCAATGCATACACATCAATGGCAAGGGAGGTCCATGGGCCAGAGTTCGATCCGGTCACCCAGCCCCTTGATGGAGAAATCGTCATGAGGGTGGGAGGAGGCAAGAAGCATGGGCGGTACTATCTTGGCGATTCCACACTCGACACGGCCACTACTCCTACTCTGTCCCAGGTTCGAGCAAAGAGCACGAGCTCGAGCCCCGCCATACGCCCACGGCCGGACACTACATACTTCCGGATGGAGACACTCCAGGTAATTTTTGTTTTATTCGTCGTTCATTTGTTTGTACATACGTTTGATTTGCATTGTAACTTTGGGATGGTATATTGTAGACCCAGCTAGAACAAGAGAGGAAGGAACGGGAGGAAATGGAGGCAAGACACAAGGCCGAACGAGAGGCCGATCGGGCAAGGTACGAGGCCGAACGGCAGGCCGATCAGATGAAGATGCAACAGATGTTTGAGTACATGCAGAGTCTTTCTCAGAGGATGGGTCAGCCTGCACCGCCACATATGGTTTTCGCTCCAGCGCCGATAGTACATACTTCTCCTGTGAGTCGCTTTTGACAATCTTATAGTTTAGAGAACTTTACAACTTTATAGAACTTTATAGCATTTTAGAGAACTTTAGAGAACTTAGAAACCTTTAGAAAACTTAGAGAACTTAAGAAAACTTAGAAAACTTTAGAAATCTTAGAAAACTTTAGATGATAACTTGTTTCTGACATAAAACTTGTCTCACACATGCAATGTCTTCTCCTTTGTGCAGATTCAATCCGCGGCATCGAACCAGCTCAATCCGGACGTCGATTTGTCGCAGCCATGGCAAACACCCCCACCTCAGTGACTTATCATTTTACCTTCATTTGTGGTTGTCGTACTTCTGTGGTTGTGATACTTATGTGGTGATGATACTTGTGGTTGTGAATTTGTGATACTTACGTGGTTGTGATACTAATGTGGTTGTGACGTCTTTATGATATTAATGTGGTTGTGAACAATATGAATTGCCTGTGATATTTGTGGTTTTGATGATACTTATTGTGATATATGTGATGCCTGTGATGTATGTGAGATTGGGGTATGTTATACGTGACCGAATAAATTAAAAAGGTCATGTTGGGTCACTTTGCCGAGTGCTTTTACCATAGCACTCGGCAAAGTGACCAATTCTGTCATTTTGGTCATGGGTTTGCCGAGTGCCAGGTAAAAACACTCGGCAAACTCAGGGTATATGCCGAGTGTTTTTACCCTGGCACTCGGCAAACTCAGGGTATATGCCGAGTGTTTTTACCCTGGCACTCGGCAAACTCAGGGTGTATGCCGAGTGTCAGGCGGCCGGCACTCGGCAAATTGGCCGGATATGCCGAGTGTCTGGCGGGCAGCACTCGGCAAATAGGCCGGGTTTGCCGAGTGTCAGGCGGCCAGCACTCGGCAAAGTTTGCTCCGTTACCGTTCATCCACGCCGTCTACGACCTTTATATTGCCGAGTGTGATCGTTTGCCGAGGGTCAAGATGCACTCGGCATATGTGTTTGCCGAGTGCCCGACGGATGGCACTCGGCAAACCATGGGTTTGCCGAGTCAAGCTCTGCCGAGAGCTGTATGCCGTGGGCGGCCGACGGCATATAGTTTGCCGAGTGTTTTTGGGACCACTGCTTTCCTGCCTACTGGTTGTCCTGAATTCGTCGGTTCTTGCATTACATACTTATATATCTCTACTCCTATAAAGAACTTTTTGTCGTGGTTTCCTGTCCGTCGTAGGTCCTTTCGACCACGCGGTTTTCGTCCGCACGCCGTGCGTCGTGAGCTTCGTCCGTCGCCCGCATCGGTCCCTCTTTTGATATTCCCTTCCTTCCCTTCTCCATCCAATCACGAAGAATCCGCGACCTTCCCATATACGCGTCGCCGATCCCCCAACCCGTCCGCGAAATCTCCGCTCCTCCCCATCTGCGCTGCATTCCCATCCCGTCAGCCCCGCTCATCCCTGTGTACGCCCTGCTTCCCTCTGCTACATCAGAAACACAACGAATCCGTGCAGATGAGAGAGAATGAGATGGGATCAGGGGCAGGCGCATACTGCATTTTCTCCTATCGCACGGCGGGATTCCGCACCGACGGCGCCACCATGGCACCCACCATCTGTCGACTGTCGTGCATACATCCTCAATGCGCTCCACTTCGTCAAGCTCACCGCCGCCGTCGTCGGGATCGTCATCACAGCCTCCCACAACCCCGTCGGAGACAACGGCGTCCAGATCGCCGACCCGACGGTGACATGATGACCCGGGCCTCAACACCGTGCTCGGAGAGCTCGTCGTCGGCTCCAGGAGCTCTACGGCGTCCGCGAGGTATTCGGCGTCGCCGCAGGCTACCAGGGCTTCTACGGCAGCGATGAGTACCACGTGCTCCGCCGTCAACGACTAGCACAAGAAAGGCAGAAGCGTCCGCAAGACCATGCGGGGGCGGCTTCGATCTTGCCAAGATTATCGACAACAACGTTGCGCTCGGTTACACGCAGGTGAGAGCAGCGTCAGCACACACAACTTCACTCTTTCAGAGTTTGACTGAACTCACAGTCACAGTTGCAGCTTCATTTGCCTATTTACTTGTGCCTATTACATATAGATTGCAAGTTCGTAATGTACTGTACTGAAATGGTGATGCAGGGATTTATGTGCTAAAAGTATACTATCTATGTTTCCCTTTTTATTAGAGAGCAGCTAGATATTATCAACAACAATGGTACTCCAGTAAACAAATCATTGCTTGCAAGGCTTGCCATGGTTCAGGCAGCTTATGCAGATGGGGCATCAGCACAGTTTCTCAAGAGCCTTGGCCTTGAAGTGGCATTCATTATTTATATATTTTGGTATATGACATTGGTATATATTTTGAAGCCAATGGACACGGGACTGTAGTATTCTCAGAGGATTTCATCTCTCAACTAGAGTCATTAAGCAACAAGCTCTCCTTTCAAGCTAACAATTGTAAGTTCTTACCATCAGTTCTTTCTCCTTTTTTTATCACTCTTAACATTTTGGTTGACATTTCCTAGGTTCAGAAAAGTATCATGCTGCTGATGGAACTATTGCATACCATGGAACCATTGCAGTTTTTGAAGTCCACTCTAGGTGTTCATGAGAATGCTTGTTACTTTCAGAGATTATGGTGCTTGTACATTCAGAGATTATGGTGCTGAACTTTCAGTTCGACCATAACCAGGTTAGTATAGTTCTGACAGGTATTCAGTTTTTGGCTGTTTATACCATGTGTACTTTTAAAGCAATGCTTTTAACAGCTGAGAGCTACAACTTTAAAAAATGGTCATGCAATGTAAATTTTACAGAAAACTGACCAGACACGTGAACTCGCTTTCATTTATGTTTTGCTTACTCATTATTTTCTTAATATATGCAAACTATATTATAAATGCAAGTTGGCGATAATGTCTGATCAAAATATATGTTGGGGATGAATCGTTTTCAGGTGCTTGTCGTATCTTATGAGACTTTTTGTATGCATTCTTCAAAATTTGAAAGACCAGGGAGCTGTGACCTCCTGATATGTGATGAGGCCCACAGGTGAAAAATGACCACACACTGACAAGTAAGATTCATCAGTTAATGATGTCATCTTATACACACTATCCATTTGTGTTTTGGGGGTTCCTCTCCAGCTTTGTTTCTGCTGAAAGCACTAAAATCCATAATGTGTATAGCTCATTGTATTCCTGTCAGAAGAGAACTATTCACGGTCCTTAGGTTGCTATAGCAGAATTGTTGATTATCAATAGTGGCTTCAGAATTGTTAATTTTTACAATGAGCTATATATTGTTTTTCAGAAAAATGAATAGCTCATGGTTAAATAGTTTTGGTCTAATGGATACTCATGCCCTGATCATATGCTACTAAGTGTCCAGTGAGTTCCTGAACATATTTCTTTTCCTTCTGATCTATTAAGGTACCAACCCATCACCTACATTTCTTTTCCTTCTGATTAGCAAAAACAGGTTGCAACTGCATTGATTGGCATACTAATGCCGCTGGCCAACCCAATCGAGATAGTATGCATTCTTTCAAAAGTTTCTGGCTGAATTCTCCATGGTTACTCACTTACTGGTGACCAATATACAAGTTGGCCTAAGGAAACTCCTGTCTCCACATATGAATAATTTGCTAGCCGTTCTGCAGCTACTAAAGGTCATTAATAATCCTACTTCATGGTTTAAGGTCTTAAATATAGCTTTGTGTTTTGCCTATACTATTTTTTCCTGGCTTTAAGTGTGATAGTTGTCATCAGTTATCCTCAGAATTAACTGACATGTCTGTCTTCTGTTTTCTGCTGACCTTCTCCCAAAGTTTGAAGATGTTAAATGGATATTTCTTATGCATTATGAAATGCAAGCAAGTAGACAGTTTGTTCTTTCAGTTGTGTTTATGAGTTCGTTGCTCAACATGTTGCCTTTTAACAGGGTAGAAGGAGAAGCCTACTGTGGATCTAATTGAGATTATTTTCAAAGAAGATAGTAAATGCAAAAGAATTTTTTGAAGAATTGGAGATAAAGCGGGTATGTGGGAAACACTAATCTATAATCAGCGGGAAATTTAGGTGAGCTCCTGGTGATCCTAGGTCCTTCTTCCTTTGCCTCACATGTTCCTGAAGTTTTAAGTTTCAATGTGTGCTGAGTGACTGATTATTTACTCAAGCACCTTTGTTTCTTCCTCATTGATATGTACCTACTACTTAGGAGAGTTTCCTGCAAATGATTTTCTCTTTACAAAGGGTTATATGACTTTGACTAATTTGTTCGGTTGACCCAAGGATGCTAAATAGTTCCTTTGTGACGCCCAGTCAACAGAGCTCCTGATGATTGGTGTTGTTTCAGTCGTACTAGAACGGTTGAGCAAAGGACCCACCTGCTGTGGAAGTGCCCCAAGGACTAGCTGTTGTAGTGAGCAATAAGAAGTTACCTTATGTATATATTTACTTTGTGTAGCACAAAGCTTATTGATTGAATCATATCTCTACGCCGTTCTCTTATTAGTTATTTGTTTGAAGTATACTTTCAAACCATTAATCAATAGTTTTATCTTGCTCGTCTTATTGCGTTTAATTCTTTGTTTTTCTCCCGTAGCAACGCACGGGCACGAATCTAGTACACCTAAAAAGAACGGATTGTCGCACTTGGACGTCCGTCGTAGGTCCTCCCGAATTCGGGTTTCGTTCGCACCTCCGAGCCTTCCGCATCTCCGAGCCCTCCGTTCGAATCCCCGTTCGAATCCCCGGTTTCCAACCTCCTCGCGTGATCCGCGGAGTCTCTTCCTCCCTCGCATCCTCTCTCGCCTCCGCCGCCATGTCCTCCTCTCGTGGTCCTCTCGTGCTCCTCACCTCGTGGTCGCCGAGGGCGTCAAGGAAGCCGGGATCGCGGGGCTGAAGTGGCGGACCTCCCGGGCGTCACTCCTTCCCTTCCGCATCCCGCGCCTGCGCCTCGCTCCTTCCCTTCTTTCGTGTATGAATCCCTTCTTTCCCTTCTTTCGTGTATGAATCCCTTCTTTCCCTTCTTTCTAGTCTAGTACACCTAAAAAGAACGGATTGTCGCACTTGGACGTCCGTCGTAGGTCCTCCCGAATTCGGGTTTCGTTCGCACCTCCGAGCCTTCCGCATCTCCGAGCCCTCCGTTCGAATCCCCGTTCGAATCCCCGGTTTCCAACCTCCTCGCGTGATCCGCGGAGTCTCTTCCTCCCTCGCATCCTCTCTCGCCTCCGCCGCCACGTCCTCCTCTCGTGGTCCTCTCGTGCTCCTCACCTCGTGGTCGCCGAGGGCGTCAAGGAAGCCGGGATCGCGGGGCTGAAGTGGCGGACCTCCCGGGCGTCACTCCTTCCCTTCCGCATCCCGCGCCTGCGCCTCGCTCCTTCCCTTCTTTCGTGTATGAATCCCTTCTTTCCCTTCTTTCGTGTATGAATCCCTTCTTTCCCTTCTTTCGTGTATGAATTTCTTGCCGGTGTCAGAAGGTTCTTGGTGATGATTTCGGGGTTCTTGATTCGTGGCTGTGCTGAGTTCTTTGGTTCGTCATTCTCGATTCGATTGTGCGCAAGTCTCAGCTTCTTGGCTGGTTTTGGATTCTTGGTCGTGTCGGGTTCTTGGTTCTCAGTTGGGCTACTGCCTACTGGTTGTCCTGAATTCGTCGGTTGTTGCAGGCGCAGTAGGATCGATCTCAGTGAGCTCCCCCACACCACCCCCCCCCTTGGACGAGGAGGCCGGGGAGATTGTGGGGTCGTTGGAGAATCCAAGGTACGGCGGAATCGAATTGGCCTCTCCATGGGCCAAATGTCCACCACATTATTGGGGAAATTTGGGTGTGATTGTGCTGTATCGATGATGAACAGACAAGATGAGCGCTTGGACATAGCGTCATCCCGGAATGCTGCGTTCTTGGAGATCGAGGAGCTCATCGAGGCGAACCCACTGTTCCAGGACATGCTAGATTTACCATCGTTTGAGGCTTCCAGACTGCAGACTCTGATGGATCAAAGGTATTCTGTTTATTTGAATTTTGGCATGCTTTTCAAGTCTCTGCACCTCTTCATTTTAATATTGGGGATGCTATGTTTGTGTGAAAGTTGATTGGTATTCTTTCGTTTACAATTAGGAATGGCTACCAGTAAGTTTTGGTATAAGTTTCTAAAACACTGTATTATGCTGGCACAGATAAGTAAACATTTCTGCTGCAATATAGGGAGGCTTTCTATTGCTGTTCTTTGTATAGTTCTTTGATGCTAAATTATGTGTTTTCTGTATCTGCCTGAAAGTGATGGATGAATAAAAAAAATCGGTGTGGTGTATTCTGTTGTAGCACCTAGCCAGTTCGAATGATGTTAATTGGTTATTACTGTCCATGAACATTCGCAAGCCAACCCGTAAATTTTAACCATTTTAATTTTGGTCCCCCTGAAAGGCCAAGTACAATAAGAATTGTTTAGTACTTTTTACTGAAATGAGGTGTGATGGAGACTGGAGAGTATGGGAGTTGGCCTGTCTGTTTACATTAGGCCTTGGACTAATGGAATTTCCTGTTTAGTACCTGATTGTTTTAGTAGCCTATTTAGAAAGTCTTTTTGATATATTTTTTTGGTCAATATAGACAAAATCTAAACTTGGTCATATGCCATAATATGTTCAGTGACATTGTGGAATGACCCTAAATTCACAATATGCCACTGGCGTGAGTCTGACACGTGGGCCCAGAACCCTCATGGCAGCCTCACCTCACCTCACATTCTATGCTATATTGTGGACGCAAGGGTTATTCAGTGGCATATTGTAGATTTAATCAATCCTGTTTGACAATGGTATTTACAGCACTGGCTGCCTATGGCGGATAACATCGTTTGTTCCTGAAAGGTCATATCCATAGTTCCATAACACTCTATACTTGATATTATCATGATGAAAATTAAATGCTTCATAGAAAGTAGAAACACATTTCTTGCTTGTAAAAAGTGATGCTAATTGGGCTTTCATACCTTTCTTATGATTTTCAGTCTTCACTGGCAACATTCTTTTTGCAAGAAGCCCAAACAAAGCCCTGGGTGGACACTATTCAGAGACCACTCTTGTGATGCTTCTAGCAATGGCGCAAGATCTAAAACAAAAGAAAAAAAGAGGTGTATTCACAGGACCCCAAGAACAAATGATAGATCTGAAAAGATTAAGACTTGGAAGTTGGCTGATATTTCTGATTCCGAACATCTTCAAGCACTGTATATGCCAGACGAAGCAAGAACTGGAAGAAAAGTTAGTTGACTAATATTTTCTTGTTCATTTTTTTATGTCTGTACATTATGATCTATGTTTTCTTGCATTATGTGGCACGTCATGATTCTGTTGTACATATTGACCATGCATAACCAACCTGGAAAATATGAGCTGACTTTATAATGCACAGCGCGCGATTGAGGATGTGCAAGACAGGGAGGACAAGGTAGCATGTCTCACCAATATGTTGAATTTGCTGTGTAACATGGGATTTCTTGTTCTGTCATGTATGATGCGCTTACAACGGATGGTTTCATGCAGGGGAGGACTTTGCGATGCTCATTGTCGCAGGCAAAGCACAGGCTATTTGTTAGGAATGTGCCCAAGGGGCTGAGTGAGGATGAGCTGAGAAACATCATCAAAGGGAAGGGGCCAGGTGTTGTTAACATAGAGATGTTTAAGGTGCGGTTTGTGTCTTTGTTGTTTTCACTTGTACACTATTAAGTTTCAGGTTCTCTAATAGAGAGATGTCTGGCAAGGTCAGCATGACCCAAACCGTAACCGTGGCTTCCTCTTTGTTGAGTATTATAACTATGCCTGCGCAGACTATGCCAGGCAGAAACTGTCATCGCCAGACTTCAAGGTTGATGGAAGCCAATTGACTGTTAGCTGGGCTGAACCCAAGGGTTCAACAGATGCTTCATCTGCGGCATCTCAGGTAGGCACTGTTTATTAAAAAAAATAATGTGTTTCACATACTACATTGTTTACGCCTTTTGAATTTGCAGCACGTAGCCTTGTACAAAATCTGACGTTTACCCAGTTGAATTGAAAGGCTTTCACTCCTCTCTAATGAATCGTTTTATTTAGTCATTGAATTTACAGTACTTGAAATTTACAGTACCTAAATTATTCAGTTAGGCATTGAATTTATAGTACCTAAAATTTGGCATTGAATTATGCAATGCAGTCAGGCTAATTGTAAATCCGAGATATTTACTGTAATGCTTCTTGAATTTTGTGTGTTCATGGCCTCATGCAAATGAAGTGTTTGTGCTGCTCAAAGTGCAGATACAAGGAACTTTGAATTTGTTACTGGAGCAGTACCACAAGCACACTTAAAGGCGAGATGTGGGAGCCTGCCAGGAAGGTACGTGAATCTGAGCTTATCTTCCATCACACCTCCTCCTTTTATGAAAGCTTCCGCCCTGAAGAAACCACCATTCCGGCTCTGGACAATGTCAGATTGATCCAGACGACCATGTCAATTTTTATTTTTATTTTGCATGGTATTGCTGTCTCTTTGCAGATGGTTGCCGGCAGGTTCGTGAACGTCTACTCCACAAACGACTGGACTCTCGGCATCACTTTCCGCGCCAGGTAATCCCCGCTCATGCTTAGCCCTTCAGAGTTCACATCTTCGGCTAGAAGACGATTGACTGATGAACTGCTTCCTTGCAGCCTGCTCACGCAAGGTTTGGCCGGCATCCAGGCAGTCGATGTCTGTCCTCGGAGTAGAAAACGTAAGGGTCACTCACATCCGACCGATCAGTAAAACATACTGCATGTTCTCTGTGCATCTGTTTTTGACTGAATTTACTGTTGGATGCGCAGGTCGATGTCACTGAGCTCGTCGTTGGGCACTCTTCCTACCTACCGCTTCTCCAGCAGATTCTGGGCCACCTTGAGCTCAACACCTACTACCCAGTGTTCTATCCCAGCACCACGCCCAGGTCAAGATAACTGCAGCGACCCATGCTCGGCTCGTCGTTTGCATAGCCGGCGGCTGAATCTAGCGACAGGTTGTAGCAAATAATGGGATGATTTTGTCAGAGGAATACGCCTGGAATCCCTGCGCCAATGTGATTTTACGACTTGTTCGTAGTGACAGCTTGCCGGGCACCGGCAGTGTGCCTGCCTCTGCCCTATCATTTGGTTGTGGGATGGATGCTTGGGTGCCGGCAGGGGCAGGCCTGCACACCTAGGGCAGCGCTGAATCGAATGCTAGGTGGTAACTGCTTGTTAAGTTGATGGGTCCAGGTGTCTTGCAGTTGCATATGTGCTTCAGTAACTTTAAATAGCTTGTTCGGTTAGTTTTAAGATTCTGCGACGTAGAATATAGGTCAAATTTTATTAGTTCTTAGATGTGCGTGTCTCATGTGCAGCAGAGTCAGCTAAATTGATACTAATTTTGTTTGTTATGCTAGCATATTAGACAGCAGAAGGATGCACAAAGATTATATATGATTCATTAGAGATGACATCAGTGCCTTTTGATCCCGGATCCTCCTGGCTATAGCTCAAAGGATATGGCATCGATTTAATGTATTCTAACTTCTGACCAGAGTATTGGTTGAATTTTTTAAATTATTGATAATTTGTTGAGTCATATTATCCTACCCATTTATGTTATTGTGTATTCGGTTGAATTATAAAATATACGCGTGTCTATGCGTATCCTGTCACACATATTTGGTAATCTAAATAAGCATGGTTTTTTTGTCACACCAATTTTATCGCTTCTACAATTTTGTTTCCTTCCCGTAGCAACGCACGGGCACGAACCTAGTTAAAAAAAAAAAACGGGTCTTAGAAAAGTCGTTCCCCTCCGCTCCGCCGTCTTCCTCGTCGGAGATCGGCGCCCTCATCGGCTCGTCACCGCGGCACTCCGGCGCCGTCATCCTGGATGCTGCTGTCCGTGGCTGGGCGCCTACGAAGCATTCCCTTGTCTCCCCACCGCGTTTGTCCGCAGTCATGCCATTGTCGGGGGTTACTTCGTCGCGAGATCCCGATCTGCTTGCCGATGCGCGAACTACAACTCCAGAGTGCGGCCGAAGAGCCACCAGACACCCTGAGCGCTGCAAAGCATAAGGTTGAAGAAGCAAAGGTCAAGGTGGAAGAAGTAGCGTGTTCCGTAATTGTGCAGTACCAGCAAATTGGGCAAGTTGTGATTGTACAGGAAGGAGCAAAAATTTTAGTAATTGTATAGATTGCAAATTGGTTTCCATGATAAACATATGTAATTACGTACTTCACTCGGAAGAGCTTTTCAGCATTTTGTGTCAATGTTTAGGATCGGTGGAGAAAGTTTGAATCAACCTACTTGAATAAGATTGTACAGGAACACATAAATCTGCTAACCACATTCTTATTTTTTCCCTTCCAGATTCCTTCTGTACCACACTAAAATTTGAATACGGGCTAAACAAATGTGAACCTTCTACGTGGTGTTGTACTGCTGCTTGCAGATACCTGCATGGCAACTCTGAAGTCTGAAGTGTTTGGTTCTGATAAATTGCTAATAATGCTGCTACTGCATCAACAGGGGAGCGTTGTGGTTCTCTCCCACGATGCAGCCATACCCATACTGGAGCTCTGGCGCCATACCCATCCACCCAACAGATCGATTCGTATGAACATTCCCAACACTTCTCTGTTTTTGGAGTCACCGCCTCACCGGCCAAAGGATCCTTGAGAGGTGTGGAGATGTAAGCCACGTCAAGGAAGATGTTTCCTTTCTGCATAGCGCATTTGGTAGCCAATCCAAATGCAGATTACTAATGAATGGCGAAGGAGCACCAGCACCAGATGAATAGATGATTGCCGCCTCATGTCTCGCCCTCGCGCCAAAAGCACGAGCATTCAGGCTAAAATAAGAGCAGTCGCATGCAGCTCTTTATTGCCAAGCAAGGGGTGCTCGGATGTCGGATGATCGTCGGCACGCGGCTACGCCGTACGCGACCTTTCCGAAATCCAAACTGCCCCGGCCACGGGGCACCGGCCGTCCGATCACCCGGCCGGCCACGCCGATGACTCGATCACACTGCACGCAGCTTCCTCTCCGCTCGCATCCGGGTTCAGGTTGTTGCTTTGGCGGTGGGGCCATTCGGAAGGTGGTGGGCGCAGCAAGTAGACGACGGGTGCAGATCTCGAGCTTTTTCGTCTTCGCGCGGTCTGGCCCTGCGCTTGTGGTGCTTTGATCTGATCTCGTCGATTCGATCACCCAAAGTCCCCAAACTCATTGTACTTGTACATGTGACAATTCTTGCGGCGGCTATGGCTCTCTCTCTCCCCACACACATGCCGCCGGTGCTCGTGTGTGTCCTCGTTGTGTGCCGAACCATTGTCGATTTCGACTGAACGCAGATGGGACGAGGCTTTGTGCACGTACTACTACTACTACTAAAGCAGAATCCTTATCCGGTTGGTGATAGCTACCTATTTTTGACCACAGGACGACGACGCGAGAAAAAGGCGCTTGAAATCGGCTTTTGCCCGGCCCATTCCGATGCGATCGCCGTCAGTAGTGGGAGTGGGGAACGTGGGATGCCCTCGTCTCGTCGGCGTGGGCGCGCGAGTGCGTGGCGGGCCCGGCTGGCCACGCCGGCCCGAGCTTATAAGACCAGCTGAATAGCTGATCACCTTAGAGGTTTCTTCATCAGTCTTCAATCTCCACACCTCGGAGACAGCAGGCTAGCTAGAACAGCAAGATCTGCAGGTGTCAAGGGCGGGCAATCGAGAGAGGATGGCGTCGGTGATGCGGATCTTGAGGAGGGTGCGGTCCAGCTTGAGGAGGTGCGCGGCGGCGCGGCCCAGGCGCCGGGCCGCGGTGAGGTTCGGGTACGACCTGCACAGCTATTCCCAGAACTTTGACGACGGCCTTGCTGGCTCCTCCGGCGGCCGCCACCGCGGCTGTAGCTGGAGCTAGCTAGCGCGCGATCCTTCTGCTGTACGCTAGCTCTAGCCTAGTGAAGTACTGAAGTAGTAGTGATCAGTTACCTGCTAGGCTGCTAGTGCTAGCTTGTCCAGTTATTGTATATTTGTACATGTACAAGTCGCTTCTTTCTGTAATTAGCTCCGCACTACAGCAAGACTATACTTGCCATCGATCAGCATTCAGCAACCGGCAGTTGTTGCTTTGCTCAGTTTTTGTTTGGAACGGATGGCTTTTTGTTCATGTCGAGCTGTTCTGTGTGTTCTGGTTAATGGAGCTGTGGCCGGCCGGCACGTGGCCCTGTTTGGAACAAGGAACTGTACTCTCTCTGTTCCAAATTGTAAGTCAGGTCTTGTTTAGATCGGCAAGTTTCCACTGTTCACCCATCACATCGAATTTTAGGACACTAATTAGGGGTATTAAACGTGAATTAATGACAAAACTCATTCCATAACCCGGGTAAATTCGCGAGACGAATAGACAACGTCGTGCTACATTAAACAATCTCTAATGACGGATTAATTAGACTTAATAAATTCGAAATTCAATTTCCAGGCGAGTTGTGTAATTATCCGAATACCCCATCCGACATCCCATTTTTACAATTCGACAAGTTTCCACTTTCCGAACTAAACAAGGCCTCATTCCAACATTCTTGAAAAGTCAAAGTATCTTAAGTTTGACCAAATTTTTACGATAAAGTACTAACATTTATTATATCAAATAAGTATAATTAGATTCTTCATTAAATATATTTTCATAGTTATATCTATTTGATGTCATAAATCTTTGTAATCCTTTAAAAAATTTTGACGTTTGCCTTTTTTTTAAGACGGGTACAGTGATGGCCACTCAAATAGGCCTTTGCATTGTGTTTCGGAAGAAAAAGAAAGGTGCTCGATCCTGTATTATCGAAGAGTGAATGACTGCTGTTGTTGATGTTGTTGTTTTTGCATAGGGAGTGTCGTTGATGATGAAGAACTATAGCATGAAAAAAAAAACCTCCATATATGGTACTCCAATGGAAACCATGGCAATGTCAAAAAGAGTCCGCCAAAATTTAGATACGTGTCAAATAAGGAATTAATATCAAAGTTTTGAGTGTCATGTAGGGAATTGGAATATCTTTTGGTGTCAAATAATGGATTAATTCATGCATAAATGGCATTTCTCATCCTTCTCCAATGTGTTGCACTATTGTACTCCACATGTTCACAAATATAAGGATTTATCCTATGTCAAGCTATACTAGGCCTAGGCAAGTACAGAAAATATATTAACATCTATCACATAGGAGTAAAAGTATGAAAATATATTTATAATGAACTAATAATGCTCATTTCTTATCGTAATTTTACTGATCCTTTCTTAGTTTTTTTTAATCCTGATCAAGTCTAAAATAGTTTGATTTAAACAAACTCAGGAGTAAATTGATATAGCACTTCTTTTTTTTAATATCTACATTTAGTTAATGAGGCTAGAATCTTCATCGCCGTGATTATTTAACAAAAAAAAATCTTATGCTCCGAATCACGTCATAGAAAATAAAAGTTCCCAATTTGGAACGTAGTCCTACAAATTTCCTTAAAATTTCATGTAGTTTAACCTGAAAAGGACTATTTGATCGAGCGCTTTAGCAGGCAGTAATTTGGGTCATAAAACATGTAAAGTTAAACTTGGCAGCCGCTACTGATCTCAAGCTGACGAGAATTAAAGGGAACGGCGCCACTAGTATAAACTAGTATCAGGACGGCAGATTCACAAAAGCAGAAATTTGCCTGTCATCCTTGGACCATGATGACTGGATCAGACGATTTCTACATCTGTCCCCATACTGCCAATCAGGCTGTGGTCGATAGCATGCAAGTAGAACCTTCATCTGATCATCTAGAGATTTTTGCTTTAACACTAGTGCATGCCCTTTCTCTCTCTCTTTTCTTTAGGGTTTTTGTTGGTAGGGATGACACTTTACTGATCTGCTGCCACCTCAATCCTACACGTTGTCGATGACTCGATATAGACAATTTTGTTTTAAAAAAAGATATTCAATGAGCATGTTCCAAGCCTTAACATCTGTTTGGTAGAGCTCCATCTGATTCTAATTCTCCGTGAGAACATATTCTTTACGATAAATGATTCTGTGGCTGAAAATTATTCTCTTTTATTCTCTAGCATAAGCCTTCAAAATTAGGATAGAGAATGATCTCACAAAATCAGGAGAATCTACTTTTTTCAGCTCCCAGCCTCTTAGTTTATTTTAGAGAGTCGCTTCACAAAATCAACAGAAAATCACCTTTTATTCTCTAGCATAAGCCTTCAAAATTAGGATAGAGAATGATCTCACAAAATCAGGAGAATCTACTTTTTTCAGCTCCCAGCCTCTTAGTTTATTTTAGAGAGTCGCTTCACAAAATCAACAGAAAATCACTTCTCTCTGAGCTCCTGCTAGCCTCTCTCGCTCGCGTGTGGCCAGTTTCATAATTTTTTGATTTGAAATGAATTAGTTATAAATTTTTAAATCAAATCATTTTTTTAAAAAAATAGAAAACAAAAAATACCCTCAAAACCAGCTAAAGGGCCAAATTTTTATTGTTTCAATAGTTGGATGTCCGATGATATGCCACTACGGGAAACCCGGCATTTGCCGAGTGCCTGAAGCTTCGCCGAGTGCGAAATTTCGGGCACTCGGCAAAAATGGGATATGACGGGTGTAGGAAACAACACACTCGGCGAAAACCGGACACTCGGCAAACACAAGCTTTGCCGAGTGTCGAACACAGAGCACACGGCAAAGCCGACTTTGCCGAGTGCCCGCCACCAGGCACTCGGCAAAGCGCGACGTGGCCCCACCTGCCAGGCCGCCGCCGTCGCGCGGTCCGCACGGCGGCTAACGGTCCACTTGTTTGCCGAGTGCCAGACCTAGGGCACTCGGCAAACAACGACCCGGCCCCACTTGTCAGGCCGCCGCCGTCACGCGGTCTGGACGGCGGCTAACGGTCGGAAGTTTGCCGAGTGCCCTAGGGCTAGCACTCGGCAAAGAGGCTCTTTGCCGAGTGTGTTATCTGGCACTCGGCAAACCTTGGCTCCATATTTCATGTAAATGTTTCCAAACCTTTTTTCTTGATTCAAGTATGATACAGTGTACTCTATGTTGCAATTTAGGAATTTTTCTGGCTCGTTTACTATATTCAATGATTTTGTTTCATTAAATTGAATTTTTTGTTTAATTCAAAATTTGAACAACAGGTGTTTGAAATCTTGGAACAGAGTGATTGAAAAATGATATTCATGTTACTAACTCCTTATTTAGACAATATCAATGAGAAATAAGTCATTTTGGCAAATGATATTTGCGAAACACGACGATGTACGTGTGGTGGGATTGGTTTTTAATTATAAAAAATTCTAATGAACTCCGAAAATCCTGAGATTTGTCGAGAGCTCATGATATCTTATGTGGAGGCTGTGATAAAAAATTTAGAAGCTTCTGCAAAAGTTTTCACATACGATGCTTATAACCGGAACATCTCCGAAGAAGTTTCGTTGAGTTCTAATAGATCGTTCATGATTTGAACAGAGAGTGACATGACAATTCGAGTTTGACTTTCAAACTTTTTCTAATGGCAATATACTACCTAAAATGTATCGTGTCAAGTTTTGGTAATTTTTCGGATCCGTTTCAGATTTTATAATTTTTTTGTTACGTATATTCAAATTCAAAGGTGTACTTCAATTTTGTTGAACAAACACATAAAATAATGGTTCTTTTGTACTAAAATGATGAGATATGCATTGTACAATGGAGTTGACATGTTTTTTTCAAAATTCGATGCACATAAAATCGAAATTATGGGCTGTTTCAAATTTTCAATACGACTTTGCCGAGTGCCCCGAGGTCAGCACTCGGCAAAGGGCCTTTTTGCCGAGTGTAGAGTTTCGTGCACTCGGCAAAGGTCAGGCCGCGTGGCCCACCTGCAGGCTCGGGTGGCCCACCTGGCAGCGGTTAAAAAAATTAAAAAAAAATCTTTGCCGAGTGTCCCTGATCTGACACCCGGCAAAGGGTCTGTTTGCCGAGTGTCATATCTAAGACACTCGGCAAAGTTCCAACACCCACATTTAAGTCCTTTCTTCTCTTCTTCAAACCGCCGCCCGAGCCGCCGCACCGCACCGCCGCGCCGCCGTCGT
>CM014278.1:41532691-41549676 GCA_004135705.1 Alloteropsis semialata
CAGGCCCTCAGCCATGGCCGTCTGTCCTCAAAGCTCAGATTCCTGCACCGGGTAGCGGGGGGCAAGGGACTTGAGGGAGCAGCGGAAGAGTCCGGAGGGGACGGACTGGATCGGGATAGTGGGGAGAGACCGGGATCGGGATGGAGGAGGTGCGCCGCCGGCTTGGAGAGAGGGGTGTGACCTGGAGAGTCCGCCGCCGCCAGGAGAGAGGGGCGCGGGCGTGCGGCCAGAGTGGGGCTAGGGCTACTCGAGCAGCGACGGGCTTGTACTGGGCTTTTAATATCTGTTGGGCCTTGAGCAATTGGGCTAACGTGGAGAATACTGCAGCTCGTTTGGCTCACGAGCTAGCTCGCGAGCAGCTCGAACTCGCTCGTTATACTAACGAGCTGAAGTGGTTGTTCGTGCTGGCTCGTTAATAAATCGAGCCGAGCCGAGCCGAATTTGTCACGAGTCGAGCGAGCTAACGAGTCACGAGCTTTTCGTCCAGCCCAGCCCTCACAACAAAGATACTTGTGGAGCGCTTAAATTAGCACGAAGCAGCACAACCAAGTCACTCTTGGCAGCCAAAGCTACCGATATGGAGTTGAAGGAAATTAAAGGGAACGGTCCCATCAGGTCAGATCAGCCCAAAACCACAGAAAGCAAAATTAATTAGGGCCTGTTTAGTTCATTTGGCAAAACGGCAAATCGGCAAATTTCACTATTCATCAAAGGAAATCTTACATGCATGGAGTATTAAACGTGTGTTAATGACAAAACCCATTCCATAACCCCCGGGTAACTTTGCGAGAGGAATCTAATGAGCCTAATTTGGCCATGATTAGACAACGTCGTGCTACAGTAAACAATCTTTAATGACGGATTAATTAGGCTTAATAGATTCGTCTCGCGATTTTCCGTCCATCCGTGTATTTAGTTTTATAATTGGATCATGTTTAGTCCTCCTAATCTTCGATTTAGAATTACTACAGTAAATTTTGCCAACTTTCCATTCCAACTAAACAGGGCCATTTGCCGGTCATCTCATGGTTGGACCATGATGACTCTGCCGATCATCCGATCAGTCTGCTGAGATCATTGCAAGTGGAGGTTTCATGCACATTAAATAGAGCGACACATCAGCATATATAATGATATGACACTGTAATTATGAAGGGAGAGATGGAATAAGTTTGATCAGGATGAAACTGTGTCTACACTGTTTCTAAGACTATGAAACCGGGGCAAGAGAGTTTCATTTCGTTCCTTCGTGCCCAATGAGGTGCATCGCAATTAAATGATATGTCTAGCCTATGAAACCACGATATGAAACTATCTATTAGGAGTTCATGTTTTATCCATCAACTCAAAACTAGTTAGATGATGTGGCCCTTGGAAACGACGACATGAAACTCTCTACTGAGAATGCCTGATGACTCCCATTCCCATGAGATCATTATCTCCTCCATCCAAATTTCAAATTCCGTTCCTGCTTCCCCGTTCTGCCCTGGCGGCGGCTGCTGGCGCATCCCGCTCCCCGTCCCGTCCCGCTTCCACGCCGCGTGAATCCGCGAAGAAAAAAAAAAAAAACCGCTCCTTTCCGTTCCGCTTTCCACGCCCACGCCTACGAACAACGACGCCACGTTTTGAACTACCCGTAGCCCCTTTCCGTTGCGCCGCCTTCTCCCATTCCACCCCGGGCTTCACACGCTTCCGAAGATGCCGGCAGAGACACGGGCGGCGGCGGCGAAGTCGCAGCGCAAGCCGGCGGCGGAGAAGAAGAAGAAGAAGAACACCAAAGGCACTTCGGTGGCACGACGCCGAGGGAAGAACGCCGCCGCCACTTCATCGCGGCGCGCTTCTGTCCGCATCTCCTCCGATGGGCAGAAGGACGGAAATGCGGGCTCCCCTGCCTCTGTCTCCAAACCCCAAGGACGATCCCCTCCGGACCGCAAGGGAAAGCGCCAGATCTCATCGGAAGGTAACCTCTAACCTGCTCTCTATTGAATGAATCTTGAAACACCTAGATCGTGAGATTCATCCCTCTTTTTTTTGGCCGCCTTCCCTAACCGATCTAATCTCACGCAATGTGTCAGATGGCCCAAGCTGCGCCGCCAAGACCAAGCGTGCCAAGCCAGACGGATTCTACTGCAACATCTGCTTCGAGAGCGTTGAGATTTCCAGCAAGTTTGTTGTGAGCCACTGCGCCCACGAGTTCTGCAACATCTGCATGGAGGGTTACATCGGTAGCAAGATCGGCCAAAACGTGGCCGTGATCAAGTGCCCCGCCCCCGGGTGCCAAAACGGATCGGTCGAGATGGATCCTTGCCGGCACATTGTCCGGCCGGATGTGTTCGACCGGTGGAACGTCTTGCTGTGCGAGGATCTGCTGGGGAACGCGAAGTTCTACTGCCCGTTCAAGGATTGCTCGGCGTTGCTGGTCAGGGAAGGCACGGTGAGCATCCAGGAGGCCGAGTGCCCGCACTGTCACAGGCTATTCTGTGCTCGGTGCCGCGTGCCGTGGCACGCCGGGTTCGCGTGCGAGGAGTTCATGAAGCTCGGGGACGATGAGAAGGGGACCGATGATCTGATGCTCAAGAAGATGGCTGACAAGGAGAAATGGAGGAGGTGCCCCAACTGCAAGGTCTACGTCTCCCGAATTGATGGGTGCTTGCTAATTCTTTGCAGGTAATTCATATCTGTTATTCAGTCACGCCCTTATTTTCGATTCATATTTCTTCTGTAAGGTTAAGTATTTTACCACGATTTTATCATATAATATGATCTCCTATATATCGCGCTGTGTTGAGTGTCTGATGCTCCTTGGTACTTCGGTAGTACTAGTTGTAAAGGATGACCATCTTGTACCTTATTAGTTCCAAAAAGGTAGTGTCTTTTCAGGTCTATTCATAGTAGAGCTCGTCCAACATGCAGCTGTTGTTGACTGATTATTTTTTATTCATTTGATTACACAAACATCATACCTTGCTTTTAATTTTAGTAGCTGTTTTGTAGGGAGTTGTTGAATATATGTTCTTCTGTAGGTTTTGGCTACCCAGTCAGCATTTATTTTTGAAAAAAAGTGTATTTTTCATCCCTCAAGTATTGCAAAAGTGTGACATTCATCCCTTACGTTTCAAGCGGTGTAAACCAACCCTTTAACTAATGAAACTGGTGCATTTACC
This sequence comes from Alloteropsis semialata, assembly GCA_004135705.1. Classification (NCBI taxonomy): domain Eukaryota; kingdom Viridiplantae; phylum Streptophyta; class Magnoliopsida; order Poales; family Poaceae; genus Alloteropsis; species Alloteropsis semialata. The sequence goes on from CM014278.1 coordinate 41,535,856, forward strand.
ATCCCCACCTTATTTAACAATGGATTAGTGCCATTTGACTACAATTTGGGTCATGTACTCATTTGACTAATTATTGTTTTGCTATGTCATATGTTGAGTCAATCGCTATAACAATTCAGTGCGAATTGATTTTATTATTTTTCTATCAAAAATTCTGATTTCTCCTTTGTTACAAGTAATGTAACGGTTGTCACCTTATTTTCAAGGCATGGCATAGGAGGGCAAATCTCTTCGAGTCATGTGATACGACCACGCTCGGTTTAAATCTACATCATTCGTGAAGTTTAAATTTGTATGATAACCAATTGGGATAAATATTGATCTTCTCGTAGACTTTATATTTTGGCTCAGCACATGACATGGCTAATCATTGACCTGTCAGATTATTGGCGTAAATCGTGTCAAATGATACTAAAATATTGTAAAAGTGAGGTAGAGATGATTAGCGCACCAACTTAGTTAGTTAAGGTATTGATTTGCACCAATTAAAACATAAGGGATGAATGCCACACTTGTGTCATACTTGAGGGATGAAAAACACACTTTTTCCTTTATTTTTTAATGATCTTTTATATATGAGTAAATTGCACCCACCACACAATAACTTGTATGGTTGTATCACTTTGGTCTAACAAGTAGCAAAATATACAAACAAGTGCAAGAACTTGTCAAGTGCGTGCATGTAAAGTCACATGTACTCTACATAGATGTATTAGATGTATTTTGCCATCGTGGCTTTGGCATAATCTCCTGTACCTAAACTATGCAGGTATGGGTTGGTATAGAGATCAGCCATAACATCGAAGACCCAGAGCCCCCAACTAGCATGTGTTCAGATTTTGGTTGATCCAGCACATAAATAACTATGATCTCTAGGTTTTGCGTATTGCATTCACCTAGGTACTGTCTTGTTGTTATGTGCTCCCACTGAGAGCCGCATGGACGGCGACACTGGGATCCTTTGCCACTCGACGCGTTACATTAGGATGCACATATGTGCTCCAAGGCATATTACTGCCTGCCACACACACTGAGAAAATCTATTTGACTCAGAAATAGGACTGCACAATCTACCTCTAATATAAAAGCCATGAAACAATCTACGTCTCGTTTCATAATAATTCCTTCTCTAGCCAGGCACCAACGTCCCAACAAAGCATAAGGTAGGTCAATTACTAGTTTACTACACTGACCAAACGTGTAACAGCTAAGCTTAGAACGTGCTTGCCATGCCAATAACGATCTGTGACTTTGCCAGCGCCCAACCATCGCAATGAAAAGAAGCGATGGCCTAGCGCAAAGAACATGATGGGCAGGGGTAAAAAAGAAGCGATGGCCAAACACGTAGGTCATGAAACTGTCCATGTCACCTGCCATGGCGGCAAAATATATCTATGGAGTACTTGTGACCGTATATGCACATACTTGACAAGTTCGTGTATCGATTTGCATGTTCTGCTAACTTGTTGGACCAAAGTGATACAACCATACAAGTTATTGTATGATGGGTGCAATTTACTCTTTATATATTATTTGTTTAGTACATTTTCATGAAGAATCAGTTTTGCAGGTTCTATGAGCACTGAGCACAAAACACATATCGACCATGTTGCTGTTATCGTCATGCAACTAACTCAATTATTTATTCTGTTTTTTGAAGGTGTAAACAGTACTTCTGTTACAACTGTGCTGCACCGATGAGCCAGGCCACTCACTATTGTGAGAACTGCAAGAGCTAGAAAATCGCATCTTTATTCTGTGAATTATCTCCGCAAGACAGCAAGACTATGCTTGCCTTGGATTAGCATTCAACAATCGGCAGTTACTTTATATTCTGTTAGAATGGATGGGTTAATTTGTTCATTTCGAGCTGTTCTGTGTCCTGACATTAATGCATTTGGGCACACCTGTTGATTTGTTATGTTCAATTCATTATGGTGTGCTTGACGATATAAGCTTTGTAAACCATTATTAATGCTTGAACGATAGTGCGATGGAATTTCTTTTCCATTGTCTATAATTTCTTTTCCATTGTCTATAAAAAATGACCTTTGCTTTCAAGAAAACAAAGGTGCTCCTGAAGGAGTTTATTGATTGGTGATGAATATAGCGTGGAGAGAGGAAAAAAACTTAATGGTATGATCTCTCCATAAGTTCGGAATGAAAGGGGACGGTGATAGTTAAATGCCATTTCTCATCCTTTTCTAATGTTGTGCATTAGTGCTTTAGCTACATTATTGTGCCCTTTTTTTATGCGTTTAATGAAACTATTATTTTTCTATAAATTTGATAGAAGTTGGCCAGATTTGACATAGCACAATAAACATTCCTTGTTAGGATGTACTAATCCTACAAATTAAATTCCTTAAAAAATCCACCTAGTTGGCCCAAAAAAGCAAAAGATTACCTGAATCGAGTGTTTTTAAATAGCAGGAAGCCGCAGCACTATTAAATCGCCAAAAGTCAATCTTGGCAGCCAAAGCTAATAATCTATTAGAGTTGAAGGATATAAAAGGGAACATGCCATTAGCTAAAAAACTGCCAGTCATCCTTGGACCATGATGACTCAGTTCAGATGATTTATGGATCGTCCCTTTTCAAGGATCTGCAGATCATTCCATCAGTCTGATGACTCCATCACATGCAAAATATCACTCTCCTCTTATCTAGAGATTTTCGCTTTGACACTAGTGTGCTTCCTTTTTTCTCTTTCTTTTCAGGGTTGTAATCGGTAGAGAACAGAGATGACACTTTCTGACCTGTTCCCAGCTCGATCCTACCCATGATGAGGAGTTGGTGACTCGATAGCAATTTTCTTTTGAAGATATCCATGGACCATATGTTCCAAGCTTTTTTCACTGGTTATTATATAAAATTTTGGATTTAGTTTGCCTTCATTGCGAACAAGGATATATAAGATCACCCTGGAAATAATAAAGAAAGTTATTAGTCAGGGCCTTGGAGAGCTCTTCCCCTCTCGTCTGTCCACGGTCAATTCATCCATAACCTCTGATCGTCCTAGCTATAGATGGCCAAATGGGCCAGGCCCGATGGGCCGGCCCTAGCCCAGCCCTAAAAAGCCCAGCACTAACCCGACACAGCCCGAGGGCCATAGGGCTCGGGCCGGCCCGGCTCGATGATTGGGCTAGTGCCTGGGCCACAATCTCGGCCCATCGGGCCAGCCCAAGCCCGGCACGGTTAATGGGCCAGCCCGACAGCGGCCCGCCTAAAAACCCTAGGCCTGCTTCCACCCGGCGGCCGCCCCCTCGGCCCCCCTCCCGACCGTTAGATCCGGTCCTCCCGACTGTTGGATCCGACCGTTGGGGAGGGGAGTATATAACCCCCCCGGCGGCCGGCGCCCCCTCCAGACCCCGTCCCAACCCTAGCCGCTCCCCGGTCGCTTCGCTCGGTCGCTCCGCCTCCGCTCGCTCGCCTCGCCGCTCGCTCCCCTGGCCCCCGCTCCCGTCGCCGCTCGCTCCCAACCCTAGCCGCTCCCCTCTCCCTCTCGTCTTCCCCCCTCTCCGGCGAGCCCCTCGGCCCCCCTCCCGACCGTTGGATCTCTGTCGCCCCCTCCCTCTCTGAGTTCCTAGATCTGGATGAGCATGAGCTCCTTGCGCCGGACGCTCTGGTGTCACTAGATCCGTGGTCCAGGGGGTCGGATCCGTAGTTCGCCAGTGGCGCCGGCCGCTCTTGTGCTCCGGCTTCGCAGGAGGTAAGCTCTGGTGCTCCTGCTCTCATGTCTCGTCGTTTCACAGTCTCGCTCACACTCTATGAATCTCACACTCACTCTCTCAGTCTCTCCCCCCTGCAGGCCGTCGGCCACCGCGAAGCTGTTAAGGGACCAGAGCACCGGCCATGTCCGACGACGAGGACCAGGGGCACTCCATCAATGGTGACCTTCGGATGTGCGGCCTGCGCGGAGATGACGAGAGCGACCTCGAGGCCGATCGGCAAGAGCTGCTGGGTAGCGCCGCCGATCCCATCGATGTGGGTGATGGCGAGGATGGTGCCGCCGCTGCTGGTGGCGCCGCCGTTGCTGGTGGCGCTGCCGCTGCTGGTGATGGTTCTCCCACTGTCACCAGCGGCAGGAGGAAGAGGAAGAGCACATCTGAAGCATGGAACGACTTTGAGAAGATTTTCGAGGACATTGAAGGTAAGAAGATAAGAACTGGGGCCAAGTGCATTCATTGTGGTGCTTGTTATGCTGCTCGTTCTTCTATTGGCACTGGGCATCTTAATCGGCATATTAAATTATGCCAAGCAAGAAAGGCAAACCTACGCCAATCTCAGTCTTTGCTTCAGTTCAGTTCTGATGGTGCCTTGCGTCACTGGGAGTACAATGCCGATGTAGCTTGTACTCAGCTATGTCGTTTGATTGCTAGACTAGATCTCCTTATTTGTATTGGTGAAACTGATGCTTTTGAGGAGTACATCAAGGTTGCTCATAATCCTAGGTTCTCTGCTGTCTCTAGGCAAACCACAACTAGAGATTTTAGCAAGTACTTTACTGATTGTCGTGCTAAGCTTATAGATTCTCTGGCTTGTGTTTCATCTATTGCTCTGACTTCTGATATATGGTCTGGAAACGCTAAGGAGGACTATCTTAGTGTGGTTGCTCACTATGTTAATTCTGACTGGCAATTAGAGAAGACAATCATTGGGTTTAGGCTCATTGATGAATCTCATAATGGCCAGAACATTGCTGATCGTGTTACTGCTGTCTTAGAGGAGTATGGTTTATTGGATAAGGTGTTTTCTGTCACTTTGGACAATGCTTCTTCTAATACCAATGCCATTACTAGAATGACTCCTAAACTGTCTGCATATGTTGGCACTCTGTTCTCGCATCAGCGCTGTGCTTGTCACATTATTAATCTCATGGTTAAATTTGCTTTGAATGTGATCAAGCCATATCTTGAATCCTTTAGAACTGCAATTTCTTTCATAAATTCTTCTAACCAGCGCATTGTAGCATTTAAGAGGTACTGTATTGCTGTGAATGTTTGTCCGAGAAAGTTTGGGTTGGATATGGATGTGAGGTGGAACTCTACATACCTCATGCTTAAGCATTTGATGCCTTACAAGCAGACTTTCAATGTTTTCATTGAGACTAACTATCCCAGAGGTGAGGATGAGCCTTTACTTTTAACAGATGACCACTAGACTGTTGCAGAGAAGGTGCTTTCATTCCTTGAATTGTTTTATGATTCCACTGTTGCACTTTCTGGTGTATATTATCCTACTTCTCCACTTATGTTTCATCATCTCATTCTGATATGCAAGCATTTGAAACATTATGAGAATGATAGGTTGCTTAGGCCTGTTGTTGTTCCAATGCAAGATGTTTATCTTAAGTATTGGAGGGACATTCCTTTGCTTTACTCTTTTGCATTCATCTTGGATCCTAGAAGTAAATTAAAGGGCTTCCATAATGTTCTTAGGCTGTTATCTAGGCTTACTGGTACTGATTATTCAGCTTACATGACTGAGGTGAGAGCTCATCTTTCTAGCACATTTAAGCAATATGATGACAAGTTTGGTGCAGTTAAGTTGCAGAAGCCTCAAGAGCCACCCAGTACTGGTAAGAAAACAAGTGCTTGGGATGATATTTTTTCTGGTGCAGGTGCTGATGATGATACATCTGACATTTTCTCAAGTCTTGGTAACCCTTACTGTACCCCCCTCTCCCTCTGTCTAGAAGAACATCTGCAAGTGTTTTGCTGCAAACAGCAAGCACTAGTCATTCTGCTGGATCATCTATGGGTGTTGGTAATAAACTCTCTAACTACTTGGACAGTGATAGTATCAACCAGTTTGATGATAGTTTCTGCATCATCAACTGGTGGCACCAACATAAATTGACTTATCCTGTGTTGTCTATCTTAGCTAGAGATGTTTTGACAGTCCCTGTTTCTACCATATCTTCAGAATCTGCTTTTAGCACATCTGGCAGGATCATCGAGGAGTGGCGTCGACGCTTGAGCCCGGAGATGGTGGAGATCCTCACATGCACCAAGGACTGGGAGGCGGCACAAGCAAGGCTGCAGCAACAAGTGCAAGACAGGGAGCTTGAAGCTGCTTTTGCTGATCTGTTTCTGGATACTGGTACTGATCCAGCTGTGTAACTCATTTGTGTTAGTTAGGTCCGGAACTGAACTTGAACTTGGTCTGTAATAACTTTGAACTATTTGAATTTGAATTGATTGAGCTGGGTTGTACTCTTTTTTCCTATCTAGGGTTTCTCACGAGGTGTGAGTTTTACCTAGATATGTTTTTAATGAGGCAGCCATTGCACCAGCTCAAACTTTTGAAAAATGTTTGTCTTTGTGTCTGTGAATCTGTCTTGTGAATCTGTTATGCTGATGAATCAGTTGAAGTCACTTTGAGAATCATTTGATCTGTTGAATCTGTGATGTTGATCACTTTGAATCAGTTGATCAGTTGAAGTCATTTTGATCAGTTGAATCAGTTGATCAGTTGAAGTCACTTTGAATCAGTTGATCACTTTGAATCAGTTGAAGTCACTTTGAATGTTGAAAATTTTGAATGTTGTGGAAATTCTGTCTTGTGAATGTTTGAAAATTTTGAATCAGTTCATGTTTTGGTCGGGCCTGGCCCGGCACGGGCACTGAATGGCCCGCCGTGCCATCGGGCTGGCCCGGCCCGAAGAAATGGCCTTAGTGCCGGGCCTGGGCTGGCAAATAGGCACGGTGTCCGGCCCGGCCCGGCACGGCTAAGCCATCGGGCCGCATAGTGTCGGGCCGCATAGGACCGGCCCACATCGGGCTAGGGCCGGGCCGCCCATTTGGCCAACTATAGTCCTAGCTCGATCGGTCGCTACTCACTATAAAGCCAGCCTACCACCAAAGCAAATGCTCAGACATGCTTCGTTTCTGCGGTTGGTGTAGACGCTTAGTTTTGTACTGCACGACGGCGACTCCGGAAAAGAGGTGCCCGAAATCGGCTTTTTGCCTCGACCGTTTCCGACGATCCTTCCTGCGTAGTGGATGCCTCGACACATGTTCGTGAGTGAGTCGTCGAGCGAGTGCGTGCTGGTGCCTGGTGGGTCCGTTGCGGCGATGCGTCGACGCGTGTCCGACCGAACTCATCCAAGCCGAGATTATATATTGCAGAACCATGGGGCAATGGGCATTAGTCTTCAGAAGCTGCAGTTGAAGAAGTAGCTACGAGAGCAAAGAAAGAAGCCGGGCAGCTAGTAGTTGCTTGAGGCTTGAGAGAGGTTGTGGCTTTGTGCCTAGAGCGATCGAGAGAGGATGGCGTCTCTGCAGGGCCTGTACACCGGCGGCGGCCGGAGGAGGGCGGTCGTCCATGCAAGGAGCGGCGGCCGGCGGCCAGCGGCGGCAGTGAAGCAGCTGCTGTCGAGGCTGAGGTGCACGTGGAGGAGACGCGCGGCGCGGCCGAGGCGGGCCGCGGTGAGGTTCGGGTACGACCTGCAGAGCTACTACCAGAACTTCGACGACGGCCATGGCTCCTCCGCCGGCGGCCACCGCTTGTAGCTGGAGCCGTGGAGCTAGCGATCCTTCTCTGCTGGATGCTTCTGTGTAGAAGTGATTACTGACTAGTGCTCTGTTCGTCAATGGAGATCGAGTCGAGTGTTGATGTCCAGTCCAGTGGTTAATTAGCTTCTTTTTTTTTATGAGTGTCGAGTGGTTAGCTAGCTACTAGCTCGCTCTCGCTCGTCCAGTTATTGTATAGAGAAGCCAGCTTCTTCCGTGTAATTAGCTCCGCAAGATAGCAAGACTTTATTTTCCATCGATCAGCATTCAGCAATGGGCGCATGGTGGCACCAAGCTCTCATCAGATTAGTTCACACCAAATTACACATTGTCTAGATGCAGTGTTCTAAGTTACCTAAGGATTAATGCTTATTTATGTAAATGTAAAGTCTATCTCTATACCCGTCCAAGTTTTTAAATAGCCGGATATATATAGCCTCCGCTATCTTCCGCTATAGCTTATTGGGAAGGATGCCGCTATTTGCTAGATTTGGCCAAGCGGCTCCAAAAAGGGTCGCCATGATGACAGTTGGCCCGACGGGGTGATGGTCGCCAGGCAGCGATGGTGTCGCCGACTGTGGCGATGGGTACGACCAATGGATGGTGCGACAGTTGGAATGGGGAGCGCGACGAGTTAGGGATGGGTACCGGTGGACGATAGTGTGGCATCATAGGTCATCGCTTGCCACGGTTCAACCTAGTTCTATGGTCAATTAGTAGAGGTGGCCAGCCGGCATATCAATTGTTATCCATACACAATTTTTTCTTCGTAGGGACGGAAGGTTGTGCTTTTTATTGTAAATTGTTACTGAGTGAATCAATATAACCCTAAGACCTTGTTCGGTTAGCTAGAGTCCCCATGGATTTGAAGGAATTTAGAGGGATTGAGGGGGATTTTGACTTGCTGGGGATTTAATCCCTCCTAATCCCCCTCAATTTCCCTCCAACTGAACAAGGCCTAAGAGTGATCCGCACCTTTGTTTTTTTAAAAAAGAAACTGTCTTTATCCAATATCAGAAGACCACTTAAATATAGTGACCTTATGTTTTCAAAGAAAAGAACGGTGCTCTTGTATTTTCTGAAGAGTGAAGGAGTGTTATTGATTGTTGAGAATCTATATTTTATAATAAATGATCCGGCGCCTCAGAAAGAATGTGTCAAATGATAAATGGCAATTCTCATCCTACGCCAATTTCTTGCACTAGGACTTTTGCTAGATTATTGTGGACCACGGCTGAAACTGCCAGACACGACTAAAAGCTGGGCTCAGGGATTCCGTTTTTTCCTCCTACTAGTGGACGTGCACGTGCCACAAGCACGTTTAAAAGAATACCAATAGACATATAATTATTTTTTTTAAAAGTGACCAATATTTATAGGACGTCCTCTAACTTTGTATTTGACAAGGTGAATATTGCATGTGATCGATGGTCGTGGGTGAGGCAGGACCTGACAAGATCAGGTCATTATTTTCCAAATAAAATATGAAATATGAAACGCATTATATAATCATCATAAATCTTACAGCTCGTCAAAAAATCATATCATATTTATTAAATTTATTAAAAGAAGATAAACCCTATTTATTACGAAGATAGCTAGGGCTAACCTATTCTATGGACGAAACATGTAACGTCACGACTTGGTTCGACCACTTCAAATACATCGACGCGACGAAACGAGACTTCTGTGTACTGCCGCGGTGTGGTACCTACCCTGTGATCAATTGTGAGAAAAAATTTGATTGAATCCCACGATTTTAACGACGTTTCCAAAAGTAATGGAAAACAATATATGGCAACACACAGTTTCCAAAAATATATGTAGCCACGTATAATAATAAACATTGACCGATTTTAATAGGAGTAGATTGAATTCCACGATTTTAACGATGTTTCCAAAAGTATGTGCTACATTATATGGCAACACATAGTTTCCAAAAATATATGTAGCCACATATAATAATAAACATTATCTGATTTTAATAGGAGTTCATAATAAAATCCATGCATAAATATTAATATGTTTACCTGGTACAGATCAGCACGAATCAACGCTTGATGTTCAGGCTTCGAATACCAGTCTAAGCGCATTGACTCAATTTTGACATACATGTCTACCAAAAATTGCTGAAAGAGGCGACCACCATGGAAAAGCACATTGAACTCCCCAAGCCGTATCTGCATCTTATAACAATAGTATTCCCTAGCACTTACGTAGCGGCGTTTTCCTGCCCCACCTGCCCCAATTTATGAGATGCAAAAATAGAGAGAAAACAATTCAAATCGATGGACAAGTGCTAACCTTCGACTTCCCCATCAATGATGTCCTCATTTTCACTGCCACCGTCATTTTCTGACCACGAAAGTCACATTTAAATAAATGTCAAGTACCGACCACAATAACTTATAGTGTAATTAGCTTCACAAAATATACCTTCAGCCATGAGAACCTCATCAAATCCATTAGCACTTTTGTCTGCGATATGTGTATCTATGTCTATAAATTATACAGAGTCATCAGGTGTCGACAGACAGACATGTGTAACGTGCATTCAAATTTTTAAAAGGTAATTAAAGGAGACAGAATAACATCCCATACCTTCCCTACTTCGTTTCACACAAATTCCTTCAACAAATCCGTCACCTAGATATTTTTATAAACTTGCGATGAGAATTACACACTATATATATATATATATATATATATATATATATATATATATATAAACATCACAATCCATAACATACTACATATACACTGAGAAAAAAAAACAAACCTCTACTTTTACGCTTTGTATATTTCCTTTTCGGTTTTGACTCAGGAGGTTCCTGATATTCTATCTGTTTGTCTTCCCAACCTGTCTCCCCGCCAGGATTGAACAATGGATATGCCAATGGATCGTAACAACCATGATACGCCCTGATATATCGCGGACGGTCCTCTTTGCCATAAATGATGATACTGCGTGAAAATCTTTGCTGTGGATCATTTCCATCAACCCATATAGCTGCAACTTGATCCATGGCAGGGGCATTATACCTCCTCTGATCAACAGATATGCTGGTATTAAGTTCAATTGTGTACTCCCTAATATTTGTAACAGAACCAAGATGCTTAAAGATCTGAACATAAGGGTTGCCACTTAAAACACCAAGGATATTTTTTATCAAGTTTGCGTTGAGACTGGGCGACCTTTTAATTCTGTGGGCAATAGTACTATCCGTGTCATAAAAGTATAACTGCATGTGTCGGGGGCCTTTTTCACCAGGAACAAGTTGATCCAGTTTGTGGTAAATCTGACCATGCGCCTTGAATGTGTATACACCTGTTCCTTTTGCTGATGCTAGGCGCCTATCAATGGAAACACCAAAGCTAGTGAAGGAAAAATGTGAGTTGAAGTACCGAATATGTTTCCGAAAGTACTTGGCATCCCTATCATCCTGACTTGCAAATAACCGTCGGAGCTCTGTATGCACTTGAGGTATGTATATTTTCACCTTGCCCTTTCTACAACAAAAGGCTGCACCTTCGCCTGGAAACCTCTTTGCTTGACAAAATTCACAGTTCTTAGCCTTCTTTAATTCAAAATGTTTTTTAGGAATGGAAGCATAGACTGAATCATAGGCATCATGGGCCCTAACAGTCTTTTCAGGATCCCTATAATACTCATAATCAAATTCTGGTACAAAAAAAAATTCATGATTACTACATAGTATAGTGTTGAAAAAAATTAACATCAAGATTTTTCCAATCTGTTTATCTTACCCATGTGGTGAAACACCCTAGCTTCATCATCCTCCATGATTTCTGGTCCATCTTCGTCAGGGTCCATTTCATCCAAATCATTTTCTGGCCATCGCCATATATAATAATATGTAAGGAAATTCGCAACTACTATTAGTAATTAGTAATTAGTAATAATAATAGTAACAGTTAACATACCTTCAATTCCATGGAGTGGATTGTCTGGTTCCCAAATACCACTTTCATGTTGACATCCATTCATTGCCTCGCTAGACTCCAAAATAACAGTTTCCACATTTTCATGTTGCAGTGAATCAAATTTAATTTTGAACGACACACTTGATCGTCTGAGTGGACCAGTTTGAACTTGGGTGAGGACAGAATGCAAAGTTCCAAGAGGAAGACTTCCAGAACCTTGAAGCATCACATTAGATCAAAATCAAAATATATTCAATAATTCCAAAAATAATCGATATTCAATGTTTTTAAAAGAAAGAATGCAGCATACCATTTACTATGATGTTATTAGTGGGCGTATGCATTTCACTACAATTCTCAACATCAACACGATTCTTGTATCTTTCTCTGGATTTTAAGTTTTTTGCAGCCTTAACATCATCCGTCAATCTAGCATATTTTTTTTGGCCTTTTGTCTCTCCTTCTGTTTACGACGTTCTCCAGCAGATTCTTGCTCACCCACTATATTTGATGATGCCCTCATGTAGGAATCGTTACGACGGAGCCAACTATCATCGTCATCGGCTATGGAAAATGAAAATAGAAAAACAATTCCACCATAAATTTATTTATAGAGTTGAAAACGTTATAAATAAATGACAAACCTGGTAGGGCCTCTGGATGAACAATAGATGGGTCAACCTGTTGCGGCACATTGGATGACTCTTTTTCTGCTTTTTTACGAAGATAATATTCCTTCTTCTTCGCTTTTAGATCTGCCTTTTTATCCTCAGGCATATTTGCGTATCGGTCGCGTGCCTTTTGTCTTTTAACAGCCCTCTGATGTTCCTCTATCTCATCAATTTCTACTGTAATGTTTGAATAATAAACGTTCAGAACATCTAATTTATTATTACGCATCTGATAACATAAAGCAATAGATGTACCACGAGGCGCGGTAATTTCTGCATCACATGAAACTGGCAGCTGCGACGTAGTCGAACCCTTTCTCTTACGATTACTTCCCGTCCGCGGATCTACAGTTTGTTCTGATATCTGTTACATGTAAAACGATGAAACATGAATGCCATCCTAGATCCAAATGCATTAAATTGCAGTATTAATTTGGTGGATAATTGCAAAAGTATGATTGTAGGCACAACTCTTGCAGAAACGAAATTAAGCAAGAATTCGTAACATGCATCGAACCCGATTGTGATATATCTGCAGATGCAAGGCTTCTTCACCTTAAAACCCTACCTGCTGCAGGTCCGTCAAATTAAAGGAGCAGATTTTTTTTTCTTTGACACTTAAGGAGCAGATTAAAAGCGAAGCGATGCAGAACTTACATGTATGCGTGAATCATCACGATTCCGATTTCTCGTGTTTGTAATATCACCAAGGGGATTCCGATTGTCCATCTAACAAGAAACAAAATTAGCCGCCACAGTTTGTAATTCCGCAAACAAAATTACGAGAACTCGTAATGTTTACCTGGTTCACAAAATCTCCGTTATAGCCGCCACTGCCGGTTGTCGACCATGGAAGCGCAAGATGAAAGACGAGCGGAGATGGGGCACGGAGAATCGAGGGGGAAGGGTATTGCCGGAGCCGCTGCGTCGTCTTCGGCCAGGTCCTCGAGGGGCTCGACGTCGTCAAGGGCAAAGGGTCAAAGGGTAACACAGGGTGATCAAATAAGGTAACACAGGGTAATCACGTGCTCGTTCGGGAATATTTCAATTCTGAATGAAAGAAGAAGGAAAGAATGAAAGAAGAAGGAAAGAAAATGTTCGGCCCATGTACCCCTCACAAATTTGGAAATAATCTGATTGAAACCATCTGCCACCAAAAAAGGCAATTAGTAGGCAGGCAATAAGGAAACAAATCAGCACAAATTGGGGCGGGATTGGAATTTCGAATGGTGGGTACACGGGCGGGTAAATGAAAGCGCGGTGACGAAAAATTAAAAGTTTTCGCCGCAGCTATTTTGCAACTATCAAGTTTTCCCTCTCCCCCCCCTTTCGTCAAACTTTTTGGCCTGCCTTGTGGGCCCATCTAAGGAAGCTGTGAGGGGTAAGGCTGGGTAGGCTTTAGGTGAGAATTGTTTTCAAATGTTATTCTCTTTATAGTATAGATACCAATAGACATATAATTGTTTTTTTAAAAGTGACCAATATTTATAGAACGTCCTCTAACTTTGTATTTGACAAGGTGAATATTGCATGTGATCGATGGTCGTGGGTAAGGCAGGACCTGACACGATCAGGTCATTATTTTCCAAATAAAATATGAAATATGAAACGCATTATATAATCATCATAAATCTTACAGCTCGTCAAAAAATCATATCATATTTATTAAATTTATTAAAAGAAGATAA
>CM014278.1:41561292-41597730 GCA_004135705.1 Alloteropsis semialata
TGGGTTAATTTGTTCATTTCGAGCTGTTCTGTGTCCTGACATTAATGCATTTGGGCACACCTGTTGATTTGTTATGTTCAATTCATTATGGTGTGCTTGACGATATAAGCTTTGTAAACCATTATTAATGCTTGAACGATAGTGCGATGGAATTTCTTTTCCATTGTCTATAAAAAAATGACCTTTGCTTTCAAGAAAACAAAGGTGCTCCTGAAGGAGTTTATTGATTGGTGATGAATATAGCGTGGAGAGAGGAAAAAAACTTAATGGTATGATCTCTCCATAAGTTCGGAATGAAAGGGGACGATGATAGTTAAATGCCATTTCTCATCCTTTTCTAATGTTGTGCATTAGTGCTTTAGCTACATTATTGTGCCCTTTTTTTATGCGTTTAATGAAACTATTATTTTTCTATAAATTTGATAGAAGTTGGCCAGATTTGACATAGCACAATAAACATTCCTTGTTAGGATGTACTAATCCTACAAATTAAATTCCTTAAAAAATCCACCTAGTTGGCCCAAAAAAGCAAAAGATTACCTGAATCGAGTGTTTTTAAATAGCAGGAAGCCGCAGCACCATTAAATCGCCAAAAGTCAATCTTGGCAGCCAAAGCTAATAATCTATTAGAGTTGAAGGATATAAAAGGGAACATGCCATTAGCTAAAAAACTGCCAGTCATCCTTGGACCATGATGACTCAGTTCAGATGATTTATGGATCGTCCCTTTTCAAGGATCTGCAGATCATTCCATCAGTCTGATGACTCCATCACATGCAAAATATCACTCTCCTCTTATCTAGAGATTTTCGCTTTGACACTAGTGTGCTTCCTTTTTTCTCTTTCTTTTCAGGGTTGTAATCGGTAGAGAACAGAGATGACACTTTCTGACCTGTTCCCAGCTCGATCCTACCCATGATGAGGAGTTGGTGACTCGATAGCAATTTTCTTTTGAAGATATCCATGGACCATATGTTCCAAGCTTTTTTCACTGGTTATTATATAAAATTTTGGATTTAGTTTGCCTTCATTGCGAACAAGGATATATAAGATCACCCTGGAAATAATAAAGAAAGTTATTAGTCAGGGCCTTGGAGAGCTCTTCCCCTCTCGTCTGTCCACGGTCAATTCATCCATAACCTCTGATCGTCCTAGCTATAGATGGCCAAATGGGCCAGGCCCGATGGGCCGGCCCTAGCCCAGCCCTAAAAAGCCCAGCACTAACCCGACACGGCCCGAGGGCCATAGGGCTCGGGCCGGCCCGGCTCGATGATTGGGCTAGTGCCTGGGCCACAATCTCGGCCCATCGGGCCAGCCCAAGCCCGGCACGGTTAATGGGCCAGCCCGACAGCGGCCCGCCTAAAAACCCTAGGCCTGCTTCCACCCGGCGGCCGCCCCCTCGGCCCCCCTCCCGACCGTTAGATCCGGTCCTCCCGACTGTTGGATCCGACCGTTGGGGAGGGGAGTATATAACCCCCCCGGCGCCCCCTCCAGACCCCGTCCCAACCCTAGCCGCTCCCCGGTCGCTTCGCTCGGTCGCTCCGCCTCCGCTCGCTCGCCTCGCCGCTCGCTCCCCTGGCCCCCGCTCCCGTCGCCGCTCGCTCCCAACCCTAGCCGCTCCCCTCTCCCTCTCGTCTTCCCCCTCTCCGGCGAGCCCCTCGGCCCCCTTCCCGACCGTTGGATCTCTGTCGCCCCCTCCCTCTCTGAGTTCCTAGATCTGGATGAGCATGAGCTCCTTGCGCCGGACGCTCTGGTGTCACTAGATCCGTGGTCCAGGGGGTCGGATCCGTAGTTCGCCGGGCGCCGGCCGCTCTTGTGCTCCGGCTTCGCAGGAGGTAAGCTCTGGTGCTCCTGCTCTCATGTCTCGTCGTTTCACAGTCTCGCTCACACTCTATGAATCTCACACTCACTCTCTCAGTCTCTCCCCCCTGCAGGCCGTCGGCCACCGCGAAGCTGTTAAGGGACCAGAGCACCGGCCATGTCCGACGACGAGGACCAGGGGCACTCCATCAATGGTGACCTTCGGATGTGCGGCCTGCGCGGAGATGACGAGAGCGACCTCGAGGCCGATCGGCAAGAGCTGCTGGGTAGCGCCGCCGATCCCATCGATGTGGGTGATGGCGAGGATGGTGCGGCCGCTGCTGGTGGCGCCGCCGTTGCTGGTGGCGCTGCCGCTGCTGGTGATGGTTCTCCCACTGTCACCAGCGGCAGGAGGAAGAGGAAGAGCACATCTGAAGCATGGAACGACTTTGAGAAGATTTTCGAGGACATTGAAGGTAAGAAGGTAAGAACTGGGGCCAAGTGCATTCATTGTGGTGCTTGTTATGCTGCTCGTTCTTCTATTGGCACTGGGCATCTTAATCGGCATATTAAATTATGCCAAGCAAGAAAGGCAAACCTACGCCAATCTCAGTCTTTGCTTCAGTTCAGTTCTGATGGTGCCTTACGTCACTGGGAGTACAATGCCGATGTAGCTCGTACTCAGCTATGTCGTTTGATTGCTAGACTAGATCTCCCTATTTGTATTGGTGAAACTGATGCTTTTGAGGAGTACATCAAGGTTGCTCATAATCCCAGGTTCTCTGCTGTCTCTAGGCAAACCACAACTAGAGATTTTAGCAAGTACTTTACTGATTGTCGTGCTAAGCTTATAGATTCTCTGGCTTGTGTTTCATCTGTTGCTCTGACTTCTGATATATGGTCTGGAAACACTAAGGAGGACTATCTTAGTGTGGTTGCTCACTATGTTAATTCTGACTGGCAATTAGAGAAGACAATCATTGGGTTTAGGCTCATTGATGAATCTCATAATGGCCAGAACATTGCTGATCGTGTTACTGCTGTCTTAGAGGAGTATGGTTTATTGGATAAGGTGTTTTCTGTCACTTTGGACAATGCTTCTTCTAATACCAATGCCATTACTAGAATGACTCCTAAACTGTCTGCATATGTTGGCACTCTGTTCTCGCATCAGCGCTGTGCTTGTCACATTATTAATCTCATGGTTAAATTTGCTTTGAATGTGATCAAGCCATATCTTGAATCCTTTAGAACTGCAATTTCTTTCATAAATTCTTCTAACCAGCGCATTGTAGCATTTAAGAGGTACTGTATTGCTGTGAATGTTTGTCCGAGAAAGTTTGGGTTGGATATGGATGTGAGGTGGAACTCTACATACCTCATGCTTAAGCATTTGATGCCTTACAAGCAGACTTTCAATGTTTTCATTGAGACTAACTATCCCAGAGGTGAGGATGAGCCTTTACTTTTAACAGATGACCACTGGACTGTTGCAGAGAAGGTGCTTTCATTCCTTGAATTGTTTTATGATTCCACAGTTGCACTTTCTGGTGTATATTATCCTACTTCTCCACTTATGTTTCATCATCTCATTCTGATATGCAAGCATTTGAAACATTATGAGAATGATAGGTTGCTTAGGCCTGTTGTTGTTCCAATGCAAGATGTTTATCTTAAGTATTGGAGGGACATTCCTTTGCTTTACTCTTTTGCATTCATCTTGGATCCTAGAAGTAAATTAAAGGGCTTTCATAATGTTCTTAGGCTGTTATCTAGGCTTACTGGTACTGATTATTCAGCTTACATGACTGAGGTGAGAGCTCATCTTTCTAGCACATTTAAGCGATATGATGACAAGTTTGGTGCAGTTAAGTTGCAGAAGCCTCAAGAGCCACCCAGTACTGGTAAGAAAACAAGTGCTTGGGATGATATTTTTCTGGTGCAGGTGCTGATGATGATACATCTGACATTTTCTCAAGTCCTGGTAACCCTTACTGTACCCCCCTCTCCCTCTGTCTAGAAGAACATCTGCAAGTGCTTTGCTGCAAGCAGCAAGCACTAGTCATTCTGCTGGATCATCTATGGGTGTTGGTAATAAACTCTCTAACTACTTGGACAGTGATAGTATCAACCAGTTTGATGATAGTTTCTGCATCATCAACTGGTGGCACCAACATAAATTGACTTATCCTGTGCTGTCTATCTTAGCTAGAGATGTTTTGACAGTCCCTGTTTCTACCATATCTTCAGAATCTGCTTTTAGCACATCTGGCAGGATCATCGAGGAGCGATGTCGACGCTTGAGCCCGGAGATGGTGGAGATCCTCACATGCACCAAGGACTGGGAGGCGGCACAAGCAAGGCTGCAGCAACAAGTGCAAGACAGGGAGCTTGAAGCTGCTTTTGCTGATCTGTTTCTGGATACTGGTACTGATCCAGCTGTGTAACTCATTTGTGTTAGTTAGGTCCGGAACTGAACTTGAACTTGGTCTGTAATAACATTGAACTATTTGAATTTGAATTGATTGAGCTGGGCTGTACTCTTTTTTCCTATCTAGGGTTTCTCACGAGGTGTGAGTTTTACCTAGATATGTTTTTAATGAGGCAGCCATTGCACCAGCTCAAACTTTTGAAAAATGTTTGTCTTTGTGTCTGTGAATCTGTCTTGTGAATCTGTTATGTTGATCAATTTGAATCAGTTGAAGTCACTTTGAGAATCATTTGATCTGTTGAATCTGTGATGTTGATCACTTTGAATCAGTTGATCAGTTGAAGTCATTTTGATCAGTTGATCAGTTGAAGTCACTTTGAATCAGTTGATCACTTTGAATCAGTTGAAGTCACTTTGAATGTTGAAAATTTTGAATGTTGTGGAAATTCTGTCTTGTGAATGTTTGAAAATTTTGAATCAGTTCATGTTTTGGTCGGGCCTGGCCCGGCACGGGCACTGAATGGCCCGCCGTGCCATCGGGCTGGCCCGGCCCGAAGAAATGGCCTTAGTGCCGGGCCTGGGCTGGCAAATAGGCACGGTGTCCGGCCCGGCCCGGCACGGCTAAGCCATCGGGCCGCATAGTGTCGGGCCGCATAGGACCGGCCCACATCGGGCTAGGGCCGGGCCGCCCATTTGGCCAACTATAGTCCTAGCTCGATCGGTCGCTACTCACTATAAAGCCAGCCTACCACCAAAGCAAATGCTCAGACATGCTTCGTTTCTGCGGTTGGTGTAGACGCTTAGTTTTGTACTGCACGACGGCGACTCCGGAAAAGAGGTGCCCGAAATCGGCTTTTTGCCTCGACCGTTTCCGACGATCCTTCCTGCGTAGTGGATGCCTCGACACATGTTCGTGAGTGAGTCGTCGAGCGAGTGCGTGCTGGTGCCTGGTGGGTCCGTTGCGGCGATGCGTCGACGCGTGTCCGACCGAACTCATCCAAGCCGAGATTATATATTGCAGAACCATGGGGCAATGGGCATTAGTCTTCAGAAGCTGCAGTTGAAGAAGTAGCTACGAGAGCAAAGAAAGAAGCCGGGCAGCTAGTAGTTGCTTGAGGCTTGAGAGAGGTTGTGGCTTTGTGCCTAGAGCGATCGAGAGAGGATGGCGTCTCTGCAGGGCCTGTACACCGGCGGCGGCCGGAGGAGGGCGGTCGTCCATGCAAGGAGCGGCGGCCGGCGGCCAGCGGCGGCAGTGAAGCAGCTGCTGTCGAGGCTGAGGTGCACGTGGAGGAGACGCGCGGCGCGGCCGAGGCGGGCCGCGGTGAGGTTCGGGTACGACCTGCAGAGCTACTACCAGAACTTCGACGACGGCCATGGCTCCTCCGCCGGCGGCCACCGCTTGTAGCTGGAGCCGTGGAGCTAGCGATCCTTCTCTGCTGGATGCTTCTGTGTAGAAGTGATTACTGACTAGTGCTCTGTTCGTCAATGGAGATCGAGTCGAGTGTTGATGTCCAGTCCAGTGGTTAATTAGCTTCTTTTTTTTTATGAGTGTCGAGTGGTTAGCTAGCTACTAGCTCGCTCTCGCTCGTCCAGTTATTGTATAGAGAAGCCAGCTTCTTCCGTGTAATTAGCT
Source organism: Alloteropsis semialata (assembly GCA_004135705.1). Taxonomy (NCBI): domain Eukaryota; kingdom Viridiplantae; phylum Streptophyta; class Magnoliopsida; order Poales; family Poaceae; genus Alloteropsis; species Alloteropsis semialata. Next base: position 41,567,157 of record CM014278.1, read on the forward strand.
CCGCAAGATAGCAAGACTTTATTTTCCATCGATCAGCATTCAGCAATGGGCGCATGGTGGCACCAAACTCTCATCAGATTAGTTCACACCAAATTACACATTGTCTAGATGCAGTGTTCTAAGTTACCTAAGGATTAATGCTTATTTATGTAAATGTAAAGTCTATCTCTATACCCGTCCAAGTTTTTAAATAGCCGGATATATATAGCCTCCGCTATCTTCCGCTATAGCTTATTGGGAAGGATGCCGCTATTTGCTAGATTTGGCCAAGCGGCTCCAAAAAGGGTCGCCATGATGACAGTTGGCCCGACGGGGTGATGGTCGCCAGGCAGCGATGGTGTCGCCGACTGTGGCGATGGGTACGACCAATGGATGGTGCGACAGTTGGAATGGGGAGCGCGACGAGTTAGGGATGGGTACCGGTGGACGATAGTGTGGCATCATAGGTCATCGCTTGCCACGGTTCAACCTAGTTCTATGGTCAATTAGTAGAGGTGGCCAGCCGGCATATCAATTGTTATCCATACACAATTTTTTCTTCGTAGGGACGGAAGGTTGTGCTTTTTATTGTAAATTGTTATTGAGTGAATCAATATAACCCTAAGACCTTGTTCGGTTAGCTAGAGGCCCCATGGATTTGAAGGGAATTTAGAGGGATTGAGGGGGATTTTGACTTGCTGGGGATTTAATCCCTCCTAATCCCCCTCAATTTCCCTCCAACTGAACAAGGCCTAAGAGTGATCCGCACCTTTGTTTTTTTAAAAAAGAAACTGTCTTTATCCAATATCAGAAGACCACTTAAATATAGTGACCTTATGTTTTCAAAGAAAAGAACGGTGCTCTTGTATTTTCTGAAGAGTGAAGGAGTGTTATTGATTGTTGAGAATCTATATTTTATAATAAATGATCCGGCGCCTCAGAAAGAATGTGTCAAATGATAAATGGCAATTCTCATCCTACGCCAATTTCTTGCACTAGGACTTTTGCTAGATTATTGTGGACCACGGCTGAAACTGCCAGACACGACTAAAAGCTGGGCTCAGGGATTCCGTTTTTTCCTCCTAAGTTTAAGAGGTTAAAATTGGCAGGAAACTGAATTTTCAAAGAAATCCTATATATGTTAATTATGTACCAAATCATTTCATTAGAAATAAACCTTTTTTAGTGAAACTTAGTCACTGTAGACAAACTATAGACTCGAACCTACTCCGTCCCGCAAAGAGTGTCCATTTAGGGCAGGGCTAGTAACGCGGCCGGCCAGCCGGCAGCACGTGTGCCCACGTGTCCGCTGTTGCGCCCGCTGTGGGCTGCGAGCCGGCGGTTTGATTCTTTTGGGCCCACAATTAGCGATGGTACACTTCTTTCAGCCGCGGCAAGCGAAACATCCGCTTCTTTCTCTTTCTTCTCCTCTCTCTCCTCCACATAGGATTTAGTCCGCTTACAGCCTGATATAATACTTGTGTTTAGGAGTTGCATTGGGCACGGGAATTAAGAAAGAATGAAAAAGTAGAGAGCGCATAGAAAACGAGAAGGGATGGAGGAGGAGAGAGATAGAGAGAGTTGTATTGGAAAGCGAGATAAACACTTATTTTGGTACAAATTTTGAATCCTTTATGGAGTATGTGGGCAGGGTCCAACATAAGAAACCTAACCAACGAAGGTACACTTAGTTCACAAATTAGGGACCAGTTCATGGTAGAGCATGTGATACATCTATATACATCCACCCACCCAGTGACGATGCAAAGAGAAATAAAACTTCTCTCTTGTCTCCCACATCTCTGTGTTGTACTTGCGCTCTGTATGTGCATGTGTCATATACGCCGCCGGTTTCTCAACACCTGCATTGTTATCAGGGCGTAGTTCTACAAAATTCTTTAAAAAATCGAACTAGAGTTGACAAAAACAATGACTATTTGAGTGAAGCATTTTAATTAGCAGATAGCAGCGCAGCCCCATCAAAACGTCAAAAGTCAATCTAGGCAGCCAAAGCTACTGATACGGAGCTGAATGAGGGAACGGTGCCGTTAGCGAAAGCTAGCTTTGGGGCAAAACCTCAAAAGCACAATTTGCCGGTCATCCTTGGACCATGGTGAGTCGATTAATTAGTTTATTTTTGCGACATCCCCATGCTGCCGCCACCACCAACGTACCGTCCCTTTTCAATGATCTGCCGATCAGATTGATGACTCAATTGCATGCAAATATCAACTTTCTCTCATCTAAAGATTTTTGCTTTAACGTACCTTTTTTTCTCTTTTCTTTCTTTACGGTTGTAAAAACGGGGGAGAATACACTTTCTGATCTGCTCCTCACCTGGATCCTACACACGATAATGACATGATGATATATTTTCTCGAAGATACCCCGAAGACCATTTTCCAAGCTTTAAGCACGTGGTGTGGATAAAGCGATATATACTTTTGGATTTAATTTGCCTCTGTTATAAGGATAAGATCATCCAAAAAAGAATAGAACCAGATATTAGTCAGTGACTCGCGCGCGGAGTGTTGTCGCGTATATATGCCATGGAGACTTGGAGAGCACAACCACTATGCAGGGCGCAAATCTCGAGGAGCATCAGACCTCGCCAAACTCACCCAAAGATCGATTCGGCATTTCGTCATGCAGACAGTACCGTAGGCAGCGGAAACGCATGCATTGTGCACGTGCGTGGCATCTTCTTCCAGACCAGCGGCGACGAGAGCATGTGCATGCGTGCAGGGCAGCTTACCGGCGTGCATCTATCGACACGTCCATGACGGACATTGCATCTGCATGCAGCAGCTACGCACGCACATGATGGAACAGGCCACCACCGTACCGAACTGCCGACCATTATTCGGTTTCGGGCAGCCACCAACGGATCGGACACGACCACACTCGTTTGGACACGAGGCCGCGCCGACCTTATCCATCTGGGTTCGTCCTCCTAGCACCGTCGCCAATTGCCACGGCCACCTCTCTCATCCTAGCTCGATCGGCCACTATGCTTCAGCGGTTGGAAACTTCCGATATGTCCGTCACTGAATGAAGATGGTCATTTCCTCCTCGATCGGCTGGACGACGGCGACCCCGGAAAGTTAAGATTCCTGAAATCGGCTTTTGCCTGGCCCATTCCGATGATCGCCGTAGTGGAAGCCTCGTCACCGTGGACGTGTGGGCGAGCCGAGTGCGTGCGTGCTTTATTTAGTACCGGTGGGCCGCGAAGCTGACGCGTGTCGGGACACAACCTACCTATCCGAGCTTATAAAAGCAGCGGCATGGAGGTTCTCGTCGGCACAAGGTCTTCACTCTTCAGAATCCATAGCCGCAGCAGAGACCAGAGATCGAGCTCGCTCAGAGCAAAAGAGAGCAGCAGAGCTAGCTCATTCCGAGAGCCCGCGACTCGTGAGAAGTGTTCGTCGAGCGACCGAGAGAGGAGGATGACGTCGTCTCTGCTTGGCCTGTACGTCGGCGGCCGCAGCAGCCAGAGGAGGGCCCACGCCAGGAGCGGCGCGGCGGCCGGCTGCGGCGGCGGTGAAGCAGCTGCTGTCGAGGCTGATGAGGTCCACGTGGAGGAGGCGCGCGGCGCGCCCGAGGCGGGCCGCCGTGGGGTTCGGGTACGACCTGCACAGCTACTCGCAGAACTTCGACGACGGCGTTGCTGGCTCCTCCGTCCACCGCCGCCGCTTTTAGCTTCTTCTTCCGTAGCTCTGTGCAGCTTCTCCCTGTGTGTGGTAACAGTGTAGCACTGGTAGGTACTGCACTGATCTAGCGATTTGTGTAGTGATGACGATTAATCATAGAGTAGCCTCTGTACAGGATCACTACTCGCCTCGCTCTTATGTGTAATCAGCTACACTCTGTACATATATATGTGAAAGAATGGGTTCTGTCTAACCCCTCATTATTATGAGATCTTCTGTTCTCTCTGTTGTGAACTGTGGCTTGCGCATTTGCCACACACGTACTGATCAGCTGTTCATCTGCCCCAACTATCTGCGATTCTTGTCGAATTTTGGGAGATTACTGAAACTGTGAGAGCCACTAAATTGAACACTGAAAGTACTCCGGGCACTGGTCCTTCTGGACTAAATGCTTCTTCAGCACAGATCTGCATGCTTGCGTGCGTTTTACATTGCCGATTCCACATGATGATGCGCAACTGACAAAAACTGCGGCAGTTAACGTTTGCAACCTCTTGCCAGGTTTTGTAGATAGAACATCGTAAACACTAAACCGGTGTATCCAGTCCAGTTACCGTCGAACACTGTAGATTTGGTTCTTATTTTTAGCTGACGTGACAATGCTTGTCTCGTAGAATATAATATTTGTTGAACTGTCAGGGTGTTCGCTATTGTTCTTTTCGGATATACTCCTATACTGGAATAAAATTATCATGTACCAAACCATCCAGGACGCGAAAGCAGTTCACTGTTAGTCTGTTATAATTTCAATATTTTATAAAAGGTCAACAAAGATAAATATTTTGATACAGAGGTACTAATTACTATAGTTTTTTACATTGCTGCATTATGGGCTTCTTTGGATGGAGTCCTGGAAAACCTGCCTGGGCCAGCCAGCGCATCCAGGCGGTTGATTTCCTCAGCCTGGGGCCAGGATCGCTGCCTGGACGCAGCTGCCTGGCTCAGGCTCCCATCCAAACAAGCCCTATAAGACGTGACGAGCTATAGAATTATCAACATAAATGAAGATGGAAAACAGACAGATCCCATGGGAACTTTTGAAGCTGATTCATTCCAAACGGAAAAACTGTTCCTATCCAAATCCAGTCACACGAATGACGAATGTGCCTTCTAGACAAGATAAAGCTACAGATCTCAAGTAGCCAAGCAAAAGGGAGCACCAGTAGCGAAATCCAACGCCAGGGCAAAAGCTAGATCTCAAAAGCCAAAGCAGCGAGTCATGCATGTATCCTTGGAGGCTTGGACCATGACCTCGATCCAATCCACCGATGCTGCCACCACCACGAACGCCGCAGGCCCGTCTTCTTTTCTGTGTGATCTGTCGAACATCCGGTCCGATCAGAAGAGGCACGATGACACTTTACACAGTGTTAGCAAGTTCGTTGTAGTCGGTAGACTACACTTTGTCTCTGCTCTCCCATCTCGACCCAACGGAATGATGACAGGACAAACACGCATGTTCTAGTTAAGCACGTGTTATATGCCCAGCAATGTATCCCGGACCGTGATATATATGGCATGGCCGGCCAGCACTATTTCTGCAAGCCGGCAAAATAAACACACATTGTCACGTGGCATGCATTCGGCACGGCCCACGGCCGGCGCCGCCGCGCACGCGCGTGTGCTTGCGAGTTGCGACGACAGCTCCACGCATGGCCACCCACAGCTCCACGCATGCATGGGTTGATATGGGGGGCGGGCCTGCACCTAGGGCCACCCGGGCCGTGGCCCTAGTCGTGGCCCAAAACTCTCGAGTACCCACATCTGTTTTAGGCCCAAAACTCAAGGCCCAATCCGTGACTAGGGCAAACATAGTAGCAGGCCAGCAGCCCACTGCCCATCTCCTGACCTCTCCGTCAGCTCCCTGCACTGCTCGGCTCTGCAGCGCGGCGCTGCCGCTCGCTGCCCGCAGCCCCGCACGCGGCACGCCCACCGCTGCAGCTCGCCGCACTGTCCTGTCCCTCTACTGCTCTTCCCTGTGTGCCGGTGCGCTCATGCCCCCGTCGCCTCCTGGCTCCTGCGGCTTTCCCTGCGGGAGTGCTGGGCGGTGGGTGCTGGCTGCCGCTGCGAGCTATGGCATGTGGGCTGCGGCACTGCCGAATCAGGCGGCCCAGCCGCACGGAGTCGGCACGGAGGTGCTGCTGTGGCGCCGTCCGTCCACTGGCCTTCGTCGGTTCGCCCTTCAGGTTGAGATGATTTTCTTCTCCCAAATGTAGATGAAGACTAAAGAGGAGTAGCTGATTAGGACTTGCAAATTGCAGGTACTGACTTGAGCCTTCCTGATTTGCAATGTGTACTGCAGTTTGCAGAATGACGAGTAGGACTTTGCAAATCTTATATTATGCTCGTGTCCCCTCTGCCACACAACTGAATATAGATGAAGTGGATGAAGCTTCAGCTAACAGAACAAGAAATAGATTGATCTCCACCACCTCCATCACAAGGTACTGTCGAACTGAGCAAGAAACAGTTGAGACTACAGTTAGCGCTGTACAAATCTAATTTGATTTCCTTTCCCTTGCATCTGCACAAAAAAGAATCAATAGCAAGAAATTCTAGTTATTTTTGTCATAGTTTTATTTATACTTCCATCTTGTCTATGTCTAGGAGCTGCTGATGAGGAAATGTAAGATGTGACTAGGTATTTTGGCGAGTGAATGCACCAAATCTTCTAGCCGACTAGGTATTTTATAGCACTAATAAACATTTAATTTTTTTGTAGCTGCTACTTTATATGGATCTTTTACTGATTTACTCTAGTGGTTAAACTGGGAAATGGATTTTTTAATGTAGCTGTTAAACTGGAAAATGGATCATTTAGTTTTTGCCACTGAATTTTGGCCCTAGTCTTGACAAAAAGCTGGGTCCGCCACTGGATATGGAACAGACCATGCCGAAGTTCCGATCGGTTTCGTGCCGGACATGCATGATCCCTATTGCCCTCCCGCATTGCCGACACCTCGCTCTCATCGACTCATCCTAAATTCCTAATACTTAAGCTCGGCCACTAAACCAAAACCTAACGCTAGCTACACAGCATAGGCTTGTGATCTCTACGGTTGGTGGCTTGGTAGTGGCAGAGTCGGCTCTCTTTTCCGACCGATGGCGGGAGATGCCCTGAAAGTGAAAGATGCCCGGAATCAGCTTTTGCCCGGACGACCATTCCGATCAGGAATCCGACTCCCCCTAGTGGCTTAGTGGATGCCATCGTCGCCCTGTACGTGAGTGACTCGGTGCGTGCGCGTCAGTGGGCCCGGCCGGCGAAGTCGGCGCGTCAGCAGGGACGCATTCGGTTCCGATCCGATCCATCGGTCGAGCCGAGCGAGCTTATAAAAGAGGCAGCACGGCAGGCGTCGTCTAGGCAAAGCCAAGGACTTCAGAAGCCGCAGCTGCAGACAACAGTAGATCGAGCTTGAGCAAGCGATCGAGAGAAGAAGGATGGCGGCGGCGTCTCTGGTGCTCGGGCACACCGGCGGCAGCCGGAGGAGGGTCCACGCCATGAGCGGCGGCGGTGGGCGGTCGTCGTCTGCTGCTGCAGCGGCGGCGGCGGCGAGGCAGCTGCTGTCGAGGCTGAGGTCCACGTGGAGGAGCGCGGCGGCGCGGCCGAGGCGGGGCGCGGCGAGGTTCGGGTACGACCTGCAGAGCTACTCCCAGAACTTCGACGACGGCCTCAGCTCCTCCCTGCCCTGCCACCCGCTTTCAGTGATTCCGTCGTGTAACTAGCAAGCTCAGTGACAGTGATTGTTTATAGACTAGCTAGCCAGCTGCGACGTCCAGTTACTGTAAATTACCGCTTCTTCTTTGTGCTAGTAATTAACTAGTGTAAATATGCCATCAGTCAGCATGCTGAAAAGCTTTTCCCCGTTCTGTATAATTAGCCTTTTACTAGTATTAGCCGTATTCTTTGCAAGGCTAAACCTGCTATTGATCAGCAGAGTGGTCAGTGGTGCTCTGTTGTTCAGCTGTTGGCATTTGGAAACTAATTGGAACGGAGTATGGGCATGTTTGTTTCCGCTTCTCTCAACCACGTTTAGATTCTAAGATAAACGAAAATTTTCTTGATTCTCGATTATTGTAGTTCAAATCTTTGAAATGGATTATCAGAGAATTGAGAATAATCGAAAATAATCAAGGTGTTTGGGTGAGATTCTCGTTTATTTTGACCGATAAGCTAACTATAAACAGAAACAAACAGGCCATGTCTGCTTCTTCTCTATACATGTGCACGTCATTTAGTTCTGGTTTCTGGCTTATGCATGTGCCACTCGGCGTCTCGGCCACTGCACACATGTGTATAACCAAACTTTTCGTGTGCCCGCCAAATTAACTATCTGCAAGCTGGCCTCTTGTAGATTTCTTTTTTGAAGATTATAAGTGAAATAAAGTCACTGAAACTAGATGGCCAGGCACCGGCTATAATTCAGCTCATGAAACTAAACGCGGCATAAAGTTGTCGACTGAACCGAATGTGTTTGATTCTCACGTTTTAACATTGTTGCATTGTGAGCCTGCCTTTAGAATCCTCAACGAAATGCAGAGAGACAGAAATAGACAAATCCTATGGCAACTTTTGAAGGTGATTTTAGACAAAAAGAATTGTCTATATCAAATCACTTGCAAATTTTTCTTTGTAGCGAAGTAAAAGCTAACTATTGATCTCAACTCGAGCAAAAGCGAGCACCATTAGCAAAATATACACACATGAGGGCAGCAAAAGCTCAAAAGCCAGATAAAGCGACCAGTCAGCCTTGGACCATGATGACTTGGATGACTTGTGCGACCACGATCGCCATATCCATACTGCCACCTCCAACGGCCGTCCTTTTTTGCGTGATCTGCCGATCATCGGATCAGGTGACGACTCCACCGTCACATGCAAAGTACTATCAGCTTCCTCTCAGTCTCAGCTAGAGATTTTGCTTCTTGCATTTTAGTGCGATTCCTTTCTCTATGTCGACACTTTAATTTGCAGGATGTAGAAAAATTCGGTGTAGGGGATAGGGGTAGATGAAATTGAACTTTCTCTGCTCCCATCTTGATCCTACGCACGATGACTCGGCAATACATTTACTTTATTATATACTTTTTTTTCGAAAGAATAGTAGAGACGCATATGCTCACACACGCACGCACGCACACTTAGCAATATAAATACACGCATGTAAATCTTACCTTTACTAGTACATCGAGAGGCTGGATGTTTCGATCTTAAGATTGACAAAATACTCGTCGTTATATCCTTATTTCATGCCTTCTTCATTACAAGGATAAGGTCATCCGGAACCAGAAGGAATAGCTACTCAGTCGGTCACAGCATGTTTCCAAGCCTCGAAAGGTTTAACAACCCGTGTTCGTTGCAATTGCAATCAATCCCTACGGACTCCGGTTGGCAGTTGGTAATCATCCTTCTTTTCTGACTGATGGCCGACGACGCCCAAAAAGATGCCTGGCATCGGCTTTATGAGTTCATCGTAGTGGATGATGCCATCGTGGCCTTGTGCGTGAGTGACTCAGCGTTGCGTGCCGGTGGGCCCGGCCGGCGACGTCGCCAGGAACTCGGCAGGGAACCCGGTCGACCGAACGCCTGAAGCTTATAAAAGCAGTGGCGAGCCTCGAGAAGCCAGAACGCATATGCCTGAAGCTGAGTCAAGATCGAGCGTCCTGCTTCCGAATTAGCTGCGAGGGTTCAGCAGTTCGATCGTGGCAACGAACAGCGCATCATCGATCGAGAGAGGATGGCGTCTCAGCCGATGGGCGCGTACACCGGCGGCAGCCGAAGCAGCCGCAGGGTCCACGCCCGGAGCGGCGAGCGGCCGGCGGCGGCGGTGAAGCAGCTGCTGTGGAGGCTGAGGTCCACGTGGAGGAGGAGTGCAGCGGCGCGGCCGAGCCGGGCCGCGGTGAGGTTCGGCTACGACATGCAGAGCTACTCCCAGAACTTCGACGACGGCCTCAGCTGCTCCGACCACCGCCGGTTGTAGCTTAAAAGCTTGCTTAGCTACGATTTCCTTCTGCTCCTTCTGTAGCTGTGTGCAGGTAGCTTCAATTCACACCGGAAGCTAGAGTACTAGCTAGTTAGTGTGTGGCTGGTGCTAGCTTTATTTCTAGTGATGACGATTATATATTCGATTAATTAGCTAGCTAGCTCGTGCAGTCCTTTGTACATGATATATTGCTTTGTTCGGCTCTGGGAAGCCTGGAATCGAATGGAATGGAATGGAAATCTGATTCTGAATTCTCCTGTTCTGTGTTCTGGCTTGTGGCTTACTAGTTACTAGGCATGTGCCAGTGCCACACATGTAGCCCGGCTGTGTCATCTGCCCAAACTATCTGGTGCGCTTCTTGCAGATGTTTGGAGATCAGTGAAACACTGAAACTAGATGGCCGGGGGCCGGGGCACCGGATCTTCTTCAGCAGAGGAAACCAGTATTTTTGGTTCCTTTTTAGCTAACTTAGCGTGAAATGCTGTATCGGAAGCATTTAGAATCCTCAGAAAATGGAGATAAAAAATAGACAAATCACACATGAGCTTTATTTTGAGGCTGATTTTTCGAAACGGAAAAGTTTATCTCTATGAAGTCAAACAAATTTGTTCTTCGTATAGTACCCAGGGTAAAGCTACGTACTGATCTCAACTAGTGCTGTAGTAGAGCAAAAGGGAGGGCCACGGGCCACCTAGCGAAATCTACATCAGAGCAAAAAACTCAAATTAAAAGCCAAAATAGCCAGTCATCCATGGACCATGATGACTCGGATGATTTGTGAAAGGAATCGATGCTCGTGATAGCCTAAAAGAGGGAGGGGGTGAATTAGGATTTCTAAAAAACCTTAACCTACCATATGCCTCTAATTGCACAAAGTAAAGAACCTTAACCTACCATATGCCTCTAATTGCACAAAGTAAAGCTAAGACAAGCTATCTAGATGTGCAACTAAGTTTTTCTTCTAGTGTTTGCACCCACCTAAGGAGTTTTGCAACCTAGAGCCAATCCTATCAAGATACTACTCTAGAAAGGTAAAGGCACATAAGTTGCAAGTATGAAATGCGGAAGCTTAAGAGGTTAGAAGGATACAAACTTGACATGAAGATTTATCCCGTGGTTCGGCTAATGCCTACTCCACGTTGGAGCTCCACAAAGAATGTGCTCCCGGTCGCCAAATCTTCTTCCTGGTCAAGGCCTTGAGCTCGCCACAAAGGCTCCTCAAGAGGGATGATGAGCAAGTCACCAAGACCTTACTCTCATCAATCTACTCTCCCAGAGATCTTGACGCCGCCTCCACTACGGAGCTTCTCCACCAAGGAAGGGGGTCTCTTCTTCCCCCGCACAATGTCGTTGTCGCCGCTCCACACCAAGCCGGAGGATCGAAGACTTGCCGGCGAGTCACCAAAACTCCAAGGAGCCGGCACACCGAGATTACAAGTGTTGGTTCACTCTAGAACCAAGCACAAGGCTCAACACCTTGCCAAATCTCTCATTAGGCCTATTCTAACTCTCTCACTCACTATGGATGATCTATGTAGCACAAATGGTGGCTTGGATGTCTTGTAGATGTAGATGAACTTCTCTTGGACTCCAGCACCTCAGAATGGACGAATGGGGGTGGTATATATAGCCCAAAGGGCTCAACTAGCCGTTGCTCAAAAGTTGCATGAAAACTGTGAACGCCGTATGTTCCGCCGTGCACTTCACCTCCATCGGCGGATCATATGCCTCATGCTTTTCCAACGGCTCTTTGCACACGCCATATGCTTCTGAACTTGTACGCCGATGGTCGGCGGATCATACGCGTGCCTTTTCTTCCATCTTCTCTTGACATCGTCTCTGTACTGTAACTTGTACGCCGTTAGTCCGCCGAGGGTCGGCGTATGATACGCCGTGTAGGGTATTGCTGACCCTAACTTGAACTTGATCATGACTTGAACGCCGTATCATCCGCCCTTCATGCGCACAGTAACACCGGAATATACGCCGATGCCCTTCTCTTGAATTCTTGAACGCCGTATGCTTCCAACATATACGCTGTGCATCGCCGTATCATATGCCGTTGCTTTTTTTTAATGATTCTTCACACGCCGTATGCTTCTCAATATATACGCCGATAGTCAGCGTATCATACGCCGTGTGTAAACTCTGCGGGCTTCTCCAATTCAATCAACTCATGCCCTTTACATGATTTCACATGCCAATACCATGTCATGAATACTAAAAAAATAAGACTCTCTGATTTTTTGCTATGCTTTGGAATTATTTTTGGGACGTAATTTCTTATGTATATCACTTAACAAACATGTTAGTCCCAAAGACTATGTTGTCATTCAATCACCAAAATCACAATACAACGACACCTAGGAACATTTTCCTTACAATCTGTACAAAACAACCTCGATCCCCATACTGCCACCACCAACGGCCTTTTTTTATGTGATCTGTCGATCGTCCGATCAGGTGATGACTCATCTCACATGCATAGTAGCAGCTACCTTCCTCTCGGCTACATATTTTGCTTCGACATTAGTGCGCTCCCCTTTTTTCTGACGACACAGCCTTGCTGTATGTAGAAATCTGGTGTCAGTTTTTAGGCGACACTTTCTCTCTGATCCAATCTCGAATTCTCGTTCCAACGATTGATGACTGGACAGCATCGTCTTTCTTTGCGAAGACACCCAATCAACGACCCTGTTCTCAACTCCTAAGCACGTGTTATGCACAAAATGGATATATACTTTGAGATTCAATCCCTCCATGTCGTTGTATCCTTTGTACGCCTTTGATCAGTAGTACATGGAGAAGGCCATCGGTGGCCTGGATGTGCTGGCTTTTGCATGGGGCCCTCGCCCCCTCGTCGATCCTCACTGCAGCCACAACTGATCCGGCACGGGCGCTCGGGCAGCATCGTCGTATCCCGTCGCAGTGGATTCGGCCTTGTACGTGAGTGACTCGGTGGGTGCGCGTCAGTGGGCCCGGCCGGCGAGGTCACGGACGTCAGCAGAAACGCATGCATCTGATCCCGACCGGATCGACCGGTCGAGCCTATAAAAGAGGCAGCACGGCAAGCGTCGTCTAGGCAAGAGCGTGCTACTGCTTCTCACCTATCTGCGCCTGTGACTGTGAGCTCGATCTTGCGAGTTCCTGACAAGAGCGTGAGAGGATGGCGTCTCAACTGGGTGCGCGTACCGGCGGTAGCGGCAGCAGCCGGAGGAGCGGCGGGCGGTCGTCGTCGGCGGCGGCGGCAGCGAAGCAGCTGCTGTCGAGGATGAGGTCCACGTGGAGGAGGAGCGCGGCGGCGCGGCCGAGGCGGCGGGCCGCGGTGAGGTTCGGGTACGACCTGCAGAGTTACTCGCAGAACTTCGACGACGGCCTGCTGGGCTCCTCGTGCCACCCGCTTTCAGTGATTCCGTCGTGTAACTAGCTAGCTGCCGCGTATGTAATTGAATGACTCGCTCTTCTTCTTTTTAAGTAGTCAGCTGCTGTAAATCCGCCATCAGTCAGCTGCTGTAAGTTAGTCAGCTTCTTGTAGATACTTTTGAAGATCATCAACATTCAACCGAACCGATGTCTGAACTCTGAAGTGATCGATTTGCGTTCTGGCTCCTCTCTAGAGGGATCTACAGTGGTGCACAGTGCCGTGTCGGCTGAAGCTGGAGCTAGCTGAATCCCTATCAAAGAGGGCCTAACTCTCACTTTTTATACATTGTTGCATTGTAATTAAGGCGGCCTCAGAATCCTCAACAAAAAAGTTGAGACGGAAGCTACACAAATCCTGTACATGCAACCTTTTAAACCTGATTTCAAACCAAAAAATCGTTTGTAACAAAATTCAAAACACACAAATGTTTTTTTTTGCGACGAAGTTAAAAGCTACTAATTGATCTCAATTCAAGCAAAGGGAGCATCGCCATTAGCGAAATCTAACACATGATGGCAAAAGCTCAAAAGCCAAATAAAGTGGCCAGTCATCCTTGGACCTTGATGACTCGGATGATTTGTACAACAACCTCGATCCCCATAGTCCCATACTGCCACCACCCAACGACCGCCCTTTCTGATCTGTCGCTCGATCATCCGATCAGGTGATGGCATCACCATCACATGCAAAGCAGCAGCTTCCTGTCAGCTAGAGATTCTGCATTTTTACTTTTGAAATTAGTGCGCTTTCTTTTCTTTTCTTTTCTTTTCTTTTATTTTTTCTGACGACGGCACTTTGCAGGATGTAGAAATTCGGGGTAGATGAAACCGGACTTTTCTTTATTTTTTTTCTGATCGTCGCATGCTGACTGGGCAGCATCTTTCTTTATTTTTGAACATATATCCAAAAACCACATACACTGACTGAATCCTATATGCTCCGTTCCCGCCTCTCGTTGCAACTCGCAACACAGCACATGCATGTTTCAAGGTTTAACACGTGTTCATTGCTACCATGTGCGTTCTCGGCATCATGCATTGCCATCTGCAGCCTACTCCACAGTCCACACACGTAGTGCTTGGGAACAAACCGTGCCGAACTGATGCCGATCTCGAGTTCGTTGGAGACATGACCCTATCGCAGGACGCTCACTTTGCCGACCTCACTTTGCGCCGGACGTCCCGTCGCCAATTGTCATTGCCGCCTCTCATTCTAACTCTTAACTTCCTAAGCTCTGTTACAAAGCAACGTTATCGATACACTACAGATACACTGCTTGGGCACCGATCGATCCCTGCGGTTGGTATAGTTGGTAGCCATCTCTTTTTTTCCGACCGATGATGGCGGGCGAACGCCCAAAAAGCCAAAAAGATGTGCCCGGGATCGGCTTTTGCCCGGACCATTCCCCGCTCGAGAATCCGACTCATGCCATCGTGGCCTTGTGCGTGATGACTCAGTGCGTGCGTGCCGGTGGGCCGGCCGGCGACCTCGCCAGGAACCACCCATCCGATTCCGATCAGATCGGTCGGTCGAGCTTATAAAAGACGCAGCACGGCAAGGCGTCGTCCAAGGCAAGGTCTTCAGAAGCCACAGCTGCAGTCTGCAGAGAGCTTGTGTGCTACTGCTTCTCAATCTCAACTGTCACTGAGAGTTGGATCGTTACAGCGCCACAAGCGATCAACAACAGAGGACATGGCGTCTCTGCTGAGCGCGTACACCGGCGACCGCAGCCGGAGGAGCGGCGGGCGGTCGGCGGCGAAGCAGCTGCTGTCGAGGCTGCGGTCCACATGGAGGAGGAGCGCGGCGGTGCGACCGAGGCGGGCCGCGGTGAGGTTCGGCTATGACCTGCAGAGCTACTCCCAGAACTTCGACGACGGCCTCGGCTCCTCCGGCCACCGCTCTCAGTGATATCCCGGTGCTTAATTAGCTAGAGCTGGCTCAGTGGCTCTAGACCGGCCAGTCACTGTAAATGACTCGCTTCTTCTTTGTAGTTAGTTTGCTACTGTGAATCTGCCATTAGATCAGTCGGCACTCAGAATGCTTATTTGTCAGCTGTTGGGGTTGAAATGGTTTTGGTTTGGTTATTTGGTCACATGATTTTGAGCTGCTCCGTGTTCTGATTTCTGTCTTGTGAAGTTATCAAGGCTTGAACTTGAGTTAGCGGATCAGTTTCCACTACTGAAGCAAATCGATGAGACTGATGAACATGCTTCTTTGCAGTTAGCCGAGCACACTCACAACTCACATCGTATTTTGGTTCTTCTGCATCTCACAGCAGGGGGGCTTAAAGCCTTAAACCATGAAACTTAAACCCAACGCGTATGAATGGATCCTAAAACGACCTAGCTTAGCTGGCGAATTAGGGTCCTTTGGAAGTTCTGTTTTTTTTTTTGGGAACAACCGGCATTACTAATACTACCCAACATGTATTGATACAGTTTGTAATAAAGCTGTAGAGGAAAAGAAAAACGTATCAAAAAAGTAGAAAAGGAAAACAGAAGCTCAAGCAAGGGCTCCTGGAATGATCCCTCTAAGGTCCTTGCCTCCTTGGAAGCTTTTGAATGCCAAACTACCGCTAAAGCCGTTTGCAGCTCTACATGCATGCATGGTTTATGTTGAAGCACCGAATGCAATATCAAGGGGACGCCTTTAGAATTGGAGAAATTAGGCATTTACCACAGCATTTATCCGTGAAATTTAAGCTTTGGGCTCAACAGAAAAAAAAAAACCCCGCTTTGCACATATATTTGCAACTCTCTAACTAGTACTTCTAACTAGTACTGCATTATACAACAATTTGTCAGATAGATGCAGATTAGTCCAGCAACTTGTAAAATGCTCAAAATAGTGCAGAATTGGTTCATTTACAGGCAAAACATTATGATGACAATATATTTGGCTACGCATGGATCAGATTTGGAGGGTATAGGCTTGTACTGTATCATTTTAGGATTCTGCTTCTTAATATGATGACCAAAATGATTTCTAGTTTCTACTGTCTCTCTTAAATTGATGTTCCAATATTCTTTTCATAATTTTCCCACACTTTCTTTTTTTCATCTTACCATTGTGAAATCAACTTCTTTTTTAAGATTAATAAAAGAGCCTAAAGTTGATCTTTCATCTTACCATTGTGGAATCAATTTTCCCACACTTTCTTTTTTTCATCTTACCATTTCGGGGTCTGGCTATGGTGTGGGATGCTCTTCAGTAAACAAAGTGGATATCTTCCTTTTTCGTGTTTGTTGATCGAATGCAATACAATATTCTGCTAGAGTTGCAGTTTGAGGTGTATTTTCAACAGGTGAATCAAGCTGAAGAATGAAGTGTATATGCATATGCTATCTTCTCTACTATGCATTGCAATCCAATCTCTTATCTTGTTTGAAAAGAATGTGGTGCGCCGATGCGTCGTCTACTCGTCTTTCGGCGAGTTGGCTCTGATGATGTGTCCCTCCTTCTTAAGCTAGCTGCCACTGTTGGACTTTCCTTTGGAGAAAGCTCTAATGCACATAATTAAACAAAAGGTTCGTGGGCATGGAATGTTGGAGTTTCTTGTGAGATATGAAAATGTCCCCTACTTTTGTTTTGGCTGTGGGAGAATCGGGCATATGCTCAAAGGGAATGCCCTGATGAGGAGTTGGAAGGCAATGTTACATTTGGTAAATCGCTAAGATGTTCACCACAGAAAAGAGATGAAGGGAGCATATCCATATAGCCGGCAGACCTTAGTGCCAAAAGGGGTTTGCACTTCAGTGGAGAACAAAAAATAGAAAGTAATGTCAGCAGCTTATTCCTCTAATACCCCCAATAAGAGGAAAGCTAGACGGGCAGAAGCTGAGATGGGCGGAGGCGGTGAACAGGTGGAAAAGGAAGCTGTCCAAACTGGTTTGCCGGATGATGTATCTGAGGATTTAGCAAAGGGAGTGGAGAAGATGTCTGTAGATAATGAGATCCCTGATCTGAACATCACCACACGGGCTCCTTACCCTGAGCGTGTTTCAGGCATGGACTCATTCTTTGAATCTAGTGGGGATAGCATGCAGGATAATGTTGGTACCAAAGTATATATCAGTATGCATGATCGACTGACGCGCTTTAAGGGCACCAAATCAGGTGGTGTCGCATGGGAAAGACACTGAAAAGAAGAGAGCGAAGCTGGGCTCTCAAGCAGGTCTAGCAGCAACCTTCAAAGATCTGGAGGAGACAGGGCTCAAGATACACTCTAATGTAGCTTTTGAAGAGGAGATTGCTACCAGTGAAGAAGGGAAGATAAAGGCTTTGGACGAGGAGTCTCATGCTAAGCGCAGTAGATTATCTGGTGCATAGGCTACTAACCTGACGGGTGCTCATGACGAGCCGGGCAATGAATGCTTTAGCTTGGAACTGCCGGGGATTGGGGAATTCCCGGACAGTTCATGAAATTTGCGGCCTGGTGAAGCTGCATAAACCCAAAATTGTTTTCTTATCAAAAACTAGGATGTGTGCTAATAGAAGTAGTAATTTACGCTGGCAGTTAGGTTTTCATAATAGTCTTGCAGTTAGTAGTGTTGGTCTAAGCGGTGGTCTCGCCCTTTTTTGGGATGACTCTGTCAATGTGTCCCTGCTATCCTACGGGGAGAGATACATTGATGTGTTGATTAATGAAGATCCAAGTGAAGCTCCTTGGAGAGCTACTTTTGTTTATGGCGAGCCTTGTGTAGAATATAGAAAAGATATGTAGGACCTAATGTGGTCGTTGTGTGGGCAGTGGCTGAGACCATGGATGCTTATCGGTGATTTTAACGAAGCCATGTGGCAGTACGGACATTTTTTAGAGACACCACGGCCAGAGCGACAGATGTTTGACTTCAGGGAGGTACTGTGATCTTCATGATCTAGGCTTCTCCGGGCTCCCCTGGACTTACAACAATAATCAATGGAGGAACAGGAATGTTCGGGTAAGATTAGATAGAGGAGTAGCAAATACAGAGTGGTCAGATCGCTTTCCTAATGCACATATACAACATGTTACATCTTCAAGATCGGATCATAAGCTGCTATTGCTTACTCTAAAGGCAGAGCTAACACGCCAAGGAGGGAAACGGCCTTTCAGGTATGAGATCATGTGGGAGAGAAATAAAGACTTAGGTATGGTCATTGAAACAGGTTGGAAAAATCGAAACCCAGGTAGTGATCTGGGTGCAATTGCATAAGCGTTGAAGGGAGTTACGAGGGATCTCAGAACTTGGAGCAAAGAAAATTTTGGGAATGTTTCCAAACAACTAACAGACCTATGTAAGGAATTGGAAGGGCTAGAGCAAGTGGATCCAATAAGCCTACGGGCTGAAATATTACAAAAGAAAAGGGAGCTTGATGAGCTGCTGTATAGAGAGGAAATGTTATGGCTGCAGCACTCTAGAATATCATGGCTGAAGGAAGCGGATCGAAATACAAAATATTTTCATAGGAAAGCAAGATGGAGAGCAAAGAAGAACCACATAAAAAAGCTTATACGTGAAGACGGTAGCTGGACGTTAGAGCATCATGAAATGGAAAAAATGGCGACTTGCTACTTCTCAGATCTTTTTCTGAAGGATGATGGGGTCAGCCCTGACGAACTCATAAGTTTTTTCAGCCCAATTATTTCTGATGATACTAATCAGGATCTATGCAAGCCATATTCAGCACAGGAAATAGGTGATGCCATGTTCCAAATAGGACCCCTCAAGGCACCAGGGCCATATGGACTGCCGGCCCGTTTCTTCTAGAGGAATTGGGCAGTGATGAAAGATGATATCATCAAAGCAGTCCAAGAATTTTTTGAATCTGGATATATGCCTGCAGGTGTGAATGACACATGTATTGTTCTAATCCCTACCTTACCCAGAATCTCTAAAAGATTTCAAACCAATAAGTTTATGCAATGTGATTTATAAAGTTGTCTCCAAGTGCATTGTGAATAGGCTAAGATCCCTTCTTCAGGACATTATTTCGCCCAATCAAAGCGCTTTCATCTCGGGGAGGCTCATTACAAATAATGCCCTAGTTGCATTTGAATGCTTGCATGCCATCAACTCTAATGCAGATGAGAGGAGCCATTTGTGTGCTTACAAATTGGATCTCGCCAAGGCGTATGACCGAGTGGATTGGAGACTTTTAAACAATGTTTTACTGAAGCTGGGCTTTCATCGTTCGTGGGTAGACCGAGTCATGACATGTGTCACCTCGGTTCGCTACTCTGTACACTTCAACGGCACCATGTCGGAGCCGTTCTCTCCAACGCGTGGTCTTCGCCAAGGTGATCCTTTGTCGCCTTATTTGTTCCTTTTTGTTGCTGACGAGTTATCTACATTGATTAGTAGGAAAGTTCAGAAAGGCACTATTTATGATCTGAAAATATGCAGAGGTGCCCCGGGTATATCACATCTTCTGTTTGCCGATGATACTCTTCTTTTTTTCAAAGCAACAGTTGATCAAGCCACTGAAGTCAAAGCGATACTGGAGACATGCAGTTTCCTCGCTTCTAGGGATTTTGCTCAACACTATCTAGTGCTTCTCTCACTCTCTCACCGCACTCGGTGGGGGAAGAGGGTAGAAATCTCGTGACTGTAGTGTGTAGTCCATCAGATAGTGACACTTCTGTTCCCACGTCGATCCTACGCATAACGTACGTGTCGCCGCCTCCGGCCGGCCTACGAGCTTTCCGGCGATTGCAGGGCTGGCACGGCCACCACAGGTATCAAATGCATGCATATGTTTGAGCAGACGATTACCTGTAGTCCTGTACCAATGTCCTCAGTGAGAAATAGTCCTCGGCCCAACTCGACCACAGATCGGTCGATCGTTGCAATGCTGCAGCAAGAAAGTGTTAGACATGTGAAATTTTAGTATTCCCCAAAGCAGCGTCAGCCCGTGCTGTGAACCGAGCCGACGACCGATTTCTGCAGCCACCCGCCGACCCTCGGCCGCTATTGCGACATGACCCGGGCTCGCCGCCGGCAGGGCAGGAGGACACGAGGCCGCGGACCCTGTTGCAGTTGCTCCTCTCCTTTTGCCAGATTGCCAGCCTCTCTTTCCGAGAAATTTGGATTTTTGACACTCCTTTCGTGAGGTTTCGCAAGTTTGACACCGTGAGACATTCTCTTCGTTGACACCTTGATTTTTTTTGACATTTATCTTGTTCTAGTGAATTTTATTTTCTTTCTCCACTTAAAGGCTAGGGAAATGACTAAATTGCCCCTTGCTTTTCTGAGAGCATCTCCAGCAGACCGCTTATATCCATTCCCAATACCAAAAAACTAGATTTTAGAGATTGAAATCTACTCCAGCAGACTTCCAATCCATTCTCCAATACCAATATCTTTTTGACGACTACCAAAAACTTGGCTCATCTTCCCTTTATGTAGGGGGATGCACTCTCTCCCCTATATATTATTGGTATTGGAGATTAGTTTTGGTAGTCTGCTACAGCATTGATCGCCAAAAACACAAAAGTAACTATAGAAGATGGTAAGAGAATATGTTTTGGTAGTAAGATATAAGCAATCTGCTGGAGATGCTCTTAGAGGCAGCGGCAGCCTCGTTGGATCGATTGGCACCCAGCCTTATCTGTCTGTCACATCTTTCGACATTATTGCGCCCTTGCATGTTCTTCCTTGCTGCTTCCCTGTGCTCGGCGAGCTCGGCGGCAGCTCAAGGCCTCCACCCACGCATTGGCGGCCGCAACCTTACCCTGGCAGCCAGACGCGTGCACAGGGCTGACGTCGCTGCGCGCCACCCACCGCCTGGACCTTGGCGCTTATGTGCAATCTGAACAGAAAGCAAGAAAGAGAGAGAGGAAGACATGCCTGCAGCAGCTTGGGACATCTGATGGCGTGCAAGTTCTGAAGATGCACTCGAAGAGAAGGCAAATGACAACAAAATTATGCACCAAGATATTAGCTTACGCAGACAAAAAAAACAGAGGTTTTTGCTTTCTAGAAAAATATGGTACAATAATCAAATAATCAAAGGTGAGCATTTAATAAATAACTAACTTCATAGGAATCCGGATGTAGGGAGGTGTCGTAGCACTGTAGAGACCTTTTTTTCCGCTTTGGGCCGTGCGCGGTTGTGTTTTCGCGTTTGCCGGCCCATTTGGCCTACTCCGAGCGCGTGTGCGACGGGGAATTTGGTCCGCCTAGGGTTTGTGTAGCGTTTGCGTGCCTCTCGGTGTGTCCGGTCGGCCGCCGCTTTTCATCGAGCCGTCGTCGTCCCACTCGGCCGTCACTCTTCATCGGCATCGTCGCCGTCCCCAGGTACGGTTTCTTCTCCTTTCTCTTCGCTCTGTTCCACGAGGTGGACTTCGTGCTCTCGCCTTCCCTTATTTGGACCTGTCTGCTCAGCAGCAGGACGGAAACAGAGGAGGAATCCTCCATGTAGCCGGGAACGGCGCTAGGCCGACAGCGGCGGCCAAGTGAGCCACGAGGAGTACTGGAACTGGAGCTTCTCGCCCCTAAATTGTTGCCGCATTTCAGCATGGAAGATACCCAACGTAAGGAACCTGATGCTCCTTGCTTCTTGCTTCAAATTGAATTCAGATCGAATGTAATTAAGTCAGATTGTCAACATTTGGGTTTAATTGCCAAATTCCATTTAGGTTGAATTGCTGCTATGCGAGGCATTCAGTAGACTTCGACATGTGTTCCTGGCCGCTGCCACACCTGAGGTTCTTCGATTTTGCCTATGTTTGCCTTTCCGAGCCTTAAACTTAGATTAGTCTTACTCAAGATTTTCAGAACAGTAGTCTGCACTTAACTGGTGACAATGAGTCAATGAGCCAAAAGAATTCCTAATCTCTCTCTCTCCATGCACCTAAACTGTTCGATGAAATGCAACTCAAACAGCCATTTAGTTAAATTGCCTTTTCTATCCAGTTTCTAAATGATGGATAAATTTGTTTACTACTTTAGGTGTGTACAATTTTTTGACAGCTCTTCAAAGGCACACAAAATATAAAAAAGTTGATCCATTGGCTTCCGAGTCACAGATTCTTTTCCCTGAGTTTCTACACTTGATACATTTTATCCATAATAGCTTCACTTCACCATATTTAGTAGTGGTTATAGTTATTTGTCAATATGTACTTTCAACAGTTGTTCAGTAAAAGTGTTAATATTTCTATCTAAACACTATACCTGATTTTGTTACTATGCTCATAATCTCTCTGGATGATTGTTATCCCAATTGATAGTCTCACTCATAGTTTTCTGTATAAAACATTCACTTGCATTGTTGGTCCTTATTTCTAGGTGATGATTTGTCTACGTTAAAGTATGCAATGGATGAGGGGCCATGAATGTTCCATCATAGCTTATAATCCAGTGTTTAACTACTTTACCTGGAAAGACAAAATATTTGCCCAAACTTTTTACTACTATTATTTTTCTTGCAGTTTTCTGATCTCAAACTTCCTTCAGTATTGCAGAGCGTTATTCACCATGCAGATTCGTGAAATAACATATTGTGATTATAATGCTTCTTACCAATGTTGTGTTGGCTCATCCTTTTCTCTGGAAGAGCAACAATATATAACTTTTTATATTTGAGCACACTTGGAATCAGCAGTTAAGTTTATACAGAGGTGATTGGTGTTCTGCACTACCTTTTCTTTTTTTTTTCTTTTGCTCTTTTGTTCAGTGAACATGTTCTGTTGCTTCGCTATTGGCTATGTAAATATTGACATGTCATTCCTAAATGTGCCATAAAACATGAATGATTTATATATACTATCACATCATCATTCACATGCCTAACTTTTTTTAGCACAGTCACATGCCTAACTTAATCAGTTACGGTAAGCAGCCATCCTGCCATCTACTGCTTATCATCTTTTTTCTGTGCACCATATCAATTTTTTTTGGGGTACCACATCGTGATGCACGCACAGCCAGGAAGGGCGCGGCGAAGCGCGCCACCCTTCCTAGTTGATGTACATACGGCAAGCAATCAGAGGTGAGCGGGCTTCACCTGCAGCCCGACGAACGTGATTAGGGCGCAAGCGCGCTGCGATCTGCAGCAGGCACGACTGCACGGCGGCAGCCTGACGAACGGTCGTGTGAACTCGGCGGCGTTCGTCTTGCCTTGCGACGACGTTCTGGAGATGGGATTGACGGCATGCAGAGATACCGGGCAACACCGATTGAATCTCTCTGATTCAGTTGCCGAACTAATCCAATCAGGTAATGCACCCTATCTGAAGGGCAGTGCGGTAATTTTACCTGCCAGTAAACTGGGGAAAGAAAATAAAAATAGTTAAAACAAGGTAAATGTCAAGAAAATCAAGGTGTCAATGAAGAGGGTGTCAAATTTGCGAAGCCAATGTTTACGATGTCAAACTTGCGAAACCCCACGAAAAGAGTGTCAAAAATCCAAATTTCTCCTCTCTTTCCAGTTCACACGAGATGGATGTAGACCTGAGCATTTTGCGGGCCGGGCCGGGCCGAAAAAACCCCGGTTTTTTCGGGCCTTAAAAGTTTTGCCCACGCCCGTCTCATGGGCGATTACGGGCCTCTATTTCGGGCCAGGCTCGGGCCGGGCCTTGGTCGGGCTCGGGCTTCCCGGTCTTTTTCAATGGAAAAATAATTCATTTAAATAGTTCGGGCCGGGCTTGGGCCAAAAAAAATTATTCGGGCTTCATTTGCTTTGCCCATGCCCATCCCATTAAGCATCATGGACAGGCCAAAATCTATCGTGCTCGGGCCGGGCCGTCGGGCCAGACCGGGCCGGGCCACAAATGCTTAGGTCTGGATGGATGCCATCCGCCCGGCCCCGGCCCGTCCCCAACCCGGTAGTAATCTTTCTTGCCGACTGTTGTCTGCTGGCAAGAAGGCGACCGCCTGAAAAGATGCTTGGAATCGGCTTTTATCTGCCTGGACCATGGATTTTATTCGGATCGTGGATCCGTCGCAGTGGATGGCCTCGTCTCGCCACCATTGACGTTCGTTCGTGAGTGCGCGCCAGTGGGCCTGGCTCTGGCCTCCTGGCCAGGCCATCCGTGCTTATAAAGCAGCGGCATGGGAGGTTGCGGCTTGCGGCCGTGAAGTCCAGAGCTGCGGCCGAGTTGCGGCAACGGTGCGACCGATCGAGCGAGAGAGGATGGTGTCTCTGCTGGCGCTTGGCACGTACGGAAGGGGAGGAGGTCGGAGGAGCGTCGGCAGTGCAGCGTGGTGGCCGGCACCACCGGTGAGGCAGCTGTTAAGGAGGCTGCGGCAGTGCAAGCTGAGGAGCAGCGCCGGGACGGCGGGCCGGGCCGCGGTGTCGTTCGGCTACGACCCGCGGAGCTACTCCCAGTCCCAGTACTTCGACGATGGCATTGGCTCCGGCCACTAGTTTTAAGCTAGGGACCTCTCCTCTCTTTCTACTTTTCTAGTGTGCATGTGATTTCGCCCGGCGATCCAAGCGGAGAGCCGGAGAGGGTCACCGCCACTGATTTCCGGTAGTTGGCTAGCTAGCTCGTGTTTTGCTTGTACAGAAAGCTAGCTCGTGTTTTGCTTGTACAGGAATCTGTTAGGGTAGAGCAAGAGAATCGATCAAATTCAGGGAGAGGAGGACGAAGAACAGGGTTTGAGTTCGGAGGTCAGATTCATGGATTCAGAATTCTGTTCAATTACAAGTTACTTTCCCTTCTCACACGCCAGGGTCTTATACGCACACGAGAATCACACAGTCCATTCTGGGCCTATTACACGATGGTTGGGCCTTATCGCTCACCTTGCCTTCTGGGTCGGCGCTTCTGGGCCTGCGAGGTCACCTGGGCTCTGATCGGTGACACTCCCCCTTCTTGAAGACCTGCTTGTTTCTAAGCAGGTGCACGTGGGAACAACTGCTTCAGAGATTCAGCAGCTTCCCAAGAGGCCAAGGACTCTGGTAATCCCGACCACTGAACAAGGACTTGAACCACCGATGCATCATTCCGGGAGATCAACCGTCGTTGCAAAACCTTCAGAGGATACTGCAATGGAAGAGTGGTATCAGGGACCTCGGATGTTACCTGATGCTTTGAACTGAGAGCAGCTTTCAGCTGAGAGACATGGAAAACAGGATGAATTTTGCTAGCTTCGGGCAATTTCAGCTTATAAGCCACAGCTCCTACTCGAGCAACTATCTCATAAGGGCCAAAGCATTTGAAGGAAAGTTTGGCACAAGATCTCTGAGACACCGATGTCTGCACATAAGGTTGGAGCTTTAGATAGACCATGTCGCCCACAGCAAAGACTCTTTCAGACTTGTGTTTATCAGCTTGGAGCTTCATTCTCTGCTGAGCTCGTAACAGATGTTGTTTAAGGAGATCATTCATAAGTTGTCATTGCTACAGCCATTCAGCTAATTCTGGAACTGGGCCAACTGAATCCACAGATAACCCAAACTGACGTGGATAATGTCCATACAAAACCTGGAATGGAGTATGCTACAAGGCGGTGTGAAAACAGGTGTTATACCAGAACTCTGCCAGAGCTAGCCAAGAAATCCACTGAGAGGGACAACAATGAACAAAGCAGCGCAGATAGGTCTCCAGACATTGGTTAACCCGCTCTATCTGACCGTCAGTTTGGGGGTGATATGCCGAACTCATGCGCAATTGAGTCCCCGAAAGCCTGAATAACTCCTGCCAAAGTTTGCTTGTGAAAACCTTGTCCCGATCTGAGATGATAGACTGAGGCATTCTGTGTAGCTTGTAGACATTGTTCATGAATGCCAAAGCTACTGTAAGAGCAGTGAAGGGGTGCTCTAGTGGTAGAAAATGTGCATATCTGGTGAATTTATCCACCACCACAAGTATACAATTGTATTTCTTTGATCTTGGAAGCCCTTCAATGAAATCCATGGAAATGATTTCCCAAGCTTGGCTGCGTATACGAAGTGGCTGTAAAAGACCTGGCTTCTTAGATCTGTCTGGCTTGGCTTTGAGACAAATGTCACAACTCTGAACCCAACTCTTGACATGAGTTTTCATGGAAGGCCAATAAAAGAGTTGTTTGATTCTCCTATAAGTAACAGGAAAGCCTGAGTGACCTCCAACAGAACTGTTATGCAAGGCATCAAAGATTTTCTTGTGAAGAGTTGCATTGGATCCCAACCAAATCTTTCCTTTATATTTGATCAAGCCATCACACAAAGTATAGCTTCCTTGAGCAGTACCCAGAACTGAGAGCTGTTGCAGAAGATCCTGAGCTTTGGAATCAGAAACATAGCCTGCAATAACAGCCTCAGTCCAGAGTGGAACTGAAGAAGAAATAGCTAAGAGCTGTGCTGGTGGAGCAGGATGTCGGGAGAGAGCATCAGCCACACAATTGTCCACTCCACGTTTGTATAGAACTTTGTACTGGAAGCCTAACAGTTTGGTGAATACCTTCTGTTGCCAAGCAGTGTGCAATCTTTGATCATTTAGTTGGATCAGACTTTTCTGATCAGTATAGATACTGAATTCACCATACTGAAGGTAGGCTCTCCACTGCTCAATAGCTAATAGGATGGCCATGTATTCTTTTTCATAAGTGGAGAGTCCCTTGGTCCTAGGCCCCAAAGATTTGCTCACATAAGCCAATGGGTGGCCATCTTGAAGGAGAACTGCACCTATACCTCCACCACTAGCATCAGTTTCCACAGAGAAAGGTTTAGTGAAATTAGGTAGAGCCAACACTGATGCAGAGGTTAGAGCAAGCTTTAGGGACTGAAATGCAGCTTCAGTATCTGAAGTCCACACAAAGATACAATTCTTCTTCAGTAAATTGGTTAGAGGCTTGCTCAAGAATGCAAAGTTTTTACAAACTTCCTATAATACCCAGCTAAGCCCAGAAAGCTCCTTAACTCTTTCACATTAGAGGGAGAAGGCCACTCAGCAATAGCTTGAATTTTTGAAGGATCTGTTGCTACTCCGTGTTCACTGATGACATGCCCCAGATATGCTATAGACCACTGAGCAAAGGTACATTTAGAGGGTTTAACTTTCCAACCATCCTTTTGGAGCAATTTCAGAACTGCTTCAATATGTGTAAGATGTTCTTCCAAGGTAGCACTATAGATTAGGATATCATCAAGAAAGACCAAAACGCACTTACGAAGTAGAGGAGCCAAAGTGCCATTGCATTCTGAAAGGTTGCTGGACTACCAGTTAAACCAAAGGCCATTACCATAAACTCATAATGACCAGAGTGCGTTTGAAAAGCAGTTTTATACTCTTCTCCAGGCTGCAGCAATATTTGATGAAATCCTGAACGGAGATCCAATTTGGTAAACCAACTTGCATTCGAAAGTTCATCTAGAAACTCATCTATGATAGGCAGTGGATACTTGTTTTTAATGGTGAGAGCGTTCAAATGCCTATAGTCCACACAAAAACGTTATGTACCATCTTTCTTCTTAATCATCACAACGGACGAAGAAAAAGGGCCAGTACTCGGTCTAATAATACCTTCTTCCAACATCTTGAATACTTGTGCTTCTATTTCACTCTTCAATGCAGGGGAATAGCGATAGGGTCGAATAACAAAGGGCTGGGCACCCGAAATCAATGGTATGGAATGGTTGCATGCTCTGGAAGGAGGTAAACCAGCAGGTTCTGCAAAAACCTCAGCATATTTGTCCAGCAATAGTTGCACAACCGGTAAAACAGGTGATTCCTCAGAGCTCTCTGCCACAACACATAATTCTACTATAGATAACACATAGTCATTAGGTAACTCGCCTTGCAAGGTGATTGTGTTTCCCTTATATGGCAGTTTCATGGGTTAATTGAAACGGTGCCATTGCAAATATCCAACTTCCGAGATGTGCCATTACAATTCACCTATTTGGAATCATGCCATTACAATTTTTACTCTACCTGAGATATGCCATTATGTACGCATTTGATGCTCATGGTCCCACGTGCAAGCTTTGTTATTTTCGTATGGACAAAAATGCCTCTCGTATCTCTTTTCTACATGGGACCCGCGCGTCATCCCCTGCCTCAATCCTTCCTTTCCTTCTTTCATGACAGATAGGTCCCACTTGTCATCTCTAACCTCCCTGCTCCATATCCTTTTGATTGACCGACGAGGTAGGCGACGCTGGCCTCGAGCCCACCGGGCGGCGTTCGCCGTAGCTGCCATCGGAATCAGGTGCAGCCGGCGGGCTGCGAGTCTCGGGCAGCCGTGGCCTCTAATAGGCTAATAGCAGTAGAATGAGGTGGCGGGGTCGCGCCGCGAGGGAACAGGGGCACAGACCCCTCGACGTCACCGGTCGACGCGGCGAGCTCGGCTTTGCTGCAGAACAAGGAGGCTGTTGGGTTGAGGAGACTCTGCTTAGTTGCGAATCGGAGATCCTTGCAACTACCAAAACCGACTTGCACGTGGGACCATAAGCATCAAATACGTACATAATGGCATATCTCAGGTAGAGTAAAAACTGTAATGGCATAATTTCAAATAGGTGAATTGTAATGGCACATCTCCGAAGTTAGATATTTGCAATGGCACTGTTTCAATTGACCCCAGTTTCATCCACTTTTGCCTCCAGTGCACTTGCATTGGTGAAAAGTTTTCCAACCAATCCATGCCAACAATGATATCATAAGCAGAAAGAGGGAGCACTTTCATATCAGAGTGGAACTGATAACCCTGCACAGACCAAGTAGCTTGAAGAATTTCTGTGGAACTCCTCATGATTCCCCTATTGGCTATCTGTACTGCAATAGGTGTGGTAGTAGTAACCAATCCTTGCAACTTCTCTGCCAATTGCTGACTGAGGAAGGTGTGGGAACTGCCAGAATTAATAAGAATCACATCTGGATAGCCCTGAATATGCCCCAATAGCTTCAATGTTTTAGGAGTTATCTTCCCTGAATCGCGTCTTCTGTGTAATTATTAAATCGAAGACTTTGGGCAGATGCTGGAGAGGAAAGCGAATTTTCGTTTTGAGTGCAAAATGGAGAACTCAATTAGCAGAAAACCTGATCTCAATATCTTTGCAGAAAACCAAACTGGTACTGGTAGTCGCGATAAGAGATTTTCGTCCCATACAGCCCATATTTTCCAGGCCGGGCCACATGTTGGCAGACCGGGGCCCTCCAGACCCGCGAGGGCCCGTTCCGTCGTCTTCCTGTCGCGTGATTCTCCCCTCTCGCCGTGGCTCGTCTCATCGTCTCGTCGCCCCCGTCTCCGTCACTGCTTCCCTTTTGCGCCCCGCCTCTCCTGCCTCCTTTCCTTTCCTCGCCCATCTGTGCTCGCCTCACCGCCGTGGACGCGGAAGCCAACACTCAACTCTCTCTTCCCAACGGATAACCCCGCCCCACAGCGGCCGCGCCCACCGCCACCGGCGCAGCTCCGGCGTCGCCTCGCCCCGAGGCCCGAGCTCTAGGCTCCGGCCTCCGGTGCCCAAACCTAGCTCCATCCCGCAACTCCGGCTGGGAGCGCGATGCTGTTCCAGGTGGGCGGGCAGGGCGCGCGGCCCACCTTCTTCGAGATGTCGGCCGCGCAGCAGCTCCCCGCCAGCCTCCGCGCCGCGCTCACCTACTCGCTCGGGGTAAACCGCTCTCGCCTCCCGCCTCGTCCCCTTTGCTCGTGCTCGTCCCCGATTGGATCGAACCACTGAGATTCCGTGGTGATTTCGTGGCGTGTTGTTTAGTTGTGTGTGTTCCCGATGTCAAGGATGCTAGAATACTGTGGCACGCATTGAAGCGATCTTAGCTTGGGGATCGGAAGATCAAGGAATTTCACTGGTTCTGCTGGTGGTTTGATGCGCTGTTTTGTTGCCCTGCCATGTTCAGCTTTAAGAGAGTTCAGCAAAGTTTAGTTCATTAGATGTAATTGTAAGAGCCTTGAGAAGTTGAGATATTCGATTTTATAGTCTAGCCCATTTTGGCCAGCCATCAGGTCCGGAGTGAATTTGATTGTGCTGAGTGGTATGAGACTGGCACTGCTAGCTAGATGATGCTCTGCACTTGTATGCGCTGTGGAGAACTGTGGATATTGTTACTTGGCTTCTTGTCTGTTGCGACTTTTGAATACTCACCGTCACATATAGGGTTCAGCATATCATAGCGAGAAAACCTGCATACAATGTGTGACATAGAAAATATATATGCAGCAGGACATAGGATATGAACAACTGCCAGTGCGCTTACATAGCAAGCTGATGCGTATTTTCATTAATGTCTTGGTTGCTTCATTAATATATACATCTTACTCTTAAGTCGGTGTACTATTTTTGGGGAAAGCCAATATACTTAGGTTTTCTTGCTGATCATGATATTATTTTCCCTTCCTGTTACACTCAACTGATATGTATTTAAGGAAGTGGTAAATTGCTCTTAATTTAAGAATTTAAGTTATATCTCAACATTTTCTTCTTTAAAAAACTATTCAGATACGTTGATTTACATGAAGTGATTATTCTAGAACATCTGGTTAACTCATTTTTATGTTTGATTGCATAAAGCTGCATAAGTACCTTTACATAGGGAAACATGAGAAGACACT
>CM014278.1:41597874-41649005 GCA_004135705.1 Alloteropsis semialata
TAAGAAGGCCATTACTACACAAGGTTTTAGATTATGAAGATGAATTCTTTGCTTTGTTAATGGGCGTCCTTGAGTCTCACAGTCTACGGACAACAGGTTCGTTACTGCTGTACCATAATATTCTTTCATCCTTCTGCATAAAAAATAACTTGGACACTTGAAGGAATGAAATTGGAATACAGATGGTAATGGAACGAGGCATTGCGATGTTGATTCTCAGGCTCTTGTTTTCTGTAGCAGACCCCCCCTGGATGCAGCTTATTGGGAAAAGAAATTTCATGCACTAGTATACTGATATTTGAATGAAGCGAGTCATCGTTCTTTATGCTTATACTGCATCACTATCTCCATATTATCTCATATTTTACATTCCATCGTAGGTTATTGGAACGGTACCATCCAGCCTTTCAGGCTTATTTGCTAATAGAATCAAAAGAGCCCATGCTTTGACCAACTTATTGCGCAGGCCAAATACTAGACCTAACTCATAGAAGGCTAGAAGTGCTCTGTGAACTTATGTCTTACTTTAATATACTAATGATTGTGAAATATTACCAAACTAGTCACATGGACAAACTTAACTAAAAATGATTAGCTTAATCTCTGAGATCACAAATTTTGATTGTATTATTTTAACCGTTTTGAATTGTTTCCTTTCAGATGGTTCCTTTTCAGAGTCATTATATGGTCTCAGGAGGAGACCTGTTAAGGTTTCAGTGAAGAGAACGAGTTCTGGTACAGAATCCAGTGATAAAATCTATGATTCTGCACTAAGGAAGCGCCAGAAAATCCTCTCGGTTGTTTTTTTGGTAGGATACCCGCAATTTTATTTATACACTGCTGTTTTCTGTCGTCTTTGTTTTTTTCCCTCGGAGAAACATAATTTACCTTTTGCTACTTAGCTACCACTATAAAAAGGAATTACCAGAATCGGTACTCCTAAAAGCACATGAACTAGATTCGGTGCCATGACTTGAGTTTCTGGACTCATGAGCTATTTCTATTCTAGTTTTTCCCATGTGTTTCTTACTAAGATCGAACTGATTTGTCTAACAACAAGTGACTAGTTCTACAGTATGAATAAGAATGGCCTTTTGCCCAAGTTATGGCCCTGATGCTGTTACTGTATTACCAACTTCAGATGTCAGTTACGGTTTTCAGGCTCCAGTCTTCTTGTTAGTTTGTTGGGCTGTTGGCATCTGGTTATGATATATGTGGTGCAATTGCCTAGTTTTATTATACATTACATTACTAATAATAAATTCATGTCCTGCTTCAAGATATATTCTTCCCTACTCCTTGACGTAGTTTTTTTTTTAAATGAATGTATTTGGGATGCACTTTAGTTACTGTGTTATTCAGACTCCATGCTGAGTAAGACACCCCTCATGTTGGGTTCCAAGTGGTTTTTGTGTGTCCAAAAAAAAAACTGACAAATCGGACACCGACACACACAAGGTGTCAATTTAACACTTTTTAGTAAAATTTATCTCATGAATAAAAAATTGAAATATGTCTTCTTGCTCTATCTTTATTGTTTCGAAATGTTGATTTCAGTATTCCATGTTTTGTGCCATTCTTAAGATGCAACCATCTAAAACTTGAATTGCGTCTACGATAAGTAGATAACCACGATTGAATTTTTGATATTAGCCAATGTGTACCAAAATTTTCCTTTATATAATGATGAAACTTGTTGCTTATGAAATGTTTCTCCTCTTTATGCTGAACTTTTCTCGATGTTATTATAGGTTGTTTTGCCATACTTTAAGTCGAAGTTGCAGTCTATATATAATAAAGAAAGGGAAGCCAGGTTGCAGGCAACTCTTTGGGGTCAGGGTGATGTGAGGTTTGATGAAGCTGGCTTTGTATTAGATCAAGAGCAGACTTCTCAATCACAGAATGACCCTACAACTGGAGAAGTGTCAAATTTGACACGTTTTAAGAAGAACTTTGCCTCAGTCATAGGTGTTTGCTATCCATGGATTCATGCAACTAACGAAGGTTTCTTTACCAGCTACTCCCATGGATCTTCATCCTGTATAGATTATAAGTAAATCTGTGTTGTTCTGTCTTTATTTGTTTCAAAGAACTGACTTGTTCCATATTCTTGGCATGAAGCATCAGTAGAAAGAATCTCAATCAGTTCTGTTCTCCTTCTTTCCTTTGTATCCTCTTTTCTTGTCTCTTGTGATCTTGTCATTTTAGTTTTGCATTGCTAGGGTCCTTTGGTCTGTTTGTCCAGTGTTACCCAATTTCATTTGTGTTCCATGTAATTCATCTGTGCTCCATGTAATTCATTTGTGGTCCATGTAATTTGTTTGTTTCATCAGGTGGGCATTAGAGTTTCACTTATGGCATCCATGTTTTGCAGGTCTTTCGTTTGCATACCAGCTGCTGTATCTGTTGGATGCCACTGCTTTTTATAGTCCAGCACTGCATGTGCTAGGGCTTCACGTTTGTCGTGCTACTGGACAAGAGCTGGTATTGTGCTTCACTCTTTGCATATTTTGCAGAGGCATATTTAGAATCTCATTATTGCATATTTACCGGTGCTTTTTGTATCATGTGGCACCCTCTTTTGGAAGCGCTAATCAGTGAGCGAATATATTTGCACTTTCCATTTCTTGGTGACAGTGCCTAATATATTTCTCTTTCTTCATCTGAATATATAGATGGATTCATCTTCTAGGATATCAAGGATTAGAAATCGTGAACTTGAGAGACTTTGTGGTCCTCCGTGGTTCAAGGTAGGAGAGGACTGACGGTACTTAGTAGCTGTATTGGTTTCAAGTATGATTTTCCAGGTCCTAACTCATGACAAGAACTTTTTTTTGTATGACCTATGCAGGCAGTGCAACGGGTTTTCCTTAGTTGTATGTACACAACTCTAGATTATGCACAGACTGGTTTAATTGCTGCAGTCTTCTTTTTCAAGGTCTGTTCTGCAAGTTCTTGTCGTAGAGAACCTAGTCCTCTCACTTTAAATATCTTCTTGCAGGCAAACTGCTGAGTCCGAATGTTTTGATATTTGTTTTGTGAATACTTTGATTTGAAATTAATGTGAGGAATAATTCCTAGAAGGCATCCTTAAAGTACTTGAACATCGAAATGACTAAGAAATCAAAGTTGTCAGCTGATGACGTTCGCAAACTTTTTTGCATGACTACATACTTCCTATTAGTTCTATCCCTATGGTCGATCTTCTCTATATGAAAAGCATGATTTTCAACTACAGAACTATGCTTAATGTTGTCTTTTTGGGAATCTTTCCTTAGATGATGGAGTGGTGGTACCAATCTGCTGAAGAAAGAATGTCAGCTCCAACCGTATATCCACCACCCCCTCCTCCACCAACTCCAAAGGTATGTCTATTTATTCTAAGGTTGCCGACAAAGAGCTGTCACTGATCTCTTATGGCGTAGTCAATCTGTGATTTTCCAAGTATCCTGAAATGTGTCATTTTCTCTGTAGTTCACAAATTTTGTGTTAAACTGTTTAATAATGAAACCTTTTAGTTGCTCATGATTACAACCTGACTTTTTTATCAGGTTGCCAAAGACGGGATTCCCTTGCCACCTGACAAGACGCTCTGCCCCCTGTGCTGCCAGAAGCGTGCCAACCCCTCTGTTCTTTCTGTTTCTGGTTTTGTTTTTTGCTACAGCTGCATATTCAAGTCTGTCTCTCAGGTGGGTTCTACCATATCAGATACAGATCTTATATATTTCAGCCACATTGTCTGTCCATCCGCTCATATGGCTTTGTCTTGTGCTACAGCATAAAAGGTGCCCTGTCACGCTGATGCCTGCCGCTGTTGAACAAATTAGGCGGCTCTTCCATGATTTGTAGCTATGAATATACAAACACTTGCTGATTTCTGAGGACCAGGAGCAAGTCGGCACATAACAACATACAGTGCAACCACCATTTTGTTCAACCACAAGAAACTCGGCATGAATCCTTTTCGATACTCAAGCACAATAGGCGGATGGGGCCAATTCTTCTTGTTTTAGGAAAATTCATGTTCTCACAAGTCATACCCCTGTTCTGTTCTTTCTGGGCCATTGAGAATTGAACAGCAAAAGGCGAGTTCGAGCATGAGCTTTGGCAATTCTAGGCTAGGGTGTATAATCTGTTGTTAGGTGATACTGCACAGATGGGGTGACTATAACCAGTTTACCTACTGAGGTAATTGTCCACCTGCATGACAATTTGAGGTCATGTAAAGTTTTGTACATCTCTTTGTAAAAGAATGGCTGTATTTTGCAATGATCTTTATGGTGTTTAATGCACATTGCTTTCTATTCCAAGTAAACATTTTTTTTTGGCTAAGAATGTTTTGAGTATTGATGTATCCTCTGTCTTTCCTTTGGCTGCCAACGCTTGCACACAGAGCTACGTGCAAGGTTGCAGTCAGATGCTCCTGTTTGGCTTGCACATAGCTTGCTACTGCACATGAGTCCGGACCCACATGGCAGCAACCGAGTCCCATATAGTTACCGCAAAGCCACCGGCTATATTTTTTGGTGCCTTTCTTCCATTTCTTAGGTGCCTTTCTTCCATTTTGTAGGTGTGCCTTTCTTCCCAAACAGCGACCAGCAATGTTGTGGGCTTGTGGCGGCGTGCGCCAGCTAAAAGAGGGTATCCTGAGCAATTGCAAGAATGGGTTCATTGATATTTCTGATATAGTAGATGTTATCACACATACATTCATACTCAATTCGATGGAATTGTTTGATCTTAAAGGGGATCTTATATAATTTCACACATAAAGGGTTATTTCTTGGTTTTGTCCGGTCATTAATAACTTGATTATTTTTAGTTAATAGTAGATAGAAAGAAGAGAAGATTTTGTCTATGCCACTGTAAAATACAGCTCGTTGTCTCTATGCCACTAAAAATTGATCCATTTCTTCAGTGCCATCGATTGCAATTTTTGATTTTCATTGCCATTGCCGTCTGTTTTTGCCGTGAAGTAACCGGGGCTCCTTTGAAACCTTCTCGGTCCTGTATTAGTCGGACCGATTTACCCTTCGTCGTTCATCTCAGCAGGCAGTCCTATCCTTTCCCCCAAATTGATTCGCATCTCATCCTAACCCGCATGCGCACCGTTCCTCGCCGTCCACAGTCTGGTGAGCGCGCGGGCAGGACCTGCATGCAACCAGCGCTGCCGTCTGCGTGTGTAAGGATCAAGGGACGTACGGACTCGAGGACGTCGTCGTAGAACTTGAGCAAGCCGACGTCGAGCGGACAGGAGAAGCAAAGCGGCGCGCCGGCGCGGCGGTCGCGGCACGGCGCGCGGAGGCGGGCGAACCTCGCGGCCTGTGCACGGGCGGCACCAGCCGCCGGCCCCGCAGCGCGGCGCACGGACGCCAGGACCGCGCAGCCCTGCTCGCAGGTGCGGGCGGCGCACGGCCCCGCGTGAGGCAGGACCTCTGCAGCCTCGTGCACCCCCCGCCCCGCATCGACGACGAAGAGATGGGGGACGCCAGGACCGAACCCCGGTATGGTTTGGCTTCCTGTAGCCTGAGTTCATTATCTTCTTTTGCAGCTCTCTTATCTAGGGGCAGTATGGTCTTTTTAACCCTTCTTAACAGCTCTCTCCCTGAAAAATAACAGCAATGGCATTGAGGGAATCAAAAATTACAAACAATGACACTGAATGAATGGAGCAATTTTTAATGGCACAGAGAGAACGAGTTGTATTTTACAGTGGCACATAGAAAATTTTCTCTAGAAAGAACGCTTGTAAGGAGTCCTATTGAAACTAAGAAATATAGGCTTGCTTGCCATCCACACCAGAATAGATAGAGTTTTTCGAAGAAATCTGCTAGTGGAGGAAGGCCTCCTAGGGATGGCCGTGTTCAGATGCAGGGGACAATAAATTGTCCCAAGGAATCTCGTATGCATGGAGTGCTAAATGAAGACTATTTACAAAACCTTTTCACAGATGAGGGCAACTTTGCGCGACGAATCTAATGAGCCTAATTAATCCATGATTTGCAACAGTAATGCTACAGTAATCATCCTCTAATCGTGCGGTCAAAGGTCTCATTAGATTCGTCTCGCGAATTTGCCGGGGTTGTGGAGGTAGTTTTGTAAACTGAATTTATTTAATACTAATTAGTGGTCAAAGTAGGGTAAAAAAATTTGGCCCACCATCTGAACACGGCCATAAGGCTAAAGAGAGATCAAAAAAGATCTTCCGTGTGACGTAGCTAGCCTTAAGTACACATTGGGAATCTAAGGTATGCATAGTCAAATTCTATAGTGACTATTAGAGTTATCTCTGCATGTAAATTTCTTTTTCTTCTCCTTCTCGTTGAAGCCAGAAAGTAACATCAAAGACGTTGAAGTGTAGAAAATAGCTGGTTAGAAAAACTAAATTTATTCTTTTCATTGAGTCTACATGGTGAAAAAAAAACGTGCACTAGTGGTGCCCTGTGACCAGCCTCTAGTGGTGGATCTAGGCTTGGAGATATATGAGGCTCTCCTCTCCGTCCTATTTTTCTCTTTTTTTTTGTTATTTGTCTTTCCTTCTCTTTTTTCTTCGACTCTTGCTCCAATGGAGCTTTCAGGCTCTATAGGGGCCAAAGCCTCACTACCCCCCTCCCCCCCTCCATGCCCCCCTTAGATTCGCCCTTGTCTCTCTCTCATCCTCAACTTTAATGGGTTGGTTTCCCTCCCTTCGTATTTTTCCTTTTTTTTTGCAATCAATCAACTCTTTTTTGGTAGATACTCTTTTTTTTCAAGTATTGGAAAAGTACTCCTCTCGCAATAGACTAACGACGACTAGGTCCAGAGGCATCTCCTGCAATAGTTTGTCTAGATTCATTGAACCTTCATTCGTTCTCTTCTTCCGTCTAACGTCACCGCCCCTCTCCTGCCCCGATGCCATCCCCAATGCTTCCATATATAACACCACTCCCATCCTCCCCCCAATCACCAC
Organism: Alloteropsis semialata; assembly: GCA_004135705.1. NCBI lineage: Eukaryota > Viridiplantae > Streptophyta > Magnoliopsida > Poales > Poaceae > Alloteropsis > Alloteropsis semialata. The sequence continues at coordinate 41,604,824 of CM014278.1, forward strand.
CGCCCCGCACTTGGCCACATCAGGAAGGATCATCCTCTTCCCTCCCCTCCCTCAACCCTCTCGCCCCCAGCACCCATTCGGATCTAACGTCCCCACCTCCCGTGTGATTCCTCCTGACTCTAGGTCTCCAGCGACGCCGTTTCTTCAGAGCTATTGCCCCCTCCCTCCACGAGCGCTCCTATGGTAGGCCAACAAAAAAAAGTGTGCCCTCACTGCCAACACCGTCCAACCACCATCATCCACCTCTCACAGTAGACAATGCCGCCGTCTGCCATCACCGCCAGGTCAGCAACTTCTACATACATCCCTCTTGCAATAGGAGCCACAAATCCTTAACCCCCCAATCCGGAACTCTAACCCTAACTAGAGCATCGTCCGTCAACAGAGAATCGTCCTAGTGCTGCAATGTCGATGGATCTAGACATGAAGGTTTGATCCCCCCCTCCCCTTTTCTCATTCTGTTCCATATAAACTTTGTTTTTGGCGTGTGCTTTCTTACCCAAATCCGGGGCTTTTGAGTCAAGTTTAAATGGAGGGGCTCTTGATTAAGCTTTTATCTTAGACTATCCTTTCCCAATTGTTTAGTTGTTACCGGTCGCATACCTATATAGCATGGTATTTAATAATTAAAAACATATATAAGTATTTCAAATTTATAGATCATGAAAAAAAGACGAGAGCTGAAAAGTAAATGTTTGTAGTGTATCCTGTTTGGATCCGCTCCACTCCACGTTTTTTAACTTTGCTTCAACAATTTCAAACCAAACACCACCAGCTCCACATTTTGCCGCTCCACGAAAAACGTGAATCTGCAGGCCAACTCCACTTTTTTTGTGGAGTTCCTCAAGAGGTGCTCCACATTTTGCAACTCTATAATGAATCTGCTCTACGATGGAGTTGGTAGAGTGGAGCTGCATGGATCTGATCCAAACAAACCCTATATAGATGTTTTTAGGTTAGTGTATATAATTTGTTGGATGACTTGTGGGCAACCCAAAATATACTGGGCCGGAGCCCATTCAAAACACTCCCGCCTGGCCGCCTCTTACACACACGCCGCCGACAAGAGCGTCCACCACCAAACACGCCGAGGGCCGAAGCCTTCTTCCCCTTCACGTCTCTTCCCCCAAACACGTCTCTATCTCTTCTCTCTCGTCCCGGCTCTCCCCACCCCCTCCCCCTCCCCCCAAAAAACCCTCGAAAAGCGGCGGCGGCGCGACATGGCGGAGGTTGAGACTGCGCCGGCGGCTGTGGCGGCAACGACCCCGGAGGTGGCGGCGACCGAGGGCGGCCCCGCCGCGGAGGCGAAGGGGCCGCACAAGCTGCACCGCCCGTGGACCTTCTGGTACGACATCCAGTCGAAGCCCAAGCCAGGCGCCGCGTGGGGAACCTCCCTCAAAAAGGCCTACACCTTCGACACCGTCGAGGAGTTCTGGAGGTACGTGAAGCCCCGCCGCGGGCGCCGCCCCTCTTCTCCCACGCCCCTTCCGGATCCGTTCCGTTCGGATCTGATCTGGATGCCTCGGTGGTTTCTGTTTATCGGTTTCTGCGCGTGTTTAGGCGTTCATGTGGCGGTGGGAATTATCTGCGGGGTGGATTGGGTTCTAGTTTACCTTTGCGCCGATGAACTCTGAAATGATTAGATGATAAAATCAGTAGTTTTCTCTTGCGGTGGAAATTTTGTGCTCTGCTGATTAGATTGGGTTCTAGATTAACTTTGCGCCGATGAACTCTGAAATGATTAGATGATAAAATCAGTAGTTTTCTCTTGCGGTGGAAATTTTGTGCTCTGCTGATTAGATTGGGTTCTAGATTAACTTAGCGCCGATGAACTCTGAAATGATTAGACGATGATATCGTTATCTGTCTGTTCGAGATATTGTTGGCTGCTGTTTGTACCGGATTAGCTGCCAAGCGCTGATTGCGATTGGATGATTTTTCACTTATAAGCTGCCCTGTGTGTTTTTAGTGATGATATGGTGCTAGAGTTGTTAATATAGAAAATGAGTTGTTAGTATAGCTGTAGGGGAGATTCTACAATATCCATCAGTGAGGGGAGGTTTATCCTTGTAGTTAAGAGTTGCTTGCTATCATATTAAGATTGATATGTGACTGTCAGCTAATGTTTCCATGCTGAACTATAATGAATCTACTGTTGATAATTCTACTATGTTATTCCTGGTTTGAGCATCTTAACATGAGAATGTCAGAATGAATCTTCTCTAGTTTTCTTCTGTTGGTCTAACCCTTACCTTATTATAAGGTATCTTAAGACTTGTTCTGGCATGCCTCGACCCTTGTCGCATATAGAAAGAGTACTGTTAATTTTACCCATAACTAATTAGTGCTATCTATTATTATTTACTATACTTGCAGAGCGAATTTTGTCTTTTGAAGTCTTCTGTTTATGTAACGTTAAACTTCTATTGCTGCTATTGTCGCATATAGAAAGATGCCTTTTTATTTGATTGTCTGAATCTGTGTACTTATGGTCCCCTTCTTTCTTGCTGTAGCTTGTACGATCAGATTTTCCGTCCAAGCAAGTTGACTGGGAATGCTGATTTTCATCTATTCAAGGCTGGAGTGGAGCCAAAATGGGAAGACCCAGAGTGTGCAAATGGTGGCAAATGGACTGTCCCATGCAACAGAAAGGCGACCTTTGAGACCATGTGGCTTGAAACAGTAAATCTTTCTTAATCTTATTTCATTTGTTCATGTGCTCGGAAGTTCTTTCTAGATCAACCTGATCTTGCCTGAATAGAATTTATTGAAGGAGTGGTTTTGAATAACTATTTGAACTTGCAGTTGATGGCTCTTATTGGAGAGCAGTTTGATGAAACCGAGGACATCTGTGGAATTGTTGCTAGTGTCCGTCAGAGAGGGGATAAGCTCGCATTGTGGACTAGGACTGCTAGCAATGAAGCTGTCCAGGTTGGTTTTTGAAGTCATTCTAATTCTATCATCAGTTTTGATTCTGATCTGTTCGTATACACCATATTGCTTTGGTTCATATCTTGATAAAGTGGTAAACTAGGTTTATATTGTCCAGTTCTCTTCCTGCCAATACTGTCAGTAAGCTGTGCAAATCCCAAGCTGATATGCTGCCCTATAGAATACATTTCTATATATATCTGTTTAATCCTCCTTAAGTGCTTCCTGTTGTTGGGTCAGTTATGGTACAAGGTTTTGTATTATCATTACAGTGGCATGGTAGCTAGTTATTGTAGAAGTCTTGTACTATCATTATAGTTCGATTCAATGGTTCCATATCTTGTTTGAATGCATTGCTAAGTTTGTTTTTAGCTGGAAAGGTGTTCTACCAGATTCAATCTTTAGTTATGCATTAAAGCATAAAAAATGCTTTCTTCATCATAAAAAAAAAGGCAAACATCCCTAATCATCTCCCTCTGGGAGAGAACTATATAGTGTGCTAGGAGTTTTTGTGCAGCTATTTGGTTTTGCTGGGATAAAAGGGTTAAAAACAGCTTATTGAGATGTTGTAGGAAACTGTACATGTTGCATTTGTGGGTACTGTTTATCAACATGAACAATATTCTCAGTCCTATGCATTCCACAAAAGGAATACATAAACCTTTCCAAAGTCATTGTGATCCTTTAAGTTCTCCCTATAGTTTAGAGTCATTCTGTTGCCATGGTTATCCCATTGAGCCCCCAGTTCTATGACTTTTGAAGTTTAACTTTGCCCTTGACTATTCCAGATGATATTAGCGTGCTGTTGTGTGTTGACCTGTTTCCTTTATTGTGCAGGTAAACATTGGCAAGAAATGGAAGGATGTCATCGACTACAATGACAAGATCACCTACACCTTCCATGTATGCCCTCAGATTCTTCCCTTTTTTTTTGCCACATATATCGTCTTTTTTGTTTAAACATCTTTGAGAAAATATAGCGTATATGCACTGAACTCACTCCAACTCGATCCCTCATGCAGGATGACTCTAGAAGAGAGAAGCCAAGCAGAGGTGGACGGTACACCGTGTAAGGTGTGCATCATGGAGGTCGATGCTTGGATTGGATAGGGGGTGGTGGTGGATTTTTATTCTCGGCACCTGCTTTCGTTCCATACAGCCTCAGCTTGCCTGGGGCAATTTTCCCATCTATTATGATGTTATTTTGCTCTCAGATAGCTTATGTAGTACAAGAAAGAGATGCTGGAGAGATGGTGATGACTTTGTATGCACTAAATTTCGGTCTGAATATGCCCTGATTCAACAACCCAATTGAGCCTTTTCGTCTTTGTATTCTTACTTTGCGTATCCGTGTTACATTCGCCGTTTGCGGCTTCATTGTGCATCTTTGTGCTGTGTCGGTGCTTGATGCGATGCGATGGCTTTTGGAGACGAGGCGGACTGCTTGGGCTTCTTGCTGTTCGTTGCGTCGTAGCGATTAGCGAACGAAATATCAGCTGATTCTCCTCGGGAAAGGCCGTATTGTTTTGTCGGCGTGGTGTCGCGCCCGCCAGAGGCCAGACTCGTTGGGCACATGTCTCTCTTGGAGTCTTGGTGATCTCGTTTCGTCTCATCTCGGATAGTCGGATGGATGTCCTACCACCTGCCATTTATACAGGCACTGACTTCACTGTCACACGACACGAGTTCGCCATCTTACCAGCAACGCTGAGACGTCACCGCGAACAACCCGTTTGCTTCGTCGGTTGCCTTGCGCCCGCACGGTCTGGCCTCCTGATTTTGACAGGAAATTTTCCCCGGGAACGCACGCACGTTTGCTTCAGGAGCACTGCGAGTGACGAGCACACCTCCCCCCAGCGCCGCCTTGCTGTCCACGCGATCCACCGAGCCCTGCTGTGTTTGTCAAGCACCTGCCTGCCTTGCCTTGGCTTGTGCTCTAATCAACGCCGGACTCCCCAACTCACGGTTGGTGCGGGACGCCACCCCGCCACCTTACCCGCCCGCCTCCCGAGACCCTCCCTCCTCCTCCTCACCGGTCACCACGCCACCTCGCTTCTCCGGCCAGCTATATCACGCTAGCCACTTCCCTTGTCCCTTCACCGATACCTCACTCACTCCCCCACGATCCTCCTCCTCCACCACCACCCCCGCGCGCGCCATGGACACCGGGTCCGTCACCGGTGGCCTCGCCGCGGGCTCGCACATGCGGGGCGAGCTGCACGTTGTCGGCGGCGCCCACGAGGAGCCCAAGGCCCGGAGCGCCGACGTGAAGACGTGCCGCGTGTGCGGCGACGACGTCGGCGCGCGGGAGGACGGGCGGCCATTCGTGGCCTGCGCCGACTGCGGCTTCCCCGTCTGCCGCCCCTGCTACGAGTACGAGCGCGCCGAGGGCTCCCAGTGCTGCCCCCAGTGCAACACCCGCTACAAGCGCCACAAAGGTCAGTTGGCAGTTGGTACACCTCGCCAATCACACACCAATGCATGTCATCACCAACTTCGCACTCTAGCCAGATTTTCTTTCAGAATTGATGTACTTTAAGTCACAATCTAAAATTTTGAAACGCTACCAAGCGCAACTTTTTGACGAACCAAACGGTCGGGGAAAAACTTCGTACGTGTCTGAACCTGAATTGTGTGATCGGCCTTGCTTGCAGGGTGCCCGAGGATGGAAGGGGACGAGGACGACGGCCCGGAGATGGACGACTTCGAGGAGGAGTTCCCCGCCGTGGCCAAGAGCCCCAAGAAGCCCCATCACGAGCCCGTCGCGTTCGACGTCTACTCGGAGAACGGGGAGCAGCCGCCGCAGAAGTGGCGGACGGGCGGCCAGACGCTGTCCTCCTTCACCGGAAGCGGTGAGCGGCTCGGTGCTAATAGAACCGTTGCGATTGGACTCATGTTTGTTAGATACTTTGGATCGACCAGAAGTAGATCAGTGGGTATAATCTTGCATTAACTCGTGAATGTACATAGAGAGAACAAGAGGAGAGAGAGAGAGTTAGAGGGAACCGTGGGGCTCGGTGAAGCTCATGGCGGTCCCGGTGTTGATGCAGTGCAGGGCGGCGATGGAAATGTCCTACCTTGGTAAGGACGTTGGCGTCAGTGGGCTTCCCATCGCTGCAGCGCTCCCTCTCGACCGGACTAGGGTTTGGAGGTGGGGAATGGCGGCAGTGGCGAACCTTGTAACCAGAGCCCCTGGCCCCCACCTCCTCTTTATATGGCTGCGCAACAGGGGCCCATCAGCTACTCTTTGGGCTAGGCGCCCCCGATCAGGGCGCGAGTCAAAGGCCTAGTTAGCCGTTGGACCAACTGGTGGAGATCAACCTAACAATGTTGCCATGTTGCAAGCAGAGATCGATCTGAATGCTAATAATGTCGCAAAAAATTTAAAAACTGTGCAGTGGCCGGGAAGGACCTGGAGACCGAGAGGGAGATGGAGGGGAGCATGGAGTGGAAGGACCGCATCGACAAGTGGAAGACCAAGCAGGAGAAGAGGGGCAAGCTCAACCACGACGACAGCGACGACGACGACGACAAGAACGACGACGAGTACATGCTGTAAGCACTGCTACAAATCGAGCCTGTCCGGCCTTCGATCTCGCCTCCAATCTCTTTCTGAAACACGGACGACAACAGGCTGGCCGAGGCCCGTCAGCCGCTGTGGCGCAAGGTGCCGATCCCGTCGAGCAAGATCAACCCGTACCGCATCGTTATCGTGCTCCGGCTGGTGGTGCTGTGCTTCTTCCTCAAGTTCCGGATCACGACGCCGGCGACGGACGCGGTGCCGCTGTGGCTGGCGTCCGTGGTGTGTGAGCTCTGGTTCGCGCTGTCGTGGATCCTGGACCAGCTGCCCAAGTGGGCCCCCGTCACCAGGGAGACGTACCTGGACCGGCTGGCGCTGCGGTACGACCGCGAGGGCGAGGCGAGCCGGCTGTCCCCCATCGACTTCTTCGTGAGCACGGTGGACCCGCTCAAGGAGCCGCCCATCATCACCGCCAACACCGTGCTCTCTATCCTCGCCGTCGACTACCCCGTCGACCGCGTCAGCTGCTACGTCTCCGACGACGGCGCCTCCATGCTGCTCTTCGACACGCTGTCCGAGACCGCCGAGTTCGCGCGCCGCTGGGTGCCCTTCTGCAAGAAGTTCGCCGTGGAGCCCCGGGCCCCCGAGTTCTACTTCTCGCAGAAGATCGACTACCTCAAGGACAAGGTGCAGCCGACCTTCGTCAAGGAGCGCCGCGCCATGAAGCGCGAGTACGAGGAGTTCAAGGTGCGGATCAACGCGCTGGTGGCCAAGGCGCAGAAGAAGCCCGAGGAGGGGTGGGTGATGCAGGACGGCACGCCGTGGCCCGGCAACAACACCCGCGACCACCCCGGCATGATCCAGGTGTACCTCGGCACCCAGGGCGCGCTCGACGTGGAGGGCCACGAGCTGCCCCGGCTGGTGTACGTGTCCCGCGAGAAGCGCCCCGGCTACAACCACCACAAGAAGGCCGGCGCCATGAACGCGCTGGTGCGCGTCTCCGCCGTGCTCACCAACGCGCCCTTCATCCTCAACCTCGACTGCGACCACTACGTGAACAACAGCAAGGCCGTGCGCGAGGCCATGTGCTTCCTCATGGACCCGCAGCTGGGGAAGAAGCTCTGCTACGTCCAGTTCCCGCAGCGCTTCGACGGCATCGACCGCCACGACAGGTACGCCAACCGCAACGTCGTCTTCTTCGACATCAACATGAAGGGGCTGGACGGCATCCAGGGCCCCGTCTACGTCGGCACTGGCTGCGTCTTCAACCGCCAGGCGCTCTACGGCTACGACCCGCCGCGGCCGGAGAAGAGGCCCAAGATGACGTGCGACTGCTGGCCCTCGTGGTGCTGCTGCTGCTGCTGCTTCGGCGGCGGGAAGCGAGGCAAGGCGCGCAAGGACAAGAAGGGCGGCGGCAGCGGCGACTCCGGAGACGAGCCGCGCCGCGGGCTGCTGGGCTTCTACAGGAAGCGCAGCAAGAAGGACAAGCTCGGCGGCGCGGGGTCGGTGTCCGGCGGCAAGAAGGGCGGGCTGTACAAAAAGCACCAGCGCGGGTTCGAGCTGGAGGAGATCGAGGAGGGCCTGGAGGGCTACGAGGAGCTGGAGCGCTCCTCGCTCATGTCGCAGAAGAGCTTCGAGAAGCGGTTCGGCCAGTCGCCGGTGTTCATCGCCTCCACGCTCGTCGAGGACGGCGGCCTCCCGCAGGGCGCCGCCGCCGACCCCGCCGCGCTCATCAAAGAGGCCATCCACGTCATCAGCTGCGGATACGAGGAGAAGACCGAGTGGGGCAAGGAGGTACGCGAATTCTTTATTTTTTTATTTTCATTACTGGCAAAAAAAAATATATATATATATATAAAGAGAGTTGCACCAGCCGGGAATCGAACCCGGGTCTGTACCGTGGCAGGGTACTATTCTACCACTAGACCACTGGTGCTTGTATGAGCTGAATTTGATTTTCTCCATTCTTCTATTTGTTACAGATTGGCTGGATCTACGGGTCGGTGACAGAGGATATCCTGACGGGGTTCAAGATGCACTGCCGCGGGTGGAAGTCGGTGTACTGCACGCCGACGAGACCGGCGTTCAAGGGTTCGGCGCCGATCAACTTGTCCGATCGTCTCCATCAGGTGCTCCGGTGGGCGCTGGGGTCCGTGGAGATCTTCATGAGCCGCCACTGCCCGCTCTGGTACGCCTACGGCGGGCGGCTCAAGTGGCTGGAGCGCTTCGCCTACACCAACACCATCGTCTACCCCTTCACCTCCATCCCGCTCCTCGCCTACTGCACCATCCCCGCCGTCTGCCTCCTCACCGGCAAGTTCATCATCCCCACGGTGAGCAGATTATCAAATTCCGGTGCTAATATGCCTGATTTGCCTGCTGATGATCGGCCGATGAATAACCGAATGAGCATGCTGCCGTGTGCACGACCATGGATTGTTGTTGCAGCTGAACAACCTGGCCAGCATCTGGTTCATCGCGCTGTTCCTGTCCATCATCGCGACGGGCGTGCTGGAGCTGCGGTGGAGCGGGGTGAGCATCGAGGACTGGTGGCGCAACGAGCAGTTCTGGGTCATCGGCGGCGTGTCGGCGCACCTCTTCGCCGTGTTCCAGGGCCTGCTCAAGGTGCTGGGCGGCGTGGACACCAACTTCACCGTCACCTCCAAGGCGGCCGCCGACGAGACGGACGCCTTCGGCGAGCTCTACCTCTTCAAGTGGACCACCCTGCTGGTGCCGCCCACCACGCTCATCATCATCAACATGGTCGGCATCGTGGCCGGCGTCTCCGACGCCGTCAACAACGGCTACGGCTCCTGGGGCCCGCTCTTCGGCAAGCTCTTCTTCTCCTTCTGGGTCATCGTCCACCTCTACCCGTTCCTCAAGGGGCTCATGGGGAGGCAGAACCGGACCCCCACCATCGTCGTGCTCTGGTCCATCCTCCTCGCCTCCATCTTCTCCCTCGTCTGGGTCAGGATCGACCCCTTCATACCCAAGGCCAAGGGACCCATCCTCAAGCCATGCGGAGTCGAGTGCTGATCGATCGATCGAGCTTTCGCTCTAGTTGTTTGCATGTACGGACGACGCGGCCGTGCGTTTGGACATGTACTTTTGGGCCAGGATTATTCTACCCATATTCGACCCCGTTTTTGTACAATTTTTGTGATCCAGTGAGATAAGTGTCTGGGTACGGTTGTAAGAACTGTGGTGGAGTTCACACTCAAATTAAAGGACATTTTTTTCTCTCCAATTGCAGAATTAAGAACCAGTGCATTTCGATATAACACTAGCTAGGTCTTTGCCAAAACAAAATCATCAGCACGATAAAAGCATGAAAATCATGGTGTTTTGAGTTCACGGACACTACAATATATTATTGCTTGGTCGTGCGTAGTTGCTGGATCCTTGAGCAGCTGTTGTCTGGCGCGCGTGAGCACTGAGCAGAAAAACAAGAGAGCTTGACGTGTTATATAATATAACGATGTTGCATACTAGTACTGCATCTCACGAGTTCAAAATCCAGTTCAATAAATGAACACAAAGAATCATATGGTTGCATTGATTATAAATTGAAATATTATTATATATAGTTCAGTTTAACTTTATTCTAACTCAAACTTTCTCTATTTTTCGTAGGAAAAGCATCAAACTACGTGCAGCACGGCATCAACTGTTCCTCCCGACTTGCATTGCAGGGCAGGTGTTTGGAGTCGGCGACCACTGTAAATATTGTGACGATGATGTCGTCACCAGCAACGAGGTTCATACCAACTTGATCTATAAATTAAATAAATCTGGAGGATAAAACAAAAATAGAAAGTATAATATTTGGGTTTGCCCCTTTGATTTTTTTTCTCTCTCAATTTCTTTAAGAAACTCTTGAAATTAAAAACTGAAATACAGAGGATACATTACTGTCCTAGCTAGGGATGAAAGTGAAAACGGAAATTCTCGTTTACCGGGGCTCGATTTCGAGTTTTTCTTGCATTTGTGGCCAAAACGAAAACGATAACCGAGAATACGATAACGATAACGGTAAAAAAATACGGAAGCGATAACGAAAACAATTTCACCTCCTTTCCGATCGTTTCCGCGTTTTACCATATTAGGCCGGTAATTTCCGTCCGTAATTTACCGTATACTACAGCCCATCTCCAAAGCCTGGCCCAAGCAAGCATTCAACCAAGCCCATGTCGCAGCCCACCAAAGGTTTCTCAGTTTACCACCCACCTCCTACTGGAATTTTTTTATTATTTAATCCTTTTTAAACTGAAATTTTAAAAATAACCACAACCGAACTATATTTCCAACAAATAACCCTTTTGGCGCGACTGAAGAGGGAGTCGCGCCACAGCATGTGGCGCGACTGGCTGCCACGTAGGTCGGCCGGGGCGCGGGCGGCCAGCGCGGCGGCTGACATGGCAGGGCGAGTCGCGCCACATGCCATGGCGCGACTCAGTCACGCCAAAGGCCATGGCGCGACTCGCCTGTATACAGCCGCGCGCCCACGTCCCTTTTTCCTCCTCCTCCCTTTCTTTCTTTCTCCCCCAAGCTCTAACCCGAGCTTATCCATGGAGGCCGCCGCCACCACCCCCTAGATCGACCCCTCCCACCACGGATTCGAGGGGGAAAAATGGAAACTACTCCGGGAAGGTAACTCTCTACTTTGACCATCTACATTTTGCGGATTTGGTTGATTTCCTTAGTTTTGGATGAGGTTAGGTTTAGGTAGGGTTTGACTTGATTTGGTCGATTGAGCACGGATTTGAGATAATTAGTTGTACTAAGTGGTGGATTTGATCATTGGTAACACCTGTCTATCGTATAGATTTTTTTTGCATGTGATTTCATTGACATAACCATGTCTAGATGTGGATGATGTTAGTAATGAAGTAAATGAGTTAAACTTGGATTTTTGGACTTGGTATTAATTTCGGTTAATGTACCTTGCTATGGAAATATAGAAGTTCATGTCTTTTATGTGTATATGGTGAACTTCATGGTTATGTGTATATGAAAATGTGAAATATTGTACCTATTCTTTTGAAGATAGGATTTTCATGGAAATGATTAGTTGACATAAGATACATAAAAGTATTTTGTATGACTTGTATGACTTGTTCATATTGTAATGTGAAGTTAATTTGACTTGTACCTATTCTTTTCAAGATAGGCTTTGATGGTGATTATTTATTTGACTTGTTTGTGAAATATATGTTTGAATTTTTTTTGCTATATGGAAATGTGAAATCTTGTATGACTTGTTCATATTGGATTGTTTTAGCGTTTGTATGTGAAGCAATGTTGTTTTTCAGCACCTGGAATTTATTTTCGTTTATTTGATATAGGTCAAAATGGCGTGGCACCCACAATATCCATTGCTTGAGATGGCGTACGACGAGAGACACCGCGGGAGGATACTTGAGGAGCATATTGAGGTTAGTTTGTCCTTGATGGTGACTTTGTATGGAGTAAATGAATTTGGTGGGTGGATGTAGTCCAACACGATGTTTGATTTATTATTTGCAGGTTTTGAATTCTCTACGTATCCGCACCCACAATCCTCTCGCGTGGGACGATAGGTACGCCCCGTACCTACGGCAAGCCGGCTTCCTTCCATTGGCGATGCTTGTGAAGGGTGGCTTGCCGAAGATGGACAATGCGGCTCTTACCGCGCTAGTGGACAGATGGAGGCCTGAGACACACACATTCCACCTCCCTTGTGGTGAGATGACGGTGACACTTCAAGATGTTGCCATGCTTTTTGGTCTTCACATAGACGGTCGAGCGGTAATTGGGACAATTGATCCCGCTGGTTGGCGAGATCGGGTGGAGCTGTTGTTTGGGGTTCGTCCTGCGGATTCACCGGACGATCGAAAGGATATGAAGACTATAGGAGTTAGCTCAGCTTGGTTGGTGCAGCACTTTGGTACGCCCCCTCCTGCTGATGTTGCGCAAGGTGTTGTTGCTCGATATGCTAGGGCATGGCTATGGCACTTGGTGGTTGGGTTTTTATTTTCGGACTCGAACGGGTACACCATTTCTTGGATGTGGGTAGACATTATTGGGCAAGATTGGGAGAATATCGCCACTTATAGTTGGGCTAGTGGAGTTCTTGCATGGCTCTATCGCTAGATGTGTAATGCTTGCAGCCGCAAGGGTGCTAGTGCTAACATAGGGGGTTGTGCCTATCTTTTGCAACTGTGGATGTGGGAGCGGCTTCCGGTTACTCACTAGACAATCATCTTCTGAATCTGGCTCATTTGCCATGTCAACATCATATTCTTCATCGTCCTCATCGTCGCCCACCTTATCATTAGTTTGTACCAAGACACTCTCACGAGCTTCAACTACCAACTCAGCGTAACCAACTTGGGACTCTTTCACCAACTCCTTATAAAAAGCCCAATCTTCGTCACATGAAATTCTCATAAGCATATAATGAGCCCTTTTGTCACCGGCATCGAATTTACCATGTAGGATTATTTCACTATGTTCTTGATCAACTTGGAAAATTAAGCTAGCTCAAACAAAAACTTCATCAAATGAAGGAGGGCTATCAAATCTTGTGACTTCATGCTTCATCCTCTCAAACTCTCCATTCTCATTAACCGAACCACCGGAGAAATAACGAACTAAGCGATCCATCTACACATATTTAACGGGCACATTACCATTACCATTCATGGACTTATACAAAAACTACTAAAAGACCACGTATACCCAAATGTCAATCCACTACGTACGACAACCCTACCTAAAAATACCATTCTAACAATGATCAACATTAAATCCTAATTCACATTTCTTGCCAAAATTAACAGGAATATCTACCCACTAAAATTCCATTGAAATCGTTTCATGATACACAATCTATACGATACAAAAGCGTTGCCATGAATCAATTACACGATAACGCTCAACTAATCTTGCCCCTTTCGTACTAATTTACCAAATCCAACCCAAACCCTAAAATGGATAAAGTGGAGGAGTTACCTTCCCGGAGTGTTTTCCCACCGTTTCCCCTTCGAATCCGTGGAAGGAAGAGGGGGATCTAGAGGGGGGAGTTCGGGGGCGGCGCCATGGGAGAGCTTGAGCTCGGGTCTGGGGAGAAAGAATGGGAGGAGGAAGAAGAAGGGGCCGTGGGCGCCGGTCTGTATACAGGCGAGTCGCGCCACGACCTTTGGCGCGACTGAGTCGCGCCAAGGCATGTGGCGCGACTCGCCCTGCCATGTCAGCCACCGCGCTGGCTGCCCGCGTCCCGGCCGACCTACGTGGCAAGCCAGTCGCGCCACATGCTGTGGCGCGACTCGATCTTCAGTCGCGCCACGGCGCGTGGCGCGACCAAAAGGGTTATTTGTTGGAAATTTAGTTCGGCTGGGGTTAATATTAAAATTTCAGTTTAAAAAAGATTAAATAAAAAAAATTCTTGTGCAGTCCTGCTACTTGGATTATGTTATGTGAACTTGCTACTTTGATTAAAGACTTGGCTTTCCTTTATGGACGTATGGTAATTTGTGATCGTTATTGCTGTTATGTGTTATCGTTTTTTTTACTTGAATTATTGAATCTCGACCGATATCGACATGTTTTCGATCGTATAGTTTCATTTCTGATGTTATTGTAATACCGGTGTCGTTTTCGTTTTTGACATTATCGTTTTTGATTCCGTTTCCGCCTTAAAATCTGAAACTGAAAACAATTTAAGTCTCTTCCGATCTTTCGGATCCTTTTCATCCCTAGTCCTGGCTGCTTTAGAATCTTACTAATCTAGGTAAGCCATGCCTGTTGCTTCCATGCATGCAAAGATTTTGCCAGATGTGTGCCTAGGATCGTAGTATCAAATTGATATAGCGAGCATCGATCTCCGGAGCCTTTCTAAAATCTACTCTCTAAATCATTGTTTGAAGAGTCATTTAAGTAAAATTGTTTTTTATATCTTTATACTCTCCAACAACTTTTCTATATGTTGTATGCAGTCTCTAGAGAGTCATCCTCGCTCGATCTCCATCTTTGGCTAGTGAGAAATCCGGAATAGAGAATATCTATATTTGGATATCCAATTGAAAAAGTCTATTGGAGAGTGTTTTTTCACCAAAATTTTTATTCCTGCAAGTTAGGAAAGATATAAAAAGTCTTTTGAAGATGTTGTTTAGATCACAGGGGAGTCTCAGATCATGGAGTGGCAGAGTCCTATCCTGCATAACAAATGGCTGCCTGAATGCTAAGCGGTTCTTTCCGATTCCATGAAAAACGGACAAGGGTTCTTTAACATGAAGGATTTACTGGATTGCTCTTGTAGGCAATTAAGGGCTCCATTGTTCAAATCAGGAATATAAGAAAAACTATTGGGTCGAAAATGGCAGAAAGGATGGCTGAGTTTATCCCGAGCTTCCAGTGGTTCTTTCGTTGTGTATCAAGGAAGAGATGCATTTGGGCAATACATGGAGTTTAGTAGCCATAGAACCATGGAGTGCGCAACAACTGATATCGTTCCATCCAAATCATGAAAAGCTTGAAAACTAAGACATCACACAACTCGTTCGTTGCGACATTATCGATCCATTCTGACGCATCAATTGATCTGCAATCCACTGTATTGATGCATCTTAGTGAAGCCGATCGATATATATGTGGCGCCATGTCAGATCATGTACATCAGTAGAGTGCTCGTGAACAAATCATGAGCATCAGCACAAATTTTTCATAGACTAATCTAATGTTAGCGAGACGAGCACATCCACAGTCATATCAGTAATCCATTTTACCATCCATACATGGACAAGTCAGAACATTAGCACAGAGCAGGTAACCATAGGCAAGTTTATGATCAATCCAGAGACAGACAAATTGCGCTAATAAGCACCTAAGCTGATGATGCTTGCACCAAAATGATTGATTACCATTAAAGAAACTATAATACCTGGATGAGAAAATAGAGTTGTTGAACAGAGATTTAAGCCATATAGAAAAAATTACTCAGAGAGGACAGGATAATATATAGTATAATACCAGTCCAGAACAATAGGCATGCAGCATCTCCGATGATTAGGGCATGTACAAAGGTTTAGACAGCTGCTGTCTGTGTATCGTGCCATGTATGGACGGCAGTGGCGATGGGAACGCGCGGCGCGGAGACCGCGTCCAGGCCGAGCCCTCGCCACGTCCCGGACAAGCACAACAGGCACCAGCAGCCAGCCCTCGCCGCCGCCGTCAAGCGCAAGCATGCCAAGAGGTCGCGCCACCACCCGCCGGCGTCGGCGGCGGTGGCAGATGCGGCCCTCATGCTGACGAGCATGGGGTTGCTCCCGCAGGAGAGGATATCGGTGATTCGGCGGAGGTTGTCCTCCCCGAGGCGGCACCTGGGAGAGCAGCGGCGGGCGAGGGGACCTGGGCGTCGTCTGCGGCGGCGAAGCTCCCTGAGGCGCGCCTTGACCATCCTGATGGGCTCCCACTCCTCGGTCTGCGCACGGACACAGCTCGCGGGAGAGGAAGGACAGGTAAAAGCCAAGGGTAACAAGGACATTTTACAAGTCTGGTGTGTTGGGATATTTGTGATCTATAAAGCTTAAACAGTAATGCTACAGTAAACTACTGTAATGCTACAGTGATTCATTAAATGAAGAAGATAAGGGAGCCCATCCCGTTCTGATCAAAAACGGGAACCGACCCAAGGGTTGTCGGTCCCCCTGGTGAGCCAAGGCCTATAAAGGGAGGATGAAACCCCCTATTAAGAGGACCAATCACTTGCTTTGGCCATCACCAGGACAACAACCGACACACATACACACATCCATAACCAAGACAAGAACAAGTTGAAAGAGATCATGGGTGGCTCTAATGATCAAGGTATGTTCTTATTCAAGCATCAGTGGTTCCATTTTTGTGCTTAAGATCCTAAAATATATATCAATGGCATCAAGAGCTTGGTTAGTATCAAAATGGAACCCTATGGGTATACTGAGCAAGCAATTCATGATATATAAGATGTTCTTGTTCAAATTGTTCATCATGTTCATGCTTAAACATACTGTTAAGATGAAATTTTGCCCAAAATCATGCAATTTCGATGCCTATGTAAGCATAAAAGGCCTAGGGTTTTGGATCAAGCACTGAGAAGAAGGGGAAAAGTGAAAATCAAATGTAAACCCTAATAAAATCCCCAAATCTAAAAACCCTAGCTACAAGAAAATCCCCAAATCCTTAAGAACCCTAACCCTAGTCTTAAAGGGGGCGGTGGGACTCACCTCAGGGTAGAGGTGGCCCTGGCCGCCGTCGCCGCCACCTGATGGCGAGCACGCGCTCGGGGCTTGGCCCCGAGCGGCCTCGCGGCTCACCATGGTTGGCCGGTTCAGCCGTGCCGGCCCTCCTCCACTGAGTCAAGCAGCTTCGCCGCCGGACCGGATCCGGCGTGCATCGCGCACGCCGCCGTGGATCCGAGCCAGGACCGGCGGAGACCCTAAGGGCGCCGACGAGCATAGCTCGACGGAGCTGCGCGCCGGCCACGGCCGCGTGCAACTCCGGCGAGCAAGGCTCGTCAACGCCGCGTTGTTTCCCCTCCGCGCCGGCGCTCGGCCACCGCCTTGCCACGCTCGGCCGCCGCCCGTTCGCCGCCGCCACACGGGAGAGGAGAAAGAGTCGGGGGGGGGAGGGAGAGAATGAAAGCTCGGGTTACGGGAGGCGGTCGGCCGGCGGGTTTTTGATCCGTCGGGTGCAACGCGCGCCGTCGGATCGCCATCCGACGGCTCACGGGGGCTGGTCGCCCAGCAGGCCTTGTTGGGCCGGTGGGATAAGACGGCCGCCGCCGCTTTCCCGGCGCAGGCCCAGGTTGTTGGGCCTGGAGCCCGGGCAAGAGGGCGAGTGGCCTAAACGGGCCGGGCCAAAATCAGCCCCACTTGAAAAGTTCAATGGGCTGCATAGTGTTAGGCCAAATGACATAATGGGCTGAAAAAATTTAGACTAATGATTTATTTTATCTCATATACATATAAACATCATTATGATTGTTATTTTATGTTTAAATTTTAAAGATCTTATATTATGCTTTAGCAAATAATGATAAGAATAATGAATAGACTTGTTATGTGATAAAATTTTCACATGATCTTTTATTTTATGATATTTATATTACGGCTATTTATTTTAAGTCATTATTTTATGTGTTATAATATTATGATTTTATTCCGCAGCAAATAATTACTCTGACTAAGTGTGACAAATAATTGTCATTCTGACCAAAGCTGATTGACTTTTATTTGATCACAAAATTTTATTAATTCAATTCAATTCTGGCCAAAGCTGATTTGATTGAATTAATAAAAGAAGATTACGGAATCTTGTAAAGTGTGATTATGTATTTATTTTTCTGGCCAAAGCTGATTAATAAACACTTATTCACAAAATTTTGTTGCTCATTTCCCTTTCTGGCCAAAGCTGACTGGATTTTTAATCAATAAAAGAAGATGCATACTAAAGTTGTTGATTCTCTTATGCAGCATCTTATGCCTCACAGATTGCCGGCACTATGGGCAATATTGAGCAACTTAATGGAATCAATTATGCCTCATGGAAGGAGAAGCTGGAGATCACTCTAGCACTACTGGACATTGATTATGCCCTTCATAAAGATCCACCGATTGAGCCTAAACCGGAAGAGGCAAATTATGAGACTCTTAAGAAGGAGTATGATGTGAAAAAGTCAAAGTGGGATACATCAAACCGCAAATGCCTGATGATCATTAGGAGCTCCATTATTGACACCATAAGGGGTGCAATACCAGATACTCAGACTGCCAGGGAATATCTGGCTAAAGTTGAGGAACAATTCAAAGGTTCCTCTAAAGCTTATGCCACCACCCTTATCAAAAGGTTGGTTGGAGAAAAATATGATGCTACTGGAAGTCTGAGGGAGCACATTATGAAAAAATGTCACATGGCCTCAAAGCTTAAGACAATGGAGATGGAAATCTCTGACGGTTTTCTTGTCCATTTTATTATGTCATCTTTGCCCCAAGAATTCTCGCCGTTTACGATCAACTATAATTCCATGAAGATTAAGTGGGGCATATATGAATTAATAGCCATTTGTGTCCAAGAAGAAGAAAGGCTTAATGCTGAAAGAATTGATCATGCAAATCAATTTCAGCATTCTGAAAAGAAAATAAATAAAAAATTCAAGAAGGAATACTTAAAGCCTAAACCGGGTCAATTTAAGGAAAATGGGCAATTTTCCAAACAATCTCAGCAGAATAAGTCTGGAGGAAATTCCAATACGGAACAAAAAGGGAAAAGTCCCGAGGACGCCACTTTTGTGGAAAAAGTGGACATTTTCAGAAGGACTGTATTGGATTTATGAGATGGCTCAGTAAGAAAGGGATTCGTTACGAGGAGGACCCTAAGAAAAGGGGAAAGAAGAATTAGAGTGGCAAAAGGAGTTGAAGCTGAAGTCAAGGCCATTGGAGACTTTGCACTTACACTTCATACTGGCTTCGTACTTTGGCTGAAAAATGTTCTTTATGTACCCTCAATGAAAAGAAACTTAGTTTCAGTTTCATGTTTAGATGATGATGGTTATCGATGTACTTTTGGTGACCATAGATGTATAATTATGTGTGATAATAAAGATGTTGGTCTCGCTGTGAGATGAGAACAACTTTATCAAATTTCTTCATGTCATGCCACTTATAATGTTGAATCCTCCTCAAATGCGAACGTCAGTACCAAACGAAAACATAATGATAATGAGACTTCTTCGAAATTATGACACTATCGTTTGGGACAATTTTGAGGGGGAGAATTGAGCGTCTCATTAAAGAAAATATCCTCCATCCTTTAGATTTCTCAGATGCGAATGTTAAGCATTGCATTGGTTGCATCAAAGGAAAATATGCGAAGAAAATTAAGAAAGGTGCAAATCGAAGCACGGAAATTTTAGAAATAATCCACGCAGATATTTGTAGTCCTTTTAATGTAAAATCAGTGGATGGTTTTGATTTGTTCATTACATTCACCGATGATTACTCCCGTTATGGATACATTTATCCAATCAAAGAAAGATCTGAGGCATTAGATAAATTCAAAATATTCGAAACAGAAGTTGAGAATCAGCATGATCGAAAGATCAAAATTGTGAGGTCTGACCGTGGTGGCGAATACTACGGAAGGCACACTACTTATGGCCAAACACCTGGACCTTATGCAAGGTTTCTGGAAGAAAATGGCATTAAGGCCCAGTATTCTGCGCCGGGCGAACCCCAGCAAAATGGAGTGGCTGAAATGCGGAATCGCACTCTTATGGATATGGTACGAAGTATGTTAAGTCACTCCACCTTGCCGGTGAATTTTGGATGGAAGCTCTAAAGACAGCTGCCTATATTCTTAATAAAGTTCCCAGTAGATCAGTTTCTAGGACTCCTTTTGAGTTATGGACTGGAAAGAAACCAACCCTAAATTATTTTCATGTGTGGGGCTGTCCTGCTGAGGCAAGGGTTTTCAATCCAAATTTGGGAAAATTAGACCCCAAGACCATAAGTTGTCATTTCATTGGTTATCCCGATAAGTCAAATGCATATCGTTTCTATTGCCCCAATCAGGTTACTAAGTTTGTTGAAACAAGACACGCAGTGTTCTTGAAAGATGAAGTGATTAGGGGGAGCATGACATCGAGAAAAATTGATTTGGAGGAAAAAGGGAATATGTCCCAATGCCTATGCCTCAAGATCCTATTTTCCCGGTACATGCTGATGTTGCACCTCAAGCTGAAAGGACTGAAGATGCAACACCTGCTGAATCTCCTGCAACTACATCTAGTGTTGCACCTAATGATGAGCCTAACGAAGATATTCAGCACCCCCCAGTTGTGGAAAATGAACCAGATAATGAACCCTAAGTAGGTCACAACGAGAAAGAAGATCAGCTATTCCAAGTGACTATGTCACTTATATGAGTGAAGATATGAATGAGTTGATGTTGGACGAAGATCCCGCATCATTTAAGGAAGCTATGAAAAGTGAGTATTCATCTGAATGGCTTGGTGCCTATGAAAGATGAGATGGAATCCATGAGTATTAATAAAGTTTGGGACCTAGTAAAAATTCTCAAAGGAGCCAAAACAATAGGCTGCAAATGGGTCTACAAGACTAAACGTGACTCCAAAGGGAATATCAAAAGGTTCAAAGCAAGACTCGTGGCAAAAGGCTTTACACAGAGGGAAGGCATTGATTACAATGAAACTTTCTCGCCTGTTTCATCCAAAGACTCATTCAGAATTATAATGGCGCTTGTGGCTCATTATGATTTGGAGTTGCATCAGATGGATGTTAAAACGGCATTCCTAAATGGTGACTTATATGAGGATGTATACATGACTCAACCTGAAGGTTTTGTTGTGGAAGAAAAGAACATTTGGGATGTCGATTGAAGAAATCCATTTATGGATTTAAACAAGCGTCAAGGCAATGGTATTTAAAGTTTGACCAGATTATAAGAGAATTTGGTTTTGAAGAAAATAAAAGGGATAATTGTATTTATGCTAAGTTCAGGGGGAGTAAATTCATTTTCTTGATCCTATATGTGAATAATATACTCCTGGCCAGTAGTGATAAGAATTTGCTACTGGAAACAAAGAGGTTTCTTACCTCATAATTTGAGATGAAAGATCTCGGTGAAGCCGCTTATGTTCTGGGTATAGAAATTTACCGAGATAGATCCAAAGGGATTTTGGGGTTATCTCAGAAGATATATATTGAAAAGGTACTGAAAAAGTACAATATGCATAAGTGTTCAGCCTCGCCTGCTCCTATTGTTAAGGGCGATAAGTTTGGAAAATTCCAATGTCCAAAGAATGATTATGAAGCTGCGCAGATGAAATCAATTCNAGCCTAATGAGGATATTCAGCAGCCTACAGTTGTGGCAGGTGAATCCCTGAGGAGGTCACAACGAGAAAGAAGATCAGCTATTCCAAGTGATTATGTCACTTATATGAGTGAAGATATGAATGAGTTGATGTTGGACGAAGATCCCGCATCATTTAAGGAAGCTATGAAAAGTGAGTATTCATCTGAATGGCTTGGTGCCTATGAAAGATGAGATGGAATCCATGAGTATTAATAAAGTTTGGGACCTAGTAAAAATTCTCAAAGGAGCCAAAACAATAGGCTGCAAATGGGTCTACAAGACTAAACGTGACTCCAAAGGGAATATCAAAAGGTTCAAAGCAAGACTCGTGGCAAAAGGCTTTACACAGAGGGAAGGCATTGATTACAATGAAACTTTCTCGCCTGTTTCATCCAAAGACTCATTCAGAATTATAATGGCGCTTGTGGCTCATTATGATTTGGAGTTGCATCAGATGGATGTTAAAACGGCATTCCTAAATGGTGACTTATATGAGGATGTATACATGACTCAACCTGAAGGTTTTGTTGTGGAAGAAAAAGAACATTTGGGATGTCGATTGAAGAAATCCATTTATGGATTTAAACAAGCGTCAAGGCAATGGTATTTAAAGTTTGACCAGATTATAAGAGAATTTGGTTTTGAAGAAAATAAAAGGGATAATTGTATTTATGCTAAGTTCAGGGGGAGTAAATTCATTTTCTTGATCCTATATGTGGATGATATACTCCTGGCCAGTAGTGATAAGAATTTGCTACTGGAAACAAAGAGGTTTCTTACCTCATAATTTGAGATGAAAGATCTCGGTGAAGCCGCTTATGTTCTGGGTATAGAAATTTACCGAGATAGATCCAAAGGGATTTTGGGGTTATCTCAGAAGATATATATTGAAAAGGTACTGAAAAAGTACAATATGCATAAGTGTTCAGCCTCGCCTGCTCCTATTGTTAAGGGCGATAAGTTTGGAAAATTTCAATGTCCAAAGAATAATTATGAAGCTGCGCAGATGAAGTCAATTCCATATGCTTCAGCTGTCGGAAGCATAATGTATGCACAAATGTGTACTCGCCCTGATTTAGCATTCGTTACCGGGATGCTTGGCAAATTTCAGTCAAATCCAGGACCAGAATACTGGAAATTAGTTAAAAAGACCTTCCGCTATTTGCAAGGCACTAAAAATCTCATGCTCACATATAAGAGGTCTGATAACCTTGAGGTTATAGGGTACTCAGACGCTGATTTTGCGGGATGTGTTGATTCTAAGAAATCCACGTCAGGTTATATCTTCACACTCGCAGGAGGAGCTATATCGTGGAAAAGCTCCAAACAAAGTGTAACTGCATCGTCGACAATGCAGGCTGAGTATGTGGCATGTTATGAGGCTACCGGGCAGGCAGTATAGCTGAAAAATTTTATCCCGGGACTGAGAGTGGTCGACAGCATTTCTAAGCCACTCACATTATACTGCGATAATCAGCCAGCAGTAATCTATTCGAGTAATAACAAGTCGATGAGTGGTGCCAAGCACATTGACATTAAGTACCATGTTGTGAAAGAAAGAATCCAGGATCAGACTATAAGTGTTAAGTATATTAATACAAGGCTGATGTTAGCGGATCCGCTCACAAAGGGCCTACCACCTAGTATATTCAAAGAACATGTTACCGGTACGGGTTTGATAGAAAAGCCCTAGATCTTGGATTAGTTGGGACCAAAATGACACCGTCTCCCCACATCCTAATGTGGACTTACTCGGAGATTGTATAGGAACATAGTCACTTAGTTCAGTAGTACTTAATTGACTGCTGTAACTTAGTGTCTCGGTGTACTGTCTATCAAAGAGTGAGTCTGTAAGTTTGTATAAGCCTAATGTAATAAGTTTATGGAGTTCATGAGCTAAAGAAGTTTGTTTTGAAATGAAATGGTATGTTATAGTAACTGGGTTTCAGTGGCACCTGATATTAGCCATTGTAATCCTTTTGTCTTGATATACTATTTTGTTGAGAAATGAACTTATAAGTTTAAGCCTTATGATCGAGGAGGAGAATGTTGGGATATTTGTGATCTATAAAGCTTAAACAGTAATGCTACAGTAAATTACTGTAATGCTACAGTGATTCATTAAATGAAGAAGATAAGGGAACGGGATGGAAACATCCCGTTCCATCCCGTTCTGATCGAGAACGGGAACCGACCCAAGGGGTGTCGGTCCCCCTGGTGAGTCAAGGCCTATAAAGGGAGGATGAAACCCCCTCTTAAGAGGACCGATCACTTGCTTTGGCCATCACCAGGACAACAACCAACACACATACACACATTCATAACCAAGAAAAGAACAAGTTGAAAGAGATCATGGGTAGCTCTAATGATCAAGGTATGTTCTTATTCAAGCATCAGTGGTTCCATTTTTGTGCTTAAGATTCTCAAATATTTATCATGGTCCCACTTGTCAGCACTCCCAAACGGCAAAAAACAACCAGAATGCGGACGGAATGGCTTGGAGAGCAAAGAAGTTCCCGACGGTGGCACTCGTGGAAGTTCAAATTTTTTTAATGGCTTGTCTGTATGTACCATCTTTTTTAACGACACATAGGTAAAAGACTCATCAAATTCACCATCAACAATATATAAAGTGTACGAATTAAGACATGGTACTCCTCTATAGATTATTTGGTTGGACTGCATGCACAGTCGAGATAATATTGATTGATGATCTTTTAACAGTTGAAATGTACCGCAATAATGGACAGGTAAGCACTGCACAAAAAAAAATGGACAGGTAAGCACAGCTGTAACTAGATTATTATTCCCCTTCCTGAACACGGTTGTTTTACACGGGAGGCGTGAACCACGCCGGCGGCGGCCACCGCGGGTGCTTCTGTAGGGCGACGATCCTCTCGGCCTTGCCGCTTTGGAGGCTGTACACGCCGACATCCCAGACCTTGTCGTCGAACTCGCCGACGCTGCGATTCCGTCGCTCCCGGCACAGCCAGGCCTGCCCGACGTCGTCGTCGGTGAAGTAGAGGCAGCCGGCCCTTATCCCTCGGTACTCCCTCGTTGACACGCACAGCGAGCCGTTCACGCCGCGTCTCCGATGTCCGCCATCTCCTCCCACCGCCCGCGCGCCTCGTCAAGGACCTGCACCTTGAAGGACACGCGCTTGACCTTCGGCGTCTCGTAGTACTGTGAGTGGTAGCCACCGCCTAACTCTTCCGACGAGTACTTGAACACGGCCATCAGCCGCCCGTCCGGCGCCGCCGCGAGGTACTTGCGGCTCAGGTGGCGCTCCTCGAAAGCCACCTTCGGTGCGGCCACCTTGCTCACGAACTCGGAGGTGTCGCCGCCGCCGCAGTCGCGGTCCCAAGCCTCGACCGCGCCGGAGTACGTGATGGAGTAGAACTTGCCGTTGTGGTGGATCGCGTCCTCGATGCCGTCACGGGAGGGCGCCAGCCTCCACACGGGGTTCTCCGACGTCGCGAAGGCCGGCGCGCCGAAGCGGCGACGCAGGATCAGCATGGCGGCGTAGCTGCGCGGGCTTGGGGAAGCGGAGAGGACCACCTTGCGGTAGAACCACAGGCGCATCTCGGCGGCGGCATGCGTGTACGTCATCCCTCCAAGCCAGGCTCCACCGTAGGTCTGGTCGGCAGTCTGATTCTCACGTCCGAATCGGACCTCCGCAAACGGAGGTAAACGAAGCAAGAACCAGCCCCCGGAGCTGAGCGGGCTGAGGAACGGAATCGTGGTGATAGCCGGCAACTCCGCCTGCTCTCCGGTGACCGGATTCGCCATCCGCAGGGTCCCCAGGGTGTCGGCCGTGACGAGCCACCCTGCGGAGGAGCCCAGCACGACGTGATCGCGCATCGCGGGGTCCAGGGCGCCTGTGGCGGCGGCCTGTCGCTCGTTGAGGGAGAAGATCGTAACCCGCTCCGGGGCCACTGCCGGGAGGACGAGGCACGGCGCCTCTGCCTTCATCAGGCGCCGCGACTGCGCGCTGCAGGCCGCGGCGAAAGCGAGGCGGTCGACGAAGCCGAGTCGGCCTCGGATCTCGGCTAGCAGATCCGGCCGGAGGCGGTCGATGAAGCTGACGAGGGAGCAGCCACGAGCGTGGGCCATCGGCTACGGCGGGAGGTCGCGCCGGGCGTCGGCGTCGGTTTCGCTTCCTCGCTCCCTGCGTTGCTGGCGGTTGTCCTTCGCGGCCTGCGGCGGCGTTTGTTGTGGTCTATCTGGCGAGGCGAGGGCGAGGGGAGGGTTCTCTTTTAGCAGTCGAGAGACTTGTATAAGGACATGCGTTCAGAATTTGACATCATATCACAAAAGACTTACGTGTTAGATTCAATAATAAAATTTCTCATTAGTAGTCGGCGTAGAAAATATGATTTTTTTTAATTATGGTATTAATTTAATAGAAAATAGCATCCGTAGAGGTCAAAATGGGGAATTGCAAGTTTGGTGTCCAGTAGGATACTGAATAGCTGACTGGAACCTGTCGGCTTTCCAGCGGCCGATATCCCCTTATCCGACCTGCCACTTGGATTTGGTCGCCTCCACGTAGGCGAATTTTTTTTATTTTGGTATTAATTTAATAGAAAATAGCATTCGTAAGGGTCAAAATAGGGAAATTGCAAGTTTGGTCTTCATATATACATAACATGGCAGGGGTTTATAGGAGTCCTAGATAATTATAATAGAAGAAGAGAAAATTCCTTATTTGACACTACGAAAGTTGCTTATTACTTTTTTGGCCCTCGAAAATAAAATCATCTCTATTTGACATCAGGTCTAAAATTGGTTCCTTATTTGACACTACCGTCAGTTTTTGTGAGCAACGGTGTTAACTCGAAGGTGAAATGTCCATTTTACCCCTGATAGGTGGGGCACACACTTCTCTAAATTAAAACAAAGAAAAAAAATCTATTCTTCTTCCTCCTGCTGGCCGACGCCCCTCCGTCTCCTGAATTCTTGATTGTCCATCGAAGTATATGTGCGCTCGATTTTGACACCATCTCCTCCAGGCTGCCGCTCGCGCTTCCGCGCCGCCGGCCTGTATCCGATGGAGAAGGAGCTGTCGCCGTAGCTGGCCTGGTAGATGCAGATGTCGGAGACGGAGCAGGTAAAGAAGGGTTGAGCGTGCCTCTGGGGACACGCACCGCGACAGCCCCGGCATCCAGGCGCGCGTGGCCGGCGTCTCGCAGCCCCTCGCCGGCACCATCAGTCCATCACCACCGTGTCGCCGGCGTTGACAGCGTGGCCGGCGTCGTCGTAGTATTCGTACTCCATCGTCGAGGACGACCAGCTCGGCGTGGCGGACCGCCCGCGCACCGGCGATTGAGTCTTGCATTTGCATAGTAGAACATTCAGCGCGCTTTGCGCGCCCTGTCAAAACCACAAATATTTGGGATATGCAAAGAACACTAAAGAACAAAGTAACGAACAGACATTCTATATTTCTAAAGTGATGCAAAGTTCATCCAAGATTGATGGAAAATGATCCACTCGATATTCAAAAAAAGCAAGTTAGCAGTTAGAATCTTAAAACTGCAAAGTATTTTCTTACTCAAAAAAATAGAGGCATACACAACCCTTACAAGCTTTGTTACAATCAACAATTTTGTTAAGAGCCCAAAACCTAACCCTGTACACAAAAGCATCCTGATGGGATGCGAGGCATGGATGACCCTCATAATCAGTAGAGAAAAGTAAGTCGTTTTTGAATTTCGTGACCTTGACCAGGTGGACAAAAGACAGAGGAGCAATTAAAAAAAGTTCCCTAGGCGACAGCAATAGTTTATGGAGGTTTTTTTTTTATTTTGAATGACTGAACCCCTGACTTCTCACTCTCCAGTGCGTACTCCACTCCCACCATGCCTGCATAGAACCAACACCAAAATGATAACTGATGTCTGTACTGCCAAATACAATGTCAACTTCATAAACATGATACATTTATCAATTACTGACAGAGGTAAGAGAAGGTTTCATAATTAATAATTAGCGAGTGTGAATGTACAATATATGTCTGGAGAACAAATGAGGTGACTTCAAAGTTTTCTCATGTAGCCTAGTATTTTTAAAAAGTAAGAAATGAGTGAACATCATTTTCAGTTGCATTGCACTATTGCCTGTCAGAGGAATCATTTTTATAAACCGATGTATTTGTGAGAATCATATATAACAATTGAAAGCATGGAAGCATAGGAAAAATATTACAAAATTACCATGTAGAATATAAGGTGTTAAGCTAAAGGTGAACATCATTTTCAGTTGCATTGCACTATCTGAATATGCAATTATTGCGATCTTATGCGTAAGATAGTAAACAAAGAAACACAAGGAAATGGTAAGACAACAATTATCTGTAAAGAAAATGGCTTGGTTTCTTTTATTTAGAATGCCATGAGCAACTTATTTACCTACCTAACATCTAGTCCACTTTTATGCTGGCTCATGGTAGTTGACTGCAGAAAACAAAATTGCCAGACTGGGCTATTGTGCATAACATGGCTGAAAAAAATATGGTTAATAACATTCGCACAACAGCCCAGGGGTAAGGACTCATCTTCACAACATGTTTTCCGAGAAGTGGCTGGAGCACCCACCAGCATGTTCGGACCCTTCCAATTATATTATTTTTATGTCTATAAATAAAGTCTGTCTATCTCCTTGTGATAATTTTCCCATGCATGCCTGAAGAAAAAAGAACCAGCATTCAAAACATTATTGGAGTTCCATTATTCTGGGAAGATTTCTTAGTTGGTCACTCTCTCTACCAAAAGCTTGTTTTGTCGGCAAATAGATAACAGTTGTGAGCATGTGAAAACAATTAGGATGGGAAGATGATAACTGCAGTAACATAACCCATACCAAGACTCTATTGTAATTGAGAACCCAAACAGAATATAATCTTTCAAAAGAAAAAAACGAACCCAAACAGAATACCCTGGTCAACAAAGGGAACTACTCCATTTGCCACAATCACACACAAAGCAAATGGCAGCAGCCACAATTCACATAGCAGATACATGTGCAAATAAACTTAAGTGCTAATTCAGTAACAAAGAAAAAAGAACTCACACCAGGAACCAGCAGGGAAAATAGAGCAAATCAGGAAATGAAATGTGTGAGCACTTCACTATATATATATGCACTATTTGAAAACCACCCTACTGCTAGTCGATTTCCCCCACATATGAACTCATGATGAATATGCTCTATATGTATGAAATGATAAACAACACTTGAATCCCCCTCCCTCATGTGATGGAAAATACATATGACGGCAATTCTTCAACTTGAAATCTCCAATGCACAGCATGAGAATAATTAAATAAAATGTACATTAACCAAGCGCATTTTTTATGCATAGTAAATGTACAGCCGTGTCAGTTTTGTTAAACATTTAAGGATTTTTTGTAACTGGCCCAACAATGCTTTACCACAAATCACTTAAACACTATTCTAAAAATTTGCAAGTATAGCCCCCCAAAAAAGCAGGGCAAAGTGGATGTGCCCAAACTAACAAGGTAGTCTATGTTCTTAACTATTAAGAGCCATACTGTTGGCAAGAATTTTGTAGCCATACTGTTGGCTACATCATTTCATAACCAGGAACGATCATCTGCAATAACTCAGGGAGTCAGAGTTCATTATAGGTACATTTCTATCTGAGCCAATTAAAAACTGAAATGATTCTCCAGGGAAAAAGTCAAGATTCAAATCGATCTCCTAAAGAGCAATTAACCAGTACGAAACGGATGACATAGCATAGCAGTAGATCCTGGCAGGATCGATCTTGCAGGAGGACAACTTACATAGACGCGGAGACACACAGTAGGAGGTGAGCTCGCCGACCTCGGCGGCGCTCAATACTCCAATAGCCAAGGCCATGCGACGGTAGCGGCGCCGACAGCTTCTCCTCTGCAGCCTGGAGGTGCACCGCAAATGGATCCATCGACCCCAACAGCCTGACTGAACCTTCTCTGGCTCGGAAGAGAACATATATCAGAGCTGAGGAGATTAGATAGAAGAGAGAGGGAGCTTACCTTTGATGGCGCTAGATCCCACGGAGGGCGGCGCGGCCACCGGCCATGGACAAACAAAGAAAGAGGGGGAAAAAATGGAAAAACGCTGGATCCCGCGGATGCCAGCGCGGCCGCCGGCCGGCCACGCAGCGCTCGCCGCGGATCCGAGGCCGTCGCGCATCACTGCAGGCCGCCCCACCGCGAGACCCCAGGTTGGAGCCCAAGCAGCTGGCGCCGAACTCGAGGCGCGCCTAGGGTGTCGGAGCCAGGCAGCCTCCAGCCCACGAGCTGCCGCTCCCCGCAGCTCGCGCTGGCCGCTCCCGCGAGCGTGGGCGAGCAGGGAGGGGCAGCCTAGTAGAGGAAAGGAACGGGCGTCTGAGCGGGGACGAGGGACGGATTGGAGGAGGGCGCAGCCGGATCCGCGGCCGACATGGCCGGATTTGATGGTGGAGTGGAGAGGAGAGGAGGGGAGGCGTCGGCGGCGGCGGCGAGAGTTTCGGGCGCGTGAGTCGCACAGCACGGAGAGGGAGAGGAACGGAGACGGTGGAAGAAAGGATAAGAGAGGATAGGACCGCGGAATAAATTCCTCGATATGCAGGGGGTGTTTGCAAAATGGTCTGAGCATGCCCACTTGGCAACACGCGAGTGGAGGAAGTACCCGTGAAATGCTCCGGTGGGAGGAGCGTACGCGCGAAACGCTCTCGTGCGATGGGGAGCAAGCGGCTTTTAAGAAACCCGGATATCATGGAACACTACCGCAGATCGGTTTTCTCCCGTCGGTCTGCGGTACTCCCCTCGGCTCAGAACTTTTGTCAGGTGCGCCTCACTTCTCCTCTCGTGCGGCAGTACACCACGGGAAAAATACTCACCTTCACGGTCTCTCTAGCAGGGCCCACAGATCAGAGAGAAGAGGAAAAGAGAGTGCGGAGGCTCACGGCGCGAGGAAAAAAAATCCCCGAGCTTTTCCTTTCCCCTGTCATGCCCATGACTTCTCCCTCCCCCAGATTCATTCGTCTACCTCGTTCCTTCTCGCAAAATCGTCGGTCGCCGCCCTCGCTTCTCATCACCGCCACCAGGTCCTTCCTCTGTGGCCAGGGCCGCCACCTCCTCCATCCAGTGGCGGACCTACCCCTACAGCGAGATGGGGCGGTCGCCCCAGCTGGTGTGCACAGCTAAGACCCTCGTACCCCCTGATTTTTAGGCACCAGATCGCAACGAGAGATGATTTCGCCACTTGGGCCTTACACGGTTGGGCTACACAATGCTTGGGCCGGCTACAAGACTTTGTTACTGGCCCAATCGACTCAGCTAGGCATCAATCGCTTCCCATTCCTCCTGGTTCTCTCGGCCTCTCCAGCAATTGTTCTCTGCTCGCCCAAGCTCTATCTTCACGATACTCACCCTTTCAGATATATATGACGATTCCAATTAATAATTGATCTTTTTTCTACTTTGACAGGTTGGCCTTTTTATTTTGGTAATTTGATGTAAGTTAATTTTGTGCGAGCAAAACATATTGTTTACTCTTATCAAGAGAGGTACCATTGTTATATCTTTGACTATGCCATTCAATTATCGAATTACCGTTTCTACTCAAATTTATATTGTTCTGTTATGAATATAATATGCAAATGCGATATATTTTTACTATCAGTTAAGTTTGCCATTTATCTCCGCCCCAGCTATATTTTCTGGCTGGGTCCGCCACTGCCTCCATCGACTGAGGCTCACCGCCGGCGCCTCCTCCTCCGCCTCGCGCTCAGTGCTGGTGCCCTCCTCCGCCTCGCGCTAGGCGCTGCCCCCCCTGCCTCGCGCTCAGCACTGGCGCCCCTCCCCCCTCCTCCACCTCGGCCCCGCCGGCCCTCTCCTCTTCCTCTTCGCTCATCCATGGCTGGATCTTGAGGTATGATTATTTTTTAATCTGTGCGATTCCGAATGTGCAATGATTTGTGGATCTTTGATGAATAAATATCTGTGTTTAGATCGATAGAAGAGCATAGCAGTTCCTTGAATCCCATGGGCAGTGCGTTGCGGTGCGGGGCAAAAAGGGGCGAGCAGGCATGAAGGCAGAAGGCCGGGTCTGCGGTTGATTAGTCGAGACAAAAAGCATATGCTAGATTTTCAGCCTTGTTGGCATCTTGCTTAATGGGTAACGACTGAACTTAAGTAGGCATACTTTGCCTTGTCTATGCCATCATCTTTTCATATGCTTATTCCAAGTCCCAAAAGATAATGAATTCCTTACATTCTCTCTGAGTTCTGGTTAAGTATGCACTTCTATTGTTCTTCAAATGATATTTGTATTTGAACTGAAATAAGAAGATTCTACTTCTACACTTTACAGATTAGGATTTAGAGCTTTACTGATTTGTGGCAAGAGAAATATTAAATATATGATTTCTTACCGAAATCTTGTTGTTCCATTTGTAGTCCTCTCATCACTGGAAGGCCATAAGTGAGCGGAGCCAAGTGATGTCTCCAATAATGTTAATACGACCGTGGCGAGTGAATGTAGCATGTGTGTTTGTTGCTGACTTTATTTTGTAAAGCATCTAGAGTTTTAGCTTTTGAGCCAGGGAACTATGTGATGTATGAATAACTTAACTGATAAATATATGCATGAAGGCTGATTAAATCTTACGTATCAAGACTTCAATAATGATTATCTGCTATATCAAGATTTGAGTGATGATTATCTGATGTATCAAGGCTTCAATGATAGGAGTAATTATTAGCTGTATGGTCAGATTAGACACTCTCTGTCTCTTTGATGGTCCCTGACGACAGGGAAGGGTCCGATAGGGAAGGGTCCCTGACAGTAGCAAGGCAAACCGACATGGAAGGGCTTCCGTGATGGTGGCAGCCGTCAGGAATTAGTCGATGATGGTCTCCCGTCAGGGACGGTACACTTTCTCTGACAGTCTGTCCCTGACAGACGATCCCTGATGGTTGCCGACAGGGAAAGCTCAACTGTGACGGTATGAGATAGTTTCCCTGATGGAATTAGCCGTCACAGAAAAACTTGTCTGGGTAGTGGAACGACACGTTGATGTGGTACTTGCTGTCACAGATAACATGATCACTATCATCATCGATGAAGTGTTTTGTAGAATTGTCTATCACACAATGCATGATAACGTCCTTATTTTAAAAGTGCTTGACGAAGACCACATTTTAATCCATTGGCAATTGAGTTTTGACCATGATGATTGTGCCAAGGTTGTCGGGTGTCGTGGTAAAGCTAATGTAGAGGATTCTTGTCTTCTCGATGTCACACGCGTGTAGTTTATGTTGTGTGCCACTGGCCATTTCGATTGGACGAATCCTTGGCCACATGGATAAGTAGAAATCAAATCAATTGCACGTGCTACCGAGCCTGGGATGGAAGACAAAAAGAATCGACTCCTAATCTTGCATCAGTGTATCGTGATTATGAGCATCTGCGTTTGTATCGGTGTTTCACAATAAAAAAATATATTTTGTAGTTGTTTGTGGGCATCCGGGAGCTGGTTGTGTGGTGCTATTGATGCATGGCTCTAGCTTTGCTATAGATGTTGATAGATAAATTGGTTTTCCATTTTATAGTAGGCTAGGTAATTATTGTATTACACAATATGTAAGGGTTCAGTAGTTAATTAAGTATGCTTTACGTGTTCTAGGGTCCAACTCCATGAATGAAGACAGGAGTAGATCCAGCATGAGGGTAGGGGCATGGAGCCCTCCAAACTAGCCCGCCTCCCCCTCCCCTCCAAATTTCTCGCCACGAATGAAGAGGGGGAAGAAAAGGAGAATAAAGGAAGACAAATCTCTTTTTCGTTTAGAAAGAGTGGTGGCGAAGGGCCGCGGCGACGGCACAACACACAACCAGACACCATGAACAATGGCAGAGGAAAAGCAGCCTGTGGTCAGGCACCACCAGTAACGCACAACCAGTTACCACTAGCAGCGAGGGGAGCGGGACAACAAGGAACCGACACACGTAGGGATAGAGCGTGGCGCAACAGAAACCAAGCGGGCGGTGAGCAACACCATTGGCTAGGGAGGGCGGTGAGGAAGCAGTGGGAAGTATTAGAGCTAGGTCGTGAGGGAGCGCGTGTGGCGGGGCCAGGAGGGGGCGTCGCTCGTGGGGCGAAGGAAGGTGGTCGGGGCTAGAGGAGGACAAGGATGGAGATGGTCTTGACCAGGAAGAAAATTTTGGGATGGGCCAACCATCGCCGCTGGAGCCCCCACCCCCAACCACGGCCAACCCTAATGGATGGGCCAGCCCCCCTCCATCGCCCACAACTTCGGCTAGTGCCGCCGGAGCCCTCCCCCCCAAGCACGATCGACCCTAATCGAGAAGACAGCGCCCCAACCTCTCTCTTATCTTCGGCATCGTCCTCTCCTCCCTCAGCTCCCGCCCCCGTCACGGCCGCCGCCCACCGGTTGTCTCCGACAACCCCGGCGGGACGGCGCCCCCACCGCCTCACGGTCCCGCCCGCAACCCGCCTCCACCGCCGGTCGGCAGCCTTCCCCGGAGCTCCCTCTATGCCCAGAGGACACAGGTAACCCCGAACCCTAAACCCTAGCCTCGCCGGAGCGCCACCCATCGCCAGAGTGACCTTTTCCCATTATTTGTTACTATTCCCCTTTTTGGTTTTCCGACAATTCGTTGCTTCCTCATTCCCTCCAAATCGGGAGGGCTCTCGGACTAAGCCTAAAACGAGAGCTCTCTCTCTCTGTTTAGCATTCTAAAACGAGAGCTCTCTCTGTTTAGCATTTTGTCGGCGCGAAAAATGGCCAACTAGTGAATTTCTTGGGATTGCGTGCTAAAGCCCGGATGGTTCGCGAGAGGACACAAGAAATTATACTGGTTCGGGCACGAATGCCCTATGTCCAGTTCGAGGCTTCTCGTGTTACTCGCGTTGCTCGTAGTAGGGGTTACAAGCGATCGAGAGAGAGAGGGGGGCTCCCAAGTCTCTGTGGGTGCGTTATGTCTCGTGTTCGGTCTGCGCGTCAAGTCTCTGGGGGGACGAGAGAGAGAAGGGTGACCTTCCTTTCCCTTTTATAGTTCAAGGGAGAAGGCTAGGTTGGATACACAATTAGATAAAAAGAGAAGATCCCGAGAGCAAAAGGAAAAGGACCTAGAGGGTCGGACGGGCCTCCATTCCTCCGCTTGTCGCCGTGTCCTTCCTCGGAGACCGTGGGGAGCACTCATGATGACTCCTTCTGTTCGCGTCAGTGATATTTGACATTTTTGCACCGTGCGCGTGCACCGTGCGCCAGAGCTCAATTACGCGAGGGAAATGATGATCGGGACAGGTGGAGCATACAATGGGGCCGTCATCGTTCGGGCCCTCGCCCGGGATCGAACGCGTGTATACGACGTCCCGTCGCCTATTCATGGCTGGGCAGGTGTCGAGCATGCCAGCCCGCCATCATTAGTTTAAGCCTGTGCTAGATTTTTCGAGTCCTGCCGTGGGTGCGCACGAGCGCACCCACCGGGTGTTGCCCCCGACCCTTTGAGCGAGTCATGGACTCGTTCGGAGGGTGAGCCTGTGGGTTTTTGTCGTTTCTTTTACCGGGGGCGCGCGAGCGCACCCGGTGGGTGTAGCCCCCGAGCAGCTGGGCGAACCCTAGCGTTCGCCCGGGTGCTGAAGCTAGTCCGAGCGGTCGTGTCGTTGCTCAGAGTCGTCGTTCCTTTTTAGGAATCAGACGCCGGTCAATATCGTCTAAAAAATAGACCTGCATTCTGCGTCAGAACTCGCTGCGTGGCATGTCAGCCATGCGCAATTCTGACCTGCTTGGTCCCCTCGGTCTTCTTTCAGGACACGCGGACGCTACCTCTTCTGCAGGGGTTTTTGTCCCTTCTGAACCGTCTGCGCGGTCGTGTCGCGTGGCCGAACCCTGTAGCCCCCGTGTATGGCTTGGGCGAGGCCGCTTCCGGTTATATATAGGGGTTCCTGCCTTGGCTCCTTGAACACCCGATCCAGTTTCTTCTTCCTTGTCCTCTCCTGATGGAGCGAGCTCGTGCCAGTGCTGCCCTGAGGCGTCCTCTAGAAGGAGTGTCTGGGAGCTCGGGGTGTTGAAGCCAAAAGAATCCCAGCGAAGAACGGGGGCCAAGGTGCATGGCGCGACATCCGCGTGATGTCGTGCCGGTGCAAGCGCGGCAATCTCGCCTCCCATGCCCGTCACCTCAGTGGTGGCGGTGTGGGGGACGGGGTCGTTATGCGCCACTCCGGTCGTCGGCGCTGCCGATCCTCCCACTTCCCCCTTCTGATGCCTGCATTCTGTGGGCCTTTTCCAGAAGGGTTCGAGGTCGTGGTGGATCATTGGCGCCACTCTCCGCCTTCTCTGTAGCTGGCTGCCGCCTACGCAGCCCCCGAGCGGCTCTCTGTCTGCTTTTCTGGGGGTAACCGTTGTCGGCGCTGCTCGTCGTCGAAGGCGGAGATGACTCCGAGCTTGCTGCGGCGCTCGGCTCGCTGCCGGAGGCCGTACCTGTGCACCTTCGCCCTTCAGGGCGTCTTCAGGGGAGAAGAAGCCAAAAGAAGGACGGCAATCTTGGAATGCATGGCCTTCTGCTTGGTTTAGGACTCCTTCTCCTCTTAGATGCCCGCGGTCGCCGCATAAAAGCAGCGATTCCCGTTTGTACCTCTCTACGGCCATGCGCCGTGTGAACTTTGTTTTTGTTATAACAAAAGAATTTTTGTTTACGTGTTCTGCAACCGCGTCGTCGGTCTCTGTTTGCGATTCTGACCCCCGTATGTCTCCCGAGACCTGTGTCTGGACGAGGAATCATTTCGTCTTTTTGCGTTTTCCCCTCACGCTCTCCTTGCGATAGGAGGGAGGGTAAGAGATGCATCGTGCTTTGCCACTCAGGCCGAAGCACGGCTCTCATTGAGCTGCAAACGGGTAGGTTTGAGTGAGGCCCAATGCCCCTTCTAGGGGGAGTCAATCGGATCAACTTATGATCAGCCCCAATGTCTAATCCCCGGCGCCTAACCCCCTTAGTTCTCGTGACTGTCCGCCAGGTCACGAGGGCTCGTCGCCTCTTTACGGTAAGATACATGGGGTCGGGCGCTTCTGGGCTCGAACGTGGGTTGGGGTGCCCTCGGTGCTCGTGCACCAGGGTACTGGCCTCTAATGGGCCCACCGTTCCTGCCCCTCGCTCGGGTGGTGCTCGGGAGCGGCCTTCGGACCCTTCTCGGGCCGGCCTTCAAACTCTCGGGCTGTTTTGGGCCTCGATCGGGCCGCCCTAGCCGGGTTTCTTACCTTTCGGGCCTGCTCGGTCATCCGAAAATGGGCCGCCGTGGGACTAATGGCGTCGGGTCATGGCACGAAGGACGAGGAGACGTGGAAGACATGGGCAGGGAGCCACAGCGCGTTTCCCGGGCACGTCCCATCGACGCCCTCATAAATACGGGGGGGAGGGCCTCTCCTCCCTTTCCTCACACTTCCCATCCGTTCGCGTGCCACGTTTTCCCCTTGCCCTAGCTGCCGCAATTCTTTGCCCCACTGCTGTCGTCACCGCCGCCGCCGCCGTTGCGCTCGTTCGCGACCTAGCTCCTGCAATGGGGTCATGGCTGCGTTCCTCGGTGACGGAGGCTCACATGAACCGCCTGGTGGAGCGGGGCCTCCTGTGCCCAAGGACGGAGGCGGTGGAGTGGATCGCGCCTGGCCCTGAGGACGTCCCGCAGCCGCCGTCGGGGTATGTTGTCTCCTTCCTCCTCTTCCACGAGCGCGGGTTAGGACTCCCTCTCCACTGGTTCCTCCGTGGGATCCTGCACCACTATAAGTTAGAGCTGCAGCATCTCAATCCAAACGGGGTCCAGCATGTGGCGGCGTTCGTCGCCATGTGTGAGGGTTTCCTCGGCATCGAGCCCCACTTCGCCCTCTTCAAGTGGTTCTTCTTCCTCGACCTTAGGGCGGGGCGACCCATGGGGTGCGCCGGCATCCGCCTTCACGGCGGGAAGCAGGTGGCCCAGTATCTTCGACTTCACCTTACCGACTCCAATAAGGGGTGGCATTCCCAATGGTTCTACTTGAAGAACGACCCCGACGCGCTCTTCCCGTTCTTTACCGGGCGCATGATCCTCGAGCGCCCAAAGGAGTGGGCATGGGGCCGGCCAAGGATGAGAAGCGGTCAGTTCCCGACCTCCTGGTGGAGGTCGAGTGCTTGACGCAGCGCTGGCATGTGACCGGCGCGGGGGTGATCGCGGCGTACCATGCTCACCGCATTCTCCCACTCATGGCACGCCGCCTGCAGCTGCACGAGATGACGTTCGACGTGGATTGGACTGGGTCGGCGATGACCCGCGAGCCGCTGAACGAAAGTGAGATCCGCCGGCGTCTTCGCGACGCCGTGGTTCGCGCGGAGGCGGATTACCCCGTTCAGGGCCATCCGCCCATGAAGCCAATCAACGGGTCCATTACCGTGGTAAGATTCGTAAGCTTCTTCCCTTTTTGGTTGTAATCACCCTCTTGATGAAGGCTTCCATCACAAGGGCTCTTGAACTACACCGCGTCGCGCCCGCCCCTGCCGGAGGACATCCAGCGGAGGGCGGAAAATCGCGCTCGCGCGGAGGTGGAGCAAAGGAGGGCCGAGGCTGCCCGGAAGGAGAAGACGGCCCGCGTACTGGCCAAGGAGAGAAAGCGGGCGGTGTACCACCGGCGCCGTAGCGCGGCGCTCTTCGACGGGTTATGGAACCCGAACATGGGCCCCTTCGTCAACAAGGAGGCCGCCGACGAGGATGACGATGAAGACAGCCTGTCGGGGTTCTCCGACCTGGAGACCAAGCAGGAGGAAGAGGAGGCCGAGGGATCTGGGAGGGGCGCTGGGGTTTCCCGTGGACTGGGAGGAGGTAGTGCGCGAGGACAATCCCACGCCCCGTGACACGCCGACCCTGGGGGCGCCAGCCGCGGGGAGCGTAGCCCCTCCCTAGACCTGAACGTGGGGTCCGCGCCCGTCTCCCTGCCCCGAGCCTCAGTCGACGGGAGGACGGCTCCTGGGGACTCCGCCAGGGAGGGTCGGTCCTGGAGGTCCCCGAGGGCCGACAGGGGCAAGCGTCAGAGGGCCGAGGGTGCGGGATCGGAAGAGCCGCCCCAGAAGAGGAACTCAGCATTCCCATCTGTGTCCAGGTACGCTTTTTCCCTTACTTTTTGAGTTTCTCCTCTTTTGTCATTGTCGGATCCTTAATCTCTTTGCTTATGCAGGTCTGGGGGACGGGCTGTCCCACTTGCCCTGGCACCCAGAAAGGTGCTCGCGAGGCAGACGGTGGACGCCGCGCTGGGGATGGGGCTCAGCTTCACCGACCCCGTGGTGTGGGCGGCGCTCGGGTCGGCGAGCGCGGGTGGCGGGTCCAGCGGCTCGATTATCCTGGGGGTTACGCCGCTAGGTTCGCTGTTCCTATGGCAGGGTCGGGCCCTCCTGCCCCGATTGTGGAGGGCATGGCCGCGCCTAACCCTGACGTCCCAGACGCTGGACTCCATCCCCCCAGCCATCAATTCCTACACCGGCCACCCCGGCATCCGACAGCTTGGGCGACCAGGGATCCCCCATCCGGCAGGAGGACAGCGCCACTGGGCGCGACGCGCCTGGAGATGAGCGCGAGGGAGCCGACCGTGCCGAGGCAGCTCCGACTTCACCTGCCTCCCAAGTGGCACAGGGCTCCGCGCCCTCGTCGGCCGCCGATGGGGGTGCCTCTGGAGCAATGCCGGCGATCCCGGAGGAACAGGGCGAGCGCCCCGAAGCGAGCCCAGTCCACATCCCGTCTCCGGTGGGCCCAATCCACATCCCATCTTCGGGCGCAGGGGCTGCCAAGGGTCGGCAAGTGATACGCCTGGGGAGGGATTCCCCCGCCTTCGAAGGGCGTCCCCTCCGATGGGCTGACCGGCGGGATCCCAGCTCCACAGTCTTCGCGTTGGATGATGGCGCGGAGCTAAACGACCGCCGGCAAATTGAGGCCGGGGTCGAGAACGTCGTGGGAGCCTTGCGTGTCGCGCTGGATACGCTCCAGAACGTGGTCGTCCCCTCTGGCGAGGTAAGTTCTTCCTCATCCTCCGTATTTTCAGTCTTTCTTTTAGGAAAAATCAGATCTCGACCCCTTTTGTTCTTTTGCAGTCTCTGATGAGCCGCAGCCGTGAGAAGTCCATCTTCCTCCGGTGGGAGAAGGGCGTGTGGGACCGGTCAGCCGCCGAGAGGGCAGAGCAGGAGGCGTTGGCGCGAGGCAGAGGAGGCACGTACCCAGGCCCAGACCATGTCGAAAGAGCAGGTTGCCGCCATCCAGCAGGAGGTCAATGCCATCCATATGCGGGCCCGGGAGGCTCTTGTGGCGCAGCTAGCCGCCGCCCTGCAAGAAGCCGATTCCGCCCGAGTGCGCGCTCAGGAGGCGAGCGAGCACGCCGAGGATGCCGAGCGGACGGAGAGGGACGCGCTCGCGTCGTGGGCCTCCGAGTCGGCTGCTTGGGACGTGGAGCGCCGTCAGCTGCAGGACGAACGCGACCGCCTCCACGCCGAGCGGGACCAACCACCAACGCCTTGGCGCAGGCACGCGAGGAGCTCGCGGAGGAACGGACGAGTCGGAACGACGCCCTCCGGCTCGTTGGCGCTCGAGACTGCGACTTGGCGGGTGCTCGGGCGGCCTTGGAGGTTGAGAGGGGCGCCCGGATTGAAGCTGAAGGCATCTCCGCCGAGTTAGCGACCGCAGCCGTGGAGGATCGGGCGGCGATCACCCGCCTCCAGACCGATCGAGAGCGGCTCGAGGCCGCGCTAAAGCTGGAGGCGGAGGATCACGACGCCCTTCGGACCGCCTCCACCGCCGTTCTCGACAGCCTCGAGATGAAGGCAGAGGTAGGGTCGAGCTCGCTGCCAACCCAAGTCTCCCGAATCCCAACCCGGGCGCGAGCTTTGGCGGCGGACGGGCTCTTCCTCGGAGTACGGCGGGCCTTTGCCGTGGCTCGTTCGCACTACGACCAGATCGGACTGGCCTTCCTCGCGGAGGGCTTCGCGCTGGGAACCACCTTGGACGAGGTGCGTCTGCTGGAGGAAGAGGTGGCATCGCTGGCATCAACCATGGCTGCATAAACACAGAGAGAGAACGGGTCGTGGACCAATTAATTAGTTGGTTTATTTCTTTTTATCTGAACTATTCCGAGCTCTAGAGCTCGTTTTTGTATTCAGACTTATGGCCGAACGGGATGTGCCCCTGGGTCGGCCGAATTCAGTTTTATTTCGTTTAAATTTATAATCGTTCGTATGTGTATGTGTGTTAGCCCCCGAGTTCTCGTTCGATTCTGCGTTTTGTCGGGGCCTTTCATGAGGTTGAGCGGGTTTGGCGCGGTTGGTGAGCATCCGAGCCTTTGCCGTCGCGGCCTTTGCTCTCCGCAGTCTGACCAACACTTTCAACCCTACTCTTTCTCTCGGCTTGCCCTTATCAAAATGCGTAGCGTGAGAGAAATCGGGCGCTGACAGGACCCAAGTGTCCCGGGGGACACTAGGTAGCCCCCGAGTGACCGCCGACCCTGTCACGGGGTCGGGGGTCGCTGCTGAGCGAACGGGGACGTGCGAAAAGTATGAACAGTATTGACAAGGAGTTTTTAAGGGTAAAAGCGACGTAGTTATTCGATGTTGCAGGCGTTTGTGAACTCCTCACCGTCGGCATTCTGCAGCTTGTATGATCCAGGTCGGAGGACTTGAGAGATTACGTATGGGCCTTCCCAAGGGGATGAGAGCTTGTGGCGATCCTTGTTGCTTTGAACTAGCCGTAGAACCAAATCTCCGACCTGGAAAGCGCATTTGTGCACTCGACGGCTATGATACCGGCATAGTGCTTGTTGATATTTGACAGAATGAGCCAGTGTGATCTCCCGAACCTCTTCTAACTGGTCGGCAGCATCCTCCAGCGAGGATTGGTTGCCGACCTCGTTATAGGCACGAACTCTCGGCGAGCCGTAGTCGAGGTCGGTTGGGAGAATGGCTTCTGAGCCATATACCATGAAAAACGGAGTAAACCCTGTTGCCCGGCTAGGCGTTGTTCTCAGAGTCCAGACCATCGCAGGCAGTTCCATGACCCATCGGCCGCCGAATTTTTTCAGTCGCTCGAAGATTCGTGGCTTGAGGCCTTGAAGGATCATGCCGTTGGCGCGCTCGACCTGCCCGTTGGTTCGGGGGTGCGCTGCGGCCGCCCAGTCGACTCGGATATGGTATTCATCGCAAAATCGGAGGAATTTCTTCCCCGTGAATTGCGTGCCATTATCCGTTATGATGGAATTGGGAACTCCAAAACGGTGGACGATGTCGAGGGAAAACTTAATAGCTTCGTCAGACTTGATTTGTGTGATTGGGCAAACTTCAATCCACTCACTAAATTTGTCGATGGCGACCAGCTAGTGGGTGAAGCCTCCGGGCGCCTTCTTGAGGGGCCCGACCATGTCCAATCCCCAAACTGCAAATGGCCACATGATGGGGATGGTTTGGAGAGCCTGAGCCGGGAGGTGGGTTTGTTTTCCGTAGAATTGGCACCCTTCGTGGGTGCGGACTATTTGTGTGGCGTCCCGCAATGCTGTGGGCCAGTAGAAACCTTGTCGGAATGCATTTCCGACTAAGTTTTGTGGGGCTGCGTGATGGCCGCATGTACCCCCATGTATCTCTGCGAGTAGCTCCTTCCCTTGTTCAAGGGGGATGCAACGTTGGAGGACTCTTGTGTGGCTTCGCCGGTAGAGTTCCCCTTCGATGATTACATAAGATTTGGCGCGGCGCGCGATGCATCGGGCTTCGGCTTTATCATTTGGGAGCTTGTCCCTTATGAGGTAATCGAGAAAGGGTTGTCACCAGTCTGTGGGGTCAGCTTCAGTGGTTTTGTCCAGAGTGGCCATTGCCAGGGCTAACAGGTCGGTCAAGGCTTGATCTGGCAGGTCGGCGGCGTCCATTGAACTGTTGGTTTCCATTACCTCCGTGGTAATTGAGGTCGGGGCGGCGTTAGCCCCCGAGCCTTGGGCGGGTGCCAAGTCCTGGGTGGGCCGCGCCGCGCCCATCGGCACCGCAATCGGGATGCTGACTGACGGGCACTGCTGGTCGCTAGCGAAGACACCTGTCGGAATCGGTTCCCGACCCGACGCTTTTTTGGCCAACTCATCAGCCGCTTCGTTGAATCGCCGTTTGATGTGCTTAAGCTCGAGGCCATCAAACTTGTCCTCAAGCTTTCTGACTTCTTGGCAATATACAGCCATGATCTCGCTTTCGCAGCTTGACTCTTTCATGACCTGGTCAACCACGAGTTGGGAATCGCCTCTTATCTCAAGGCGCCGGATTCCCAGCTCGATTGCGATCTTCAGGCCGTTGATGAGTGCCTCATATTTGGCCACGTTGTTTGATGCCGGGAAATGAAGGCGGACTATGTACCTCATTCGGACTCCTTGTGGGGAGACGAAAACCAGTCCAGCCCCTGCTCTCGTTCTGACCAAAGACCCGTCGAAGTACAAGATCCAGTACTCCTGATCGGTCGGCTCCGGCGGCAGCTGGGTCTCTGTCCATTCGGCGATGAAGTTGGCCAGGACTTGGGACTTGATGGCGGTTCTAGGGGAGTATGTAATCCCCTGTCCCATCAATTCGAGCGCCCATTTGGCAATCCGACCGGTGGGGTCGGGGTTATTGATGATTTCTCCCAGGGGAAACGAACTTATGACCACGACCGGATGCGAGTCGAAGTAATGGCGCAGCTTCCTCTTGGCAATCAGGGTGGTGTATATTAGCTTCTGGACCTGTGGGTATCACGTTTTCGTGTCACTGAGTACCTCGCTAATAAAGTACACCGGGCGCTGGACCTTGAAGATGTGACCTTCCTCCTCCCGTTCTACAACAAGGGGCACACTCACGACGTGCATCGTTGCCGCAATGTAGAGCAAGAGGGGCTCCCCTGGTGTCGGCG
This sequence comes from Alloteropsis semialata, assembly GCA_004135705.1. NCBI lineage: Eukaryota > Viridiplantae > Streptophyta > Magnoliopsida > Poales > Poaceae > Alloteropsis > Alloteropsis semialata. The sequence continues at coordinate 41,648,090 of CM014278.1, forward strand.
GGACCAGAACTGGCGTCTTCGTTAGGGCTGCCTTGATTTGTGTAAGAGACTCTTGGGCCTCTTGGGTCCATGTGAACCGCTCGGATTTTTTGAGTAGGCGGTACAGGGAGAGTACCTGCGCGCCGAGCCTCGAAATAAATCGGCTCAACGTAGCAAGGCACCCTGTGACCCGCTGTACTTCCTTCAAATTCTGGATCGGCCCCATCCGGTCAATGGCCGCAATCTTTTCCGGGTTGGCCTCGATCCCTCGCTGGGACACGATAAAGCCGAGGAGCATTCCTCTAGGCACCCCGAATACGCACTTCTCGGGATTGAGTTTGACTCCATTCGCCTGGAGTTTATCAAACGTCTTTTGGAGGTCGGCCACGAGTAGGTCGGCATGTTTAGACTTGACTACGATGTCGTCCACGTATGCCTCTACGGTTTGCCCGATGAGGTCATCGAAACACCTATCGCTGGTATGTTGCCCCGGCGTTTTTAAGTCCGAACGGCATTGTTACATAACAATACGAACCGAACGGGGTGATGAAGGAAGTCGCGAGCTGGTCGGACTCTTTCATCGCAATCTGATGGTATCCAGAATATGCATCAAGGAAGCAGAGGGTTTCGCACCCCGCGGTCGAGTCGACTATCTGGGCTATGCGCGGCAAGGGAAACGAATCCTTGGGGCATGCCTTGTTAAGACTCGTATAGTCAACACACATCCTCCATTTCCCATTCTTTTTTCGTACAAGGACAGGATTGGCTAACCACTCGAGATGGTATACCTCCTTAATGAATCCGGCGGCCAAAAGCTTTGCGATCTCTTCACCGATGGCCTTGCGCTTCTCGTCGTCGAAGCGTCGTAGGTGTTGCTTCACCGGCTTGGAGCCAAGCCGAATGTCTAAGGAGTGCTCGGCGACCTCCCTCGGGATGC